>OZ026623.1:53301253-53506253 GCA_964020975.1 Hermodice carunculata | reverse complement strand
TTTCTAGTGTGCGACAAGTGCAAGATGTTGCATGAAAATGCATTTTATTATATATGCTTCATGTGCCTAAATAATAAGATAAATGAAGCCAACAAACGTCAATGTTTGGGTGATTAAACATAGAACAAGAAAACATTGCAATTTATGTCATTTATCTTTCACTTTTCCGCCAAACTAGATCATTTATTCGTCGATATAAATGTCGTCTGCTTTTCCCTTCGTTCTTTACATTTTCCTGCTCAACCTGATCGTCCGCTAACGCTAAGTTGGAATGTCGTCTGCCTTGTTGTGTGTTTGTGTGAACACACTTTCCTTCTTTTAAGTCTGTGTTTAAACACAAACTTCTTGTTTTTCTTCAAATACTTTACTCTTTATTAAGTCTGTGTGTGAACACAGAATTATTGTTTTTCCTCGAATACTGTACTCTTTATTAAGTCTGTATGTGTACATTGAATCCTTGTTTTTCCTCAAATTCTTTATTCTTTCTTTTTTTATTTATTTGTTTGTTTGTTTATTCTTTATTTATTAAGACTGTGTGTAAACACAGACTTCTTGTTTTTCCTCAAATACGTATTTATTTATTTATTTATTTATTTATTTATTTATTTATTTATTTATTTATTTATTTATTTATTTATTTATTTATTTATTTATTTATTTATTTATTTATTTATTTATTTATTTATTTATTTATTTATTTATTTATTTATTTATTTATTTATTTATTTATTTATTTATTTATTTATTTATTTATTTATTTATTTATTTATTAAGTCTGTGTGTGAAAATAGACTGCTTGTTTTTTCTCAATTTCTTTACTCTCTCTTTTTTTATCCTTATCTATTTCTGTGTGAGTTTCGTGGTCAGTTATTCTCGGACAATATTGTTCCAAAAACTACCAAACTTGGCATGGTAATGGACCTAGTAGTAAGTTGTGCATATTGTTTGGAACAGTCATGATG
Organism: Hermodice carunculata; assembly: GCA_964020975.1. Lineage (NCBI taxonomy): Eukaryota > Metazoa > Annelida > Polychaeta > Eunicida > Amphinomidae > Hermodice > Hermodice carunculata. Next base: position 53,505,291 of record OZ026623.1, on the reverse strand, counting down.
CTAAAAATTCTGCAAAATTAGGGGCAGGTAAAATTTTAAAAGCTCCAGGTCTTCCAACTTATTACAGACAGACACAAAATTTCAAGTAGTACACAGAACTTTGTGACGCCTGCCAATCTAATAGACAGTGAACAAAGATGTTGTATTTTAAATTATGTTAATTAAGAGCACTTCAAACATTTAACTGTTGAATATTTCCCAAACCATTATAAACAGAAGTGCAAATCTAACTTCAGTTTATAGGTTTGTGACATAGCCACATCCAATGAATCATGAACCAAGTTGTAGTCTTTTGATTTATACAAATTTGGTTAGCACACAATATTTAAATCTGGAACAACTTCAAAACTATTACAGATAGATGTGTCATCCCACTTCACTTGGTAGGTTTGTTATATAGCTGCATCCAATGGAACACGACCCAAAGTTGTAGAACTTTCATTTATGCAAATTACGTGAACACACAAAATTGAAATCTGGAATATCTACAAAACTATTACAGATTAAGGTGCTAATTCCACTTCAATTGGTAGGTTTGTGATATAGCCTCATCCAATGAAACATGAAGTTCTATAAACATGAAGTTATAGCATTTTAATTGATGCAAATTAGGTCAATAAACAAAATCTAAATCTTGTATAGCTTCAAAACTATAATTGATTGATGTGCCATTTCAACTTTCCTTTATAGGTTTTTGACATAGCTGCATGAAAAAAACTATTGTTGCAAAAATTTAATAAACATTGAATGGGCAATCCTTAAAAGTTTTCAAGGCACACAGACTGATTTTTGTAGTTTATATTGTTTCCGTGTGAATTTGGTTTTCTCGCACACTATTTCCGAAAAAAAAAAAAAACTTGCCATGGTGATAGACCTAGTAATGAAGTTGTGAATTTTGTTTGAACAGTCATGAAGTTAAAAAGTATGCAAATTAGGGACAATTAAAATTTGAAAAGCTCCATATCTTCCAACCTATTACTGATAGACACAAAATTTAAAGTAGTACATACATGTTTTTGACACCTACGAATCAAATGGACAGTGAACAAAAACTGCAGGATTTTAAATATGCTAATTAGGCGCACTTCAAACATTTAACTGTTGAATATCTCCAAAACTATTATAGATAGAGGTGCCAATTCAACTTTAATTTATTGATTAGTGACATAGCTGCAGCCAATGAATCACGAACCAAGGTGGTACCATTTTGATTTATGCCAATTAGGTGAATACACAAAATTGAATTTTTGAATAACTTCCAAACTATTATGGTGACACGCACCTGGCTAGGCTGATAACTACAGTGTGTGTGTGTGTTTTTTTTTTTTTTTTTGCTGCTTTTGCTGTACCCTTTAGGAACACTAAACAGGGCTGAGTCTTTCAATTCCAGTTGGTGTTGTTGACCAATGAAGGCAGAATATAAAGTTTGGCCACAATAATTTACAGTTTTTAGACTTGTCTGTTTTGCTACTGAACTTTATCTTTTGGCATCTCTCTGTTTTAATACTCACTTTCAGACATTTTAGGCTTACATGTTTTCTGTTGGGTAAACCCCCAGGGGCTACAGGTAGCAAGAAGCGGCCTACGACAGTTACATATTTGCCTAATTGTACTTAAAATCCTGTTAAGAAAATTTGTTTTGATAGCATGTTTTTGGCATAAATGCTAATGACTTTCATTCTTTTCTGATATGCCTAAATGCACATTTACTCAATATTAAAAAAGTACTCAAAATTGACAGTATTTTCTCAAATGTCACAAACCTGACACATTACGTTGACATATTGACTCATGGTTGGCAGTGAAATAGAGCTTAATTGTTTGAGGAGTAGGTGTCATCATGGAGTTTGTTTTACATCTCTGGTGCAAGATGTACATTGTTGCAGTCCTTGTTAGGATTTCTCTTGGTTTATACAGGTGGTCTAGCTGCAACTGTTTATTTTACAATCACTGGCACTGAATACCATGCCCCAGCTTGTTTCCACTTCAGTTAAACATTGGCGGATGGTTTAACTATAATAAGCTGTCCAGCTAGAAAGGGTACATATTGGTTCAGGGGTAAGTCAAATTGTTCTTATCTGAACCTGTACTATGCAAATTTGGTAATTATGGTTTGTTTGACAGGGATTATTCTTTCATATGAAGCTCTGCATTTATAAGTAAAACTTCACATATTTAGCTAATTCATCAATTGCCACGTTCATATTTATTCATTATTATGTGGGTTGTCTTGGCTCAATATTTAGCTTAGACAAGGAGCCGCTACTCAGAGAGACATGTACGGGTAAAAGGCTCCGAAACATGTTGAGTAGTTACCCGCTGAAGACCCTTTAGTTTATTTGGGCTAATGCAGCCTATGTCAAAATTTTACAAAGGAACGTGTGCAATATGGACAATAGTACTTCTATGTATATAAGTTAGACAGGGACAGGTTAGCTTATGGACAGTAAAGAGTTCGGACTACGGAATAGGGTAATGACTACTAGGAAGTGGTTTTGGACAAAAAGACACAAATACATAACAAGTTACACCTACCAAGGCTGAGTCTTTCAACACAAGCCTGTGTGTTGTCTAGATAGGGAAATGATGGCATCCACAAATTAGAACTGCAGATTACAGTTCCGCTCATTTATTACACATCAGGTATACATTCCTTGTATGTACAGGTGCACAGATCTTCCTTGTATGTGCAAGCCAGTCTGTCTTATTCCAAGGCTGAACTGAGCCCAGCCAAACTACATCAGACTGACAACTAACTACAGGCTACTGCACACTGAAAAGTGAACGGCTCAACTATCACTGACTACTGAACAGGATGGGAGGTTGGCTGCTGCTTATATAGAGGCCTGTAGTCATTTACCCAGTGGCTAGAAGTTTACACTAAAATGACCGATCTCACAGAAGAAATTAGGTCAATTTGACACTTTAGACACTTAATTGCCTATATGGTCCACAGGATGGTGACCAAACAGGGATGAAAGGGTCAGTTTGTTTCCATTACATCTGGTATTACAAGGCCCCTACTGTGTTAGTAGCTTCCGAAGACATTAAGAATGGGTCATTAATATGTCTGGGGACAGAACTTTTCCTGGATGGCCAACGTTCCCCAACTTTCACCTGCACCACCTTTCTTGTACGTACAAGGAGAACTACATGCCTGCTTTCAAGCCACTATACAGATTAAACCAGATATATATATATATATATATATATATATATATATATATATATATATATATATATATATATATATATATATATATACACATATATATAGATATATATATATAGGCGACTGGTGCCAAAGGTTGCAGGTTCGAGTCCCGCTCGTTCCGAACATAACATATATATATATATATATATATATATATATATATATATATATATATATATATATATATATATATATATATATATATATATATATATATATATTTTATTTCTTTAATTTCAGGCCTCCAACCTATATTACAATGATGTTGAAACATATTCATAGGTGGTACAGCAATAAATAATAGATACAAATTTATATCCAGTTTACAATGTTTCTGTACTGCGTAACTTAAACCCTTCATATACATACATAGATAAATTTACAAGTATCTTGTGATCAGTATTTTGCATTATTCAGTTGAAATTAAAAACATTTGCTGTCATCTGTAATATCTGTGGGATGTTTTCCCTAAGGAATTTATATTTTGGGCATATAAAAAGAAAATGAAGCTCATCCTCAATAACTGTAGTGTTTGTTGCATTTACACAATGCAGACAATATCTAAATTATATATGTTGATATCTACCAGTTTCTATACTTAAATCATAAAAAGAAAGCCGAACCTTGCGAGAGCATTCCTCCATTTCCAGAGCTTCACATCGGTAATATATCTTTCAACATTTAAGCGAAAAATACGATAAATTTATGTCGACCTGTACGGGATTCGAACCCACTACCTTCGGCACACTCGCCTAGCCAAATGTAAAGTCCAACACTCTGACCTCTAGGCCATTGGGGCAACCCCAAAAAGGTTGACCAAGGACCCAGGGTGATGTTATAGCAGGTGTCTTAAGTCTTAAAATCACTGTATTAATTTAGCGTGCTTTTCTCGGTAACATCACTTCTCCACTGCTGCAAAGCTGAATCTTTCAGTGCATGAACTCATTTACAAATAACTTGCTGTTTTCAACTTCTTGTGAAATCCAGGCAAAACCAAGTCCATATTTAAACAAAATATTTTTTGCACTACTTGCCCATGTTTTTCTACTTGCTTCATCTAAACTATCCAACATAATGTAACACTGTTTGTGATATCTCTCCTGCTCCATCGATATAAAATTTATCCAAAATTTTATACAACGTGTCATATAATGCAGCAGCAGTGGTTGTCTTTCACACTATCCCAATACAGCAGAATTAGAAGCAGCTGCAGGTAATCCCCAAAAATATTTACAAAACTGAACTTGTACATTCTCCACTGCTTCAATAAACTGGGTGCCTCATACCTCTGAGCCATATAACAATATTGGTGCAATTATGTGGTCAAAATATGAAAAGCTACTTCATATGATAGTCTTACACATCTCTTTTCATATTGTTTAAAAAGTGCAATAACTCTCTTGGCTTTTGAAGCCCGATTGTTTACAGTTTTGGACCAACTCAACCTAGCTGACACGATTAAACCACGATATTTATAATATAAAGCCACTTCTAGTCTTTTCCCCCTTAAAGTAAAATTTTCTTTCTTGCGCAGTGGTCCACCATTTCTTCCCACCATAACTTTAGTTTTCTTTGTATTTGCCGTTATTGCCCATTCATTACAAAAATCTTGAAGAGCATTTACATGATGTTGCATTCTTCCTACAGTATCAGCAATATCCACTGCGTCATCGGCATACATTTGGGTCATTAAGTTCGAACAGTCAGGTGAAAGAAATACTCCACTACACCCTTTACGCTCTAAGGTCTTCACAAAATCATTAATATAAAATACGAACAGAATTGGGCTCACCATGCAACCTTGTCTGGTACCAATTGTACAATCAAAAAAGTTAGTAAGACCCTTTGGTGTATGCACACAAGCTTTCAATTGTGAATACATTGACTTAAGTGTTGTTAACATCTTTCCATGTATACCATACTCTATTAGATGCAACCACAAGTAATTATGTTTAACATAATCAAATGCTTTTGAAAAGCCAATAAACAATAAGTACAACCTTCCTCCTTTTCTAGACAAATACTTTTCTTTCAGAGCATTCAATGTATATATGTGATCAATAGTTGATCTCCCTGGCCTGAATCCACACTGAGATTCATGTAGTTTACCCTGACTTTCGGCCCATGCAAATATACGATTGTTCATGATTTTTGTCATTATTTTGCTACATACCACCAGCGGTGAAATATCTCTGTAATTATCCTTAACATTGTAAGAACCTTGTTTATGTATTGAGCACAAGATGGCTTCTGTCCATTTACTTGGAAATACACCTACATCCATGATTGTATTATACAATAAACACAAGTATGGTACATTTTTTTCTGCAGTGTTCGCAAAAATTCAATAGAAAATCCATCAATACCTGGTGCCTTGCTATTTTTCATTGCTCTAATTGCATTTCTAATCTCATCAGGCTCAATATGTTCGTTCAATTCATAGATATCATCACCTGCACGCAAATCACAAAAGTCTTTTTGCTGTGACACTCTTGAATCTGGCACTCATTCACACTCTCCTTCACATCTGGGTGTATACAAATTCTTAAAGTACTCAAACCATTCTGCTGGTGTAATAGTGTTATTGCAGAAAGCAGTCTTTCCCTTCATGTAAGACCAGCATTTACATGGATCATCTTTTACAGATTCAAGCTTTTTCTGTTCTTTCAATTTCCATTTCTCCTGTGCACTTCTACAGACTTCTGTATGCACATTCTTAGCTCTATGATACCTATCCAGATCTGCTTTCTCATTACTTACTCGAAATCGTCTCAATGCAGAATTCTTAGTTCGCTTAGCCTATCTACACTCATTGTTATACCAGATTTCTTCATGATCATTTTTTACCGTTTGTAAATCTCTTCTAACATGTTAACAGCCTGGTCAACATCTTGTTGCTGTAAGTAATTCTAAAGCTGTTCAAATTGTCCATTTGCTGTGTCATCAATCAGTCCCTGGAAAAAATCCTGCTTAATTGATTCATCCCACTTATATCGTATATATTGATGTGTATCTGCATTTTCTTTTGATGTTGTGTCCATAGTGTCACCATTAAGTACGCATATTAATGGGAAATGATCTGATGCATCTAGATCAAGCACTTTAAACTCATGTAGTGTGTCAAACATTTCTGTATCAACAATTATATATAATCCACTGTGCTGTGACCATTATTTGCAAAGCAAGTGTATTCAAAATTTGAATCTCCTTGGGTACGACCATTCAACATATGTAAATCTAAACTTCAACACAATTCGATTAATGACTGACCAAATGCATTACACTCAGTGTGTTTGTTACATCTTGGGGTTGAGAAAGTGTCTTTCTCATAGCAATGTGCGTTATCAATGTACTCAGTTCCGTCCTCCTCGATATAATCATTCAAGTTACCTGTCATGACATTTAATTCTCCAACAAGCAAAGTATGTGGATCATTATATGTAGCTTTCATATCTATAAGTAAATTCTCAAGTCGTTCTATACCACTCTCCTGGTTATCTCCACATATAATTGAACCTTGAGGTGCCACATATGTGGCCACAAAAAAGTGAGTCTTTTTCTAGATCCAAAAGCTGTCCATCAAGCAAAAGTGTCATACAATCCCATCCAACATATTTCACTTCTTTCACAACATTTGCTATGGTATCTCTTACAAAAACAAACACAGCCCCATGTTTGTTTTGCTCTCTGCAATAACCATGACACTTGAAGCCAGGTAACCAAGTGCTCCAGTGTCATAGATCCAGGTCTCCAACACTGCTATTACGTCATACTCTTGCAAGACAACTTTTAACTCTTTATTGTCCTTATGTCACTTCAGTGACTGTCCATTCCAGCGTATGAACTTTGGGTTTCTCCATGTCTGTTGAGTTTGGCTGGCCACACCCCTAGTCTCTTTTATTTACTTGTTTAATATCCTGTTTTTGATGATCATGCACATATGTACGTTGACTAACAACTAGCTTGTCATAGCTCAAATGTGGCTGTCTTCCCGATTCTCTTTCTTTCAAATGAAAGGAATCAGGTTTCTTCTTGTGCTTCTCACTCTCTCCCTTTAGTCCTCTGAAGCATTAAAGTCTGATTCTCTCTTCCAGGTTTTCCTTGCCACAGATAAAATTTTGTCTTTCGTTTTCCATTTGGTAAATTTCGCAATTACTGGTCTTACTTTGTTTTGTTTCTTTGGTCCCAATCTATGTGCTCTCTCTATTTCCACCTCTCCTTCATCATCAGTATTGTTAATTTTTAAGTCATTTCTTGAGACAGTCCTTACTTCCTTCTCACACTCTTCCCATGTCTCTTTTCAGGGCCAGTTTTCGCAGGGATACCATAAAATATGAGGTTACCCCTGCGCAACTGCTCCTCCAATTTATCAACTTTGCCCTTTAATTTTCCATTCCCCGCTTTTGAGATTATAATTTCTTTCTCCATATTTCCCACTGTGTCAGTTAATGTATCCAACTTTGCTTCCAGTTCATTCATTCTCTGTTCTACATTATCGTCCTCCCCAGATAGTGATAGTGCTCCCTGTCTAGTGGTAGTCCTAGGGTTGGCTTCTATGTCTTTTGTCACCAACAACAGTATAAACAGTACAAACTTGACAGACCGTGACACTGCCAGGCTGGTAATGGGAATCACTGCTGGTCTAAATTTGTCCTTGAGTTTGGGTTGTAGAAAACACCCAACGCGGCATAAGATGCATAATGAGAAATTGGAACTTGGTACTGAAAGTCCATGAATGCGTCAATAGATAGAGGTGTTATTCCAACTTTAACTTGTAGGTTTGTGACAAAGCCACATCCAATGAAACATGAACCAAAGTTGTAACGTTGCACGGACGGAAGCACGGCAGGCCCCCTATCCTCACTAACTCTATGCCCCCCTATGCCACCTTCGGTGGCGGGGGACAAATAGGGCTGCTTAAAAATATCAATCCCTTCTGGCTTCCAAAGCGTTAAATATAGAGGCCCAAATGTTGGTTCTGCTGGCAGAGTTGATGGGGCTGTGCATCGATTGGACACATTACAACAGTTGTAGAATTTACATTTATGCTAATTATAGACACTTGAAAACTTCAAAGTGGAATATCTTTGGCTGTGTTCCCCGACTCATAGTTATAATGGCGGTAGAGTGTCTTTATAATGTACCAGATTCATAAATATGACAAAAACGATGTAGGGCTACTTTTTTCTTTTGCTGTAAACTCAGCTGACTGACAAGTCAGGAAAACTAAAACGTGGTAGGCCTACCGGGTCTCTTTTAATTTTGGCAGAAGTGCTGAAATTTGGGGTTTGAGTGGTTAGGGCAAAACAATTTTGAGACACTATAGTCTGTAGTTAAAGAGGAATATTTTAAAGGTTGAGAGGACCGGGGTAAAACCACCAGTTGCTTTTTATGGGTGACTGCCTGTCTCAAGTCCGGAGTGAAATTTGTTCTTCACATTGGTATTGGAAGATGAATGTTGATGCTGTGGTAACTCTCGAATCTCTTTGCTGTCATTGTTGGGTTTGGAATTTATGAAAATGGGTCACGTTTTTCTGTACTATTTTTCAAAAACATAATAGATGTACGTGCCATTCCAGCAATTTACAGGTTTTTGTCTTGGGTGCATCCCATGAATCACAAAGGAAAGTTGTAAAATTTAAATTTGTGGTAATGAGGGGCACTTGAAAGGTTTGAATGTTGAATATCTTCAAAACTATTATGGGTGGAGATGCCATTCCAACTTCAATTTACAGGTTTGTGCTGGGGGCGCATCCAATAAACCAGAAATGAATGTTGTAGAATTTTAGTTTTAACTGGTAAAATTTAAATTTATGCTAATTAGCGTCACATGGAAATTTTGAAGTTGAACATCATCAGGGATAGGCAACTCCTTTGGAATGCAAACAAAACTTGAGGTATTTCAAATTATGCTAAATTAATTGAACTACCCTACAATACACAACCCCGCTTCAACCATAACATGTACAAGCTATTTTCTGTTATCTAACTCCACGCTGTAATCCAACCATTTTGAATGCATAATAAATTGACCTATGCTATCAGAACCTGTCTCCTAGTCAACCTAGGGGGGGTTCATTAAGTATTGCTGCGGCATTGAATATATTTTACTCCTGAAAGGGGCCGTCAATGTTTTTAAGGTTGGGGGGGGGGTCGATTTTTTTTCTATTTCTGAAAAAAAAGTGGCGCCCTTGAAATTTTTTGAATAAAAAAAATTAAAGTGAGATCTTCAATTCATATGGAAACAAATAACATTTGAAAGGGGGCGGGGTACTGAAAATCATTTTCACTATTACAGGGGGCGGGTATTTTTTTTTCTTGCTTTTTGTATTTTCCTCCATACCCCCCCCCCCCCCCGCCCGGGCGATACTTTATGAACCATCCCTTACTCCATACTATGATTAACTGTACTTTGAAAGGCCTCTTCCCCGGCCACTTTAGAGGAATTTTGTGCTTAGGAAAAGCGGTCTTTTAAGAGAGGTGGCTTTTGGTGAGAGGAACCTTACAAGAGAGGACCCTCCTATATGTAAATAGATGCCCTGTGTCAGTGCAGTTCTAGGCATTGTGCCTCTGTGCCTGGTGCGTATGTGTCTGAGCAAGGATGGTACCCTCCTTGGTCTGAGCCTGCCCTTATAATCGCAAGAGACCATGCGCTGGACCTCTCGGCAGAAGTCAGCAGATGCAGTAATCCCTTATCACAAACTGTACCATCAAATCATAACAGTGGTTCAAATGAACCTCCCCGCTTGGCTGATTTCCTCTGCTCCCCCTCCCCCCCCAAAAAAAAGAGAGAAAAGGAAAAGAAAACAGACGAGAAGAGAGGTTGAAAATAATAAAAAAAAACTATAATCAGGATCAAATATATCTAGTAGATGTAAAGGAGTTCCACCCCACCCCACCCACCCCAAAATATGACATAAAACCAGGAGTTCCACCCTTAAAAATTCAATGCTTTCCAAGGAGTTCCACCCCCTCAGATAGATAGATAGATAGATAGATAGATAGATAGATAGATAGATAGATAGATAGATAGATAGATCGATCGATAGATAGATCGATAGATAGATAGATCGATAGATAGATCGATCGATCGATCGATCGATCGATAGATAGATAGATAGATAGATAGATAGATAGATAGATAGATAGATAGATAGATAGATAGATAGGCCCGTTGCATAATACATAAATATACAGGAAATACATGCACTACAAGAGGGGATGGCAGGCCCTTATGCTGTTACGCCAAATATGCTTGCACCAGAATAGCATACAAAAAATAAGGTTGTTCTAAAATAATGACCAGTACAAAAAACCGAAAACGACAGGGCTTCCAGTATGATGGTAAGGAAAATAAAATGTCCCACTATGCCAGTAGGGGAATATCCCTTTACACCCCTCTAAAAAGACCTCATGATGCCCTCAAAAACTGCTTACTTTCCACAACCAGCTTTAAAATTGGCTACAGATGCCGTGCCGTTTCCAGTACCATGACGATACTGGATATTTGACCAAACACATTTCAAACTATCTACTGTCAAGATGTGCACACAAACAACAAACATAGACCGATATATATGCAAATCATTAGCATCAAAGTTAAGCTCTTTCATATTTGATTTTATATATATATATATATATATATATATATATATATATATATATATATATATATATATATATATATATATATACATATACATAGTTTCATCTCCTTTGATTATGTATAATGGCTAACACTTTGGAATAGCTCCCAACAGCATATTAGTGAGAAATAAAAAGAAACATTGCTGCTATCAACACAGGAAAATTCTTAGCACACACATCAGGATTTGCTATTAAGCAAATCTTTGTTTTGTAGTTTTTTTCTTTGTTGTTACTCATTCTGATTCATCAGTTTTTAATGAACATATGGAAGCAACGCAGTATGCCCTCAGTCAACAGCTTTAACCACTGCCTGGTACCTGTTGGTTCACTGTTATTCTAAAATGGACAAGATCCATAATGCATGTATAAGGTTTAAATGTAAATAGCCATAACTTGGTCATGTATGGCAAAGCTTGACATTAAGGATTTTTTCCACTTGTCCCATGGACAACCATACTTTGAAATTTACTTGTCCCACAGAAATTTTATTCGTCCCAGGACAACTTCACTTTGAAACTTACTTGTCTCAATTCCATCCTTCGTGTCCCACACGAGATTATATACTGCAGTTAATGTCGTGGAACTATGTTGAAGACCTTAATTTCTGGGACTTAATTGGAAAGTTAAGCAAGAAAACATCATTTCAACATTGAAATATTTTAATATTTTGTTGAGCACAACATTTTGTGCAAAATTAGTCACTGTCTTTTATTTGAAATATATACACTGCTTCCTTAACCTGTTCAACAGTGTTGGATCACACTATTATAGAACTTAGACGAGCACATACCCCAAGTGACTATTACACTTTACTAAAAAATAAAAGAAAAAGAGTGAATGAAGTATCAGACTTGCATTTAACATTTCCTACAAACTGCAGTGTTTGATGGCTATTTCCTTACTGATACAAATGAAACAGACAGCCAAAAACTTTTGGTTTAACAAATCCAGGAAATCTACCGTTGCAAAAACACATTTATGCGTGGAAAATTTACTTGTCCCATATTTTTGCAGCATAGACTCGAAATGCCAATTTAATTTTGTTAATGCAGACTTATCTGTTCTCTTTGTTTCTAGTATTTTTTTCAGTCTTATTTATTTGCTGTTCTTTCATTGCATTTTCTTAATACACATCTGTAATATGTGAATGAAATTCACAATAACAGTCTTGCAACTGACCTGTCGCATGAGATTGGACTCACAAAAAATCTTTTGATTATATTCCATTCAAATTTCATCAGTGTGTATATTTTAAATGTTTGATTTTGAAATCAGTTGAAGTGTTCGTTTTTGTGATCATGCTTATGATATGCCTGTTATAATTCACACAATTATCAGAGATAATCTGGCACCTGTCTTTCATTAAAATAACTTATTCAACTTTCTTCGTACCCTTCTGCCCAAGCTACCGAATTCTTCAAAAAAGATTTTTTTTTTGTAGTTGTACTTTATTAATTAATGAATTTATTTAACATAGCATGAATGCATGTGGTGTTTGTCAAGACTTACTGATTAGTGTGCCATCTAGTGTCACTTTGAGGAACTACTGAAAATGCCATGTGCTTCAAGCTGTGAATGTGAGGAGATAGAGTCGCACACCGTTGGAGCTTTAGAATTATATATTAGCAAGCGGAGCGAGCTTTATATATAACACATGAATTTTTTTAAAAATCATCAATCCAAACCTACAGTCTATATAATTTGAAAAATGTGGTCACATTCAAATTATCATCATTATTAAATTTCAGGAGCTCCCCAGCGCAGTGTTTGGGAACCCATTCACATGGATCACTGATTCACATCCAGGTCTCTTATTTGCTGCATTCGGCAGCTCTAGTTTTCCCAGATTTAATATCGTTTGGGTGAATTTTTGTTCATCCGAAAGTCACAATTTTCTCCGATTGTCGCCATTTTTCCTCCATGGAATTTGAAACGTCCGGTTAGCCAGGTAACAATTTTGTTACTTCTGCCAAAAAGTTGCAAGCTCCAGTCTGTAGTAGGCCTATTAGGCCGTGCTAATTCTGGACCACAACCCTCTCTGTAGTCAGACGCACAGGCAAAGACTCGGTCTCGTGCAGCCTGCAGATAAATCAGGATAGAAAAAATTGACATACTTTGTCAAGTTTGTGTATCCTTCTTTTTCAGTTGGAATTCAGCTGATTGGTTGTTTCGTTTAATGTATGGGCATAAGCTATCTTAACTGAAAAATTGCATACTTTGACTTCAACATTTTGCTTGGATTCTAACGGGGTAAACGAACATGGAACAGTCAGTAAGCCTAGTGCTATAGCAGTAGGCCTCATCACGTTCGTATGCCCAGAATTTGGCAGAAATTAAGTTTAGTATTATGCTGAAAAGACAAATTAAATTTCAAAATATGTCGTAGTAGAATTATGCACGTACCGATGACGTGGTGTTATTTTCACCTGGTCCATGGCCGAGGATTTCAGAAATATAATATAGGCCAAGGCAGAGTGATAATGATAGCCATCAGTTTTGATCCTAAAATCAACACGTGCACACACTGCAGTAGCATTAGCAAGCCATAATAAAGTAAAGCTTAACTGAAGCATGAATTGCGACATAAACAAATGGTGCATCTTAATCAGTAATTGCTGAAGAAACTTACGATGTGACAAATGCAGTTAAGTAAAAAATGAAAACAAAATACATCTCTGTGTCATTTCAGGCAAAAATTTACAAGTCATTTTAGGCACAATGAAGAGCTCATTTTAGGCAAAATTGAGACTCTTGTACATCTATATAGGCCTATAACATCTTAATGCACACGGTCTTCTGAAAACCCAAGTATTGCCCTTTAGTTGGATTAAACAGTTTTTTTTAGTATATCAACAATGTCATGATAAGTTTTGTAACTGGGAGAAAATTTTAGTGCCTTGAAAGACCACAGTATATACCGATATTATGTTAATGTTTCTTTTAATAAATATGCATATTTTATTAAATTTAATATGTAGCATTTGGTTGGTGCTTTTATACTGGTCTAATATGAACAGCGTGTTCATTTCAGCAAGAATGAATGATATTGTTAGTGATGCACAGAGATAAACATGTATTATAAGTGAGAAACGCCGTATCAAGTTGCCGAAATTTTCCTTGTTATCAAAATTGATTCCAGATACTTACGGCAAAGTGATTCATTATACATTCAAATCCATTGAAAATAGAATGAAAATTACTTGGTTCATATATGTAAAGAACAAAGTCATGTATGAAATAACTTTGATTGGATTTGTTTCATTTTTAATACATGGAAGTTTCTTACATTTAATATACAATGGTACCTCTTTTGAGAGACCGCCCCTGCGGCGGGTCAAAATGCGGTCTCTCAAAACAGGTGGTCTTTCATTAGAGGTACAACAACATGGAAAAGATAGCACAGTGTTCTGAGAGAGCGGTCTTAAAAAGATATGCACAATTACACAATTTACTTTGTGCGTAGGCCTACCAACTGGAACACATCATTTTATAAACTACGAATCAATTTACATTCACAATCTAGGCCTTCAAAGAGAATAATGTAACATTAGACAAATTTTGCTGAACCTTTTATCAATGGAGCCACTGCAGTTTCATGAAAACAACGGTGTTGAGAGCTTTTATTATAATTGACACAGAAAAAGACACTGTATATATATATATATATATATATATATATATATATATATATATATATATATATATATATATATATATATATATATATATACAACATAGCGAAGCCCGAGCGGCAAATATATGGGTATTGCTTAGGAGCTTCGCTCGCTTTTGGGGTTTTACCCATATCATATTAACACAGATTTTCCGTGTATGACGAAAATGGGGCATTCATGTCACAGAGCTCACACAACGAGGATATCATGTCTGGTAAATTAAACTTTTTCATCTTTGATCATGTTCTAAGAATGAGTCAGAAGATTTATCTCGCTGTAATCTGTGCGTTGGCATCCAGAATGCATCGTGGAAGTTGTTGACCAGGGACATATATTCACCCCATGGGCTTCTTCCCAAACTTTCAAAACTTTATATATGGAATGTGCACAATTAATGGAAAAGACAGGGCTAACAACATTGAAATTACCGGTCGTTGCCGACCGATTAGGCCTGACTCCGTAAGACTCACGCGCTTGTTTTCTTTAATGTGAACTAGTGTCCCAAGGTCCAATGCCACCATTACGCTTTACACGTACTGACATGGCATAACCTTGTCAGCACTCGGAAGCATACTTTGGTAAACCCATACTATTTACCTGCTTTTAAGCTGTTGGTTTTAAGCAGGCTCCTTCACCATTATGCTGAAATTCGTTTCACACACGTCCTGTCAGTCTATTCGTATATTTTCATTCTGCACAGACTTGCGTCCAGCAGACTTACAGAGGATCGGTGCGAGAATACAGACGATGATCTAATAACGTGTTTGTTTTCGTGACGTAAAAAACTGCGTTTTTCCGAGTTTTTAGTTTGACACAGTATAATTATGACCATGGTATGTTCCACAATGTGCCTGACTTGACAGACCAATAGAATTACAGGGACAGAGACGGCATCGTATGGTGGCTGCCGGAACAACGCTAGTGGTTTTCTATCAACTCTTTCAGTGCCAACTCCGACTTAAGTCGAATTTCTAGAAATGGACTTTCTGAATTATAAGGTGCTAGGTTCATATTCCTTGTGAAAAGACCTTTGATTCAAGCACCAACATGCCTGAAGTTACATGGAATATGATAATAATCCAGGTCAACAGCTTTCCCTAGGTGGGCTTTGGGCGCACCGAAGAAACCTGTTGACTCAGTTCAAAATGTGGCACTGAAAAAGTTCAGATATATAGAACAAAGAACAGAGGCGTGAAAGAAAGAGACCAAAGACAAACAGGAGAGGCACTGAAGCACCTTTTCATTAACCTATGTTCGTGGACTCAGAACGTCTTTGCAGCTTACAGGCTTGTGTAGCAGTTTTATACCTGTAAATACAAAGCCAGATTGACGAAAGCTGCGGTATCACGATTTTACTTTAGGTAGTTGCATCTTTTGGGTACGGAATAATAATCGAGATACTCTTGATATATTTTTTGTAACCGACCGGTTTTAGGAGACCATTACTGTTTTGCATTCCATTATAAACGTGAAAAAAACCCCAGCCAGCAACATGATTTTTTTTTTTTAAATGTGAGAGTGTGACATATCATTTTAACAAATTCATTATTTCTTAGTTATTCATCCCGTCATTCATTTATTTTACTTTTCTAAGTCAGCTATTATTTGATAAATTTATGCTGTCATATCAATATAGGCCAAATTGTGGCTTCCTCAATTGCAGTACAGTGGTACCTGCTCTAAAGACCACCTCCAATTTAAGACCGCATGTCTTTTTAAGACCACTCTTTCAAGACCCTCTGCTGTATTTACATGTTAAATATACCTTCAATTTAAGACCACCTGCAGTATGAGACTACTTTTTGTTGGCTGTAGGGGTGGTCTTAAATAGCAGGTACCACTGTAATTATCTAGGGCTATGCGAAACAGCTTGAATTCATTAAAATAGTATATCATTGTGAAACGCCAATTCCATGTTCCCTGGCCATCATGACTACCAGGAAAGAAACTTACATGGTGGTTGGCAAAACTTCGCTGTTGGTTCAGATCGTGTTCAAGTTAGGAAAAAAAACGGTTTCTTCCGAAAAAAAAGTCCTACTTTTTTAATAAACTAAAATGACAACAACGAAGCAATACCCCGTCATCGATATTCAAGAGAACGACGGACTTTGAATTGAACAAGCGTAATAGGATTCGTGTTCTCTCCGCCTTTTATGTGCATGGATGGTTCCATATAGTGCACGATTTTCATCCCCACTCCACCCCCACCCATCCACCCCGAAAAACCATCTTAATCCCACCGTACTGGAATACATAAAACCATAGATCGTCTGTGATGAAACGTAACTAAAATGATCACACCTGCGTTGAGAGGACCAACAGTGCTTTGCTGTCATGATTAATTAAATTATATACGGGCGCACTAAGTCTCCCAGCCTTCAATACAATGCAGTGGTGATCCTGCACATGTAGATCACGAGGACTTTAATGTCCTCTGAGGATTAATGGTGGAGACGTAACCTTTGTTAAATGACCACTCATCTGTCAGGTACATATTAGACGGGTATTGTATTATGTGCCGAAAATTTGCTCCAGGGAAGTTGTCACGTGACCGCTTGCTACTTTGTGTATGCAGCGGCAACTGGACAGCGCGTGGGGCTGGAATGCGAGAGGGGTGAAGTGAAGAAAAGAAAGGAAGGAAAGACGGAATGAATGCAGCGAGAATGTACACTACTTTCCTGGCTATTGCAATCGGCCTTTGTCTAGGTTTGGCAGTTGGTGAGTCTTCCTTTTTTGGATCACGTCTTCTTATCTTAAATGTTCGGGCAACCTCCGTTCTTCCTAGGATGATAACCGGGGATGATAACTGCAAGAAATTATTAATACAGGAAATATTTTACTGATTTTGTCTTGGGAGCAAATTTTAGCGTCTTACGATGACTGAACATTGAATACTACGTCGACCAAGAAGCCACGAAACAAGATATTTGTAGCAAAGGAACTTTACGTCTTTAAAGAATCTGCATTTATAGCTTTTTGAGAGCAGTGATGCGAGCCATCTTAACAGCAATACCTGCTTTCTATTAATGAATTCTATCGGGCTCCTCTAAACCATATGGGCTAAACAGAAGGTCTATATCTTTTGCTTCTTGCCACATGTTTATATGTGCGGATGTATCACGAGATTAGACCTGCAAAACATATCCCATTACAAACGTCTTGTGCACATCGGGCTTCACGTCTTTGCAACCATTCGATATATATATATATATATATAAACAAATTGAACCCTACTTTTTTGCAACCACTAAATAGCGGGACCGACAAACTACCTTTTCTTTCTAGGGCAATATTTGCAGGTAGCGCGGTATATTTTTGCGTAAGAAAAATGCCAGAGTTAAACGTCGGGTCATGCATGGCAAACCTGCGTACTTGATTGTAGAAGGTGCTGTATCTATTTTCTGCTCACCAATTTGTCCAAATCCTGCTTGCAACATTCTATTCCAACGTTTGCTTAGGGATGATAACAACAATGTATCCCACAGAGTTCTCAAACAGATGGTTATAACTTAACCCATTGATTGCTGTTCACGATAAATCGCTGATCGCAATCTTCAAAGACATCTGCACAAAGTACTTTAGTAGCCTATTTTATATCATTTCATGTTCGGAACGAGCGGGACTCGAACCTGCAACCTTTGGCACTAGTCGCTTAACTGAAATGTAAACTAGGGCATAACAATTAATGCTGTGATTTTATCATTTCAATAATATCTACGCTGCAAGGAAAAAGCATTGAATTTATATTAAATCTTCCAGTACCATGTTTCGGACTGAGGCAACAGCTTTCCTGGGCACCCAAAGTGTACGATTAAACATCTTGATCTGGACTATTATATTCTGTGTAACTTCAGGCAAGCTTGGACTTGAATGAAAGGTCTTTTTAAAACGAGCATGAATTTTGCATCATTAGTATAATTCAGAAGATTTCGTTTTAAGCAGTTCGACTTAAGCGCACGTGGCACTGAAAGAGTAATTTCAGCATCACTGAGTCTGCTACAATCAGCGTTTTTTAGTGAAGCAATTGCACTTTATCATGTTACTAAATATTTTCTAATAACTACTGCTAAGAAGAAAAGCTTGCTGGAAAAGTATGACCAGGGTCATGAACAATAATAATAATAATAATAATAATAATAATGATATGTATGTATGTGTATATATATATATATATATATATATATATATATATATATATATATATATATATATATATATATATATATGTATATATATATATGTGTATATATATATATATATATATATATATATATATATATATATATATATATATATATATATATATATATATATATATATGCATGCATATAGCTTTAACCGTAAGGTCCGTCTTGACACATGTGTTTGGGTCAAATTTTCCCTTTCAGACCTTGCTTTCTGGCTCCATCAAAAACTTTCTCCGCGCGCTTTGATTACACCGCGTCCTAAGCAAATGGAGATCGAAGTACCGTGGATCTAGAGCTACTAATCAAAAACTATACACACCGTTAAATCTACTTTCACAGAGGGGTTTTTATGAGGAATTTGAATTCGAATCATACTGATTCAGATGTACGTAACTTTTCATCCAAGAAACAGGCATATTTTAATTCTAATTGATTTGCTACTCAAAGCCGGGGTTTGTCAGTTATGAATACTGCTATGTGGACATTTGCTTGGAAAGTATCGTAGGATATTAACAAATTATAATAACTTTGGGAAATAAGTCTGCAGCTTCCTTTAAGCAGATTTGACACAGAAGGTACTGCAATGGTAATAGTACTTAATTTTTTTACAATGTTATTTGACGGACAATGAATGAATGCTTTAATGAAGGAAGGAAAGAAGAAATGAACAAGTGAGTATATAAAACATGATATCAGCAACAGAACACCGCAAAAATGATGCACTTTTGTCTTTGTTTGGCACCTTACTTTTTAATTTTGTCCCCTTCTGAAATCATGCTGTCTGTACATCTATTTTAGGAGAGTGACTAATGTTCGTATTTGGAACTTCGTGTTGTTCAACAATTTCACAAATTGCCTTGAACTATATTTCTTCGTAATAGCTTTCCCTGGCATGCACCAACACCAGGAAAAGGGTCGGTTCTAACGGACCCAATGGTGTGATGGTGAAGACAAGTTCTTCAGACAACACACTTATCCAGAAACGTCTAGGTGTGATCCCGTTCCATCCTTTGATTTCAAATGTTGTAAAATCTGAGATGAACGCCTCAAATGGCTATGTCAAGCAACCTAAAATTGCCCCAAAGGCAACAAAAACTACGCACTGGTTTGACTGGAATCATTGAAGACTAAAGCGCTGGTAGGAGCAATAGAAGCATGGTTGAAGTGAAACACGGAACGGCGAAGCGCTTGAAAGGTGCAACTTGCCAGACTGATGGTCGACACACCGAACCTTTCTCCTTCCCGAAACATCAACTAAAAAAGAACGTTTTCGTTATATCAGGTGACACCATGTCCAGACCTGTCGTCCGCTGTATCCCCCCAATTCACGGCGATCTTATTTCAGGCAGAAACCTGAGTTGAAGCACTTTAACCCCACATTATCGCCGCCGAACTCTCCTTTATAGAGCGCCATTGCCCATCTTGGCCAAACATCTCTTGACTTTTTAAGGAGAACACATGAAAAGGGAAAAGGAGAGGACCATTCCTTACGACACCATGGATATTTTTTATGTCAAATTATAGGGACGTTTGTTTCATCTCTTGCCGTTATGTTTATCCCAACGTTCCTGCATAAACTCAAAACGGGCTTTTAAACAGGACATTGTTTATGTGGGATAACATTGGCGTGGACTTGAACGCACATTACAAAATACAAGGTTCCTAAGTGAACCTCTGTCAGCCGACCGGGTGTATATTTGGATTGATTGACCAAGATCTGTGAGTAAAGTCACCACTATGTCGACATAGTCGGGTAATTACGCTTCAGATCTAGCGCATCCTGATGAAAAAGTATTTTCTTTCAAAGAGGCTTAGAGAGATTGATGGGCACTATAACCTGGCCAATGAGAAACATTTTGAATTTCCATAATTTTAACCCCTTTTCCACTTGACAGCGGCCAACAATTGTCATGTTTCCAATCAATATTGTTGCTTTGAATGAAAGCTGACGCAAAGAGAATTTCGCATGTCTATTTTGCAGCACACAATGGTCGACTTGCGTAGGTACCCTCTTTACAGTGATAATCTTGGACTTACGGTGAAGCCACGCAATTCGGAAAAAGGTAGCAAGGGAACGGCCGATATTGGCGGTAAAAAGCGCGAAGGTGTTAAGTCCATTGGAATGTCTGAGTGATCACTGTCATGTAACGGGCTGCAATGTGTCTGTTCAAGGAAGGTTATTTATTATCTATAAACCTGTTAATGAACCAAGTCCATACCAACTGACTGTTTCAGTCCTTTATTGCTATGCGAGGATGGACCTTTCTTAAAGGTGTGACATGATAGCTAAATCTAGAAGACTTCACACAGCTATTTCTCTATACCAAGATTAATTTTTGCAAAGCAAGTTCTCTCCATAGCCACACATGTTGGCTTGTAAATTGTATTATTGTTCATCATTTTTGTGTGTTCTTTTCATTTTTTGCCTCCATTGTTGTTGTTCTTATTGTTATTTTTTCTTTTAACTTTTTTTTGGGGGGTGGTGGTATATTTTGGCACACAGACATAAAGAAGCAAAAAATATAGTTTAAAAACGAAACACATCCTTGAGTATTATTCAATAATACATGTATAGTATTATGATGTGACCCCATGCAATTAAAGATTTATAGACGTTATATAAAACCTTTCAAATTTGCCTTACATGAACAGCGTTCTCAGTACATCATATTCTGGAAGCATCGTGAAAGGATATTATCCTTGTGGTTTCCTTTTCTGCGTTTCCGTCAACATAAGACGTAAAATAAACAATTTCTAAACATAACACTACGAAACAGGAGCTACCCCTTGCCATGTCGAAAGACTGCTCAGTAGCCTATGTTACGCAAGACTGAAACCCCATGCAAAATATTAGTTTAAGCAGACAAAGCAGAAGGCATTCCGGTAGCTGCTGACCATCTTTGCGTGTGAAATGTCCTCGAATATGTCTAATAGATAAATTTGGTAGGTCAGACGGTCTTCGATATATTGGTTTCCTGGGGCTTGTAATGGGGGCGGGGGGGGGGCATATTCCTTATTTAGCTCTTTCAGTGCCAAGTCGTGGACTGATCGAGTCAACAACTTTCCTCGGCGCGCTTAATGCACCACGCGCATAAAACGCGCCGAGGAAAGCTGTTGAGCTGGACCATTATATTCTCTGGGAGTGTGGGCATGCTGGTACTTGAATGCAAGTCCCTTTTTTCACGCTTGTTCAGCCGTGAAAAGAATGTACTTTCTTGTTAATGCTGAGTGTAAAAAAAAAATCCCTCAATCACTTCACATGGATTCTTAGCAGATGGAAGCTATCGGCGGAAACTAACAGCCTTTTCATGCCCAAGTTCAAACCGAACGGACTCGAGATACGCCATGTGTTAAGCTACGTCGTGACAACTAAAGAGGATGTATTTGAAGGTACATTAAATCAGCAGAGCTGGGGTCGCCTACAATTATATATAGCTGGTAAAATAGGACATACCTTTAACAGAATTTAAGGCTGAATTATGGGAGTTAATTCTGGAAAGTTAAATGAAGTACGAAAAGCGTGTAAGGAGGTATTGTCATGGTGTCCTTATAGACCTGGAGATGTTCCAAATTTCGTTTGGACGGCTAAGGACCGAACGACCAGCAAAAGTGAGTCAGGTAAACAGCTACGTGCCCATATTTTATTGATCAAATTTCGCAGAAAGCGTGTATTTTTATTAAATTAGTGGCTGTAACTAGTATTATAGTAATATTCCCCCATATGCATAATGCATGCCTAAATAATGACACTGGAGTGACTGATGAAAATCCAGCAATAAGTAATGAACAGATGGAACAAAAACTATGAAATTAAATACGGCAAACATAAATTACTCGAAAATAATGACACAATTCCGAAACTGTTACAGAGTATCCTTGATGCTGTACGGCGATGGGTCAGTCTACTTCACTTAATTGTACTTAATAGACATACAATAGCGAGTCAATCTTTCCAAAGTGGTTCACCAAGGCCATTTCTCTGCTGTCTTGGGAGATTACACCGCCTCCACTAGCTCGCACATTCACCTGCCTTTTGCTCGTGTAACCTCTCAGAGCTCCATAAATCTTTGATCTATGCTTCGCTGACCTGCAGACTCCATAAAAATGCACCTTCCTGGCATCATAGCGCTGGCAAAACAAATACAGTTAATAGTTTCCCGCGCTGACCGATCGACAGCGATCGAAGTGTAAAATGTCTGCTTTCTCTTTTTTTACCTAACGCTTTGCGTGTACAATAGAATCGCCAATCAAGACCCCGTCCACAAAAAGATGAGTTCTATATCAAAAACCACTAATTTTTGGCCCGTTTGTTGTTTGTCCTTAATTAAATTCTATCCCAGTCTCCTGATCAGGCCACATTTTTCTCAATCCCTTAGATAGTCTTGATATGGAGATTCCACTTCTGTGCATATATATAATCACTAAAAACCATTGGGACGGCGTGCATCACAGGCCCGCCTGGGGCACAATGTGCCCCGAGCGAAAACCGGGTTGTAGGCAGTTGTTGTCTCAGTTTCGTAACAAGACTGAATAGTGAAGAACAGTTCTCTGTCAACCATGGACAGGTCAAGCGCATTTTATGTCCCTTGAAATGAAAGCATTTGTTCCGTCTCTAAATGACGTTCCAGCCTGACGAATTATCTAATGAATTTTCGGCCTTGTCATTTCGGTTCGTGACTGGACCGCCAGCCAGAAGCTTGGTTATTTTAGGCGTTTTATAAAACATAATTATGTCAAATAAACAGAATTTGCTAAAATTTATGACCAAGTACTTTTAAGATAATTTCTGCACTTGCCAGGGAAAACTTTACAGCTTCGGATAATTCAAATGCTTTGTCGCTTTTTGTGAGCAGGGGTGGAAGGTGGGGCATTATTGTTGGGTTTCCATTCAGAAGTGTGAAGAACTCCACTACGTATGCAGCAGTGTCAGTCAATAGGTTTCAGCGGGCGTCTCAGAAAATGTACGCTGGAAGTACAACAGCTGACTTACTCCTTTTAAACATTGGCAGGTTAGTTTTCATGTCCGAGTGTTCTATTTGCAAGACAAACCTTGGCCCGACCCAAACGGTTCCAAATGTTTTCATTTTTATAGGTCTATGCAGGGAGTTTTTTTTCTGAATTGTTTCAGACCTAGAGAGAGAGAGAGAGAGAGAGAGAGAGAGAGAGAGAGAGAGAGAGAGAGAGAGAGAGAGAGAGAGAGAGAGAGAGAGAGAGAGAGAGAGAGAGAGAGATGAGAGAGAGAGAGAGAGAGAGAGAGAGAGAGAGAAGAGAGAGAGAGAGGTTTATTAGGCTAAGCAGTGTTATACAACTTTACTCTCTGGAAAAGCAAGGTATAAAACCATATACTGGGTGTCCCCATACACATCTACTTAATCGTATTTTCACCTCCAGATTTCACTTGACGTTTACAATTTGTCCAAAATGATTTCCCTGTCGCAGATGATGTTATCAATTTGAGAAATCTTATAATTTCGTGAAATAGTGTGTGTATTATGTTGTCATTGAAAATCTATGGCAAGGTTGTTTGATGAAAGCTCCCGCGAAGGGTCACATGCCACGCGAGATCTACACGGTTTAAATTCAATTTCAGGCAATAGTAGTAGACTATAAATCTTTCCATTTTACAGATTAGCCTTTTGAGTCGAAAAAAAAAATCAGCAAATTGAAATTTAGCAATTTGGTGAACAGCATATATCCATACAAATGACACAAAATACTGGTGAATGGGCTTTTCGCGGATTTAGTAAAGGCAGAGAAAATTCTATATTGTCAGGGCATTATACCTTCGCAAGGGCAAAAAGAAAGAAGGCCGTTTTTATTTTTAAACAAAGAAATATGAAGAAAATATCAGGAGGGCAGAAAGGAGAAGAAAATGAAAGTGAGCCACATGATGAAGGCAGGGAGAATCTCCCTTCTAAATTTGCCTTAACCAGCACTGGTGAATTTATTCCATATAACTATCCCAGTTCAGCATTTTCAGATTGAAATACGAAACAACAACACCTGGATGCTTGCTTTATACAAGAATATGAATTGTGCTCTGTCCAGGATCATATTGTGCTTCCTTAGCATTAGTTCTCACCTGTCCTGTCAGACAGTGCACCCACGTGACCACCAATACATTAATTATGTACTGCAGGAGATCTGACTCAGTTATCTTTATTCAAAAAGAAGCTATACAGCACGCTGAAAATATAGTATTTTCATAACCAGCCGATTGCAACTGTGGTTTACAACCGATAGCTGGTGATAGCACAGACTCCCGGTTGGTAATGATATATGCTAGAGAACGAGGGAAAGATGGGCCTTCAAAACATTTAAAATAGAGAACTTCAGAATTGAAGCAATCTAAACAGAAATAAAGTTGGGCTAATATGTCCGAATCAGTTGGCAAAATGAAAATTACTTTTAGCAATACTAGCCATACTGCTGTCGGTCGCCTAGTTTCCACAGTAAGTCTGTATGGTTAGCAGTTCGGAACAGTAGGCCTACTGCCTTTAACTGTCCAATCAATACACCATCACTTTTCCATAAACTGTGCAAATAGAGAATTCACAGACATTTTGTTATTGTGAGTTGTTTACTTGTACCTGTGTTCGTTGTTAATTGATGGTGTGGTTTGAAAACATAATGAAACAGGTTTTAAAATATTTCCAATACTCTATTTCAATCTGTAAATTTTCCCGCTCAAATCGTCTAAAAGCGCTCGGATGTCAAATGTCGTGCGCAGGAATGTTTCTGCTTAAAATTGCCACTATTTAAAAAAACATTTGAATTAGAATTATACATGATCTCAACCATTAGAGCATACGCTAGACAAACATTTTCCTTTGCGACGGCAAGGGAACCTGTTGATCGACTCACTCTTTTTCTAACCAGGACAATATCAAACTCCCAGTCGGGTTTTTTTTTTTTTTTTTTGTTTGTTTGTTTGTTTGTTTGGTTTTTTTTGGGGGTTACATTTTTCAGTACAACATATTCGTATATTTCAAGAGGACCATAGATGATGCCTTTTTTGTTTTGATTGTTTTACAGTTGCCTAGCAACAGCAGCCAACAAGCTTAATAAGTTTAACCAAGCTTAATCCACCGGGAAAAATCCTCGTTAAGTGGTTTTATTGATGATACTTCGTCAGATTTTGCGAATGAACATGTTTTCAAACTGCATATTCGAAGCTTGAGCAAACTCTTTATATTTGGTACCGGAAAGCGAAACGCGTAAGATCAGATATGAATTTATTTTAATGTTTGAGGGTGAATTATTATTTTTAGAGTATCAAATGTGTCGCGAGGGATGTGTGATTAAACGTCACGTGGGGAAAATCACCACCAACAACGATCCATCGTAAGAGAAAAAATAGTAACTCACTTTCAGCCATGGAAGATTTTCTCCATCTAGCCTATTATTTGCATTGCTGTGAACAAAAGGATATGAATTAGTACCTGAAAGAGCAGTAATGGCAGAAACGATACCAACAGTGACAGGAGTCCACTCAACACTGCAAAAAGTAAAATCTATCTTAAATCTCCTGTAACAAAAGGAATATTCACTACGCCTTTGCGATTTACGATTCTTCGGGGTCAAAATAGGATTATTCCCACTTTATCAAGTTTTACTTATTTTCTGACTGTACACAATCTTATTAGATTCCAGCTGTACACCCAGCAACATAAACACAAGGGTATTCTCGAGTCTAGCTTCAGATCAATAAGTTTGTTCTGACAACTAACCAGAGATCACCACCCTCCAGGCAAAAGCTCCGTCTAACAGTTAATAATTTACAAGTTGAATACGATATTAGCTCCGATACTATTAAAGACCCTGTGAAACGTTTTACTGGTCCCATATGTTTTAGAACTCATCAACATTATGAATCATTTCATAGGTCCCTATGGCAACGTTTAAACTTCATTGAAAACATCTAGCCACAATATATTAAATGGGGAAAGCCTTGATCATCTGATCCTGTGCATGGGAAGTTTTGATCAAATTAGGCAAATGGGATATACAAGCCTGCGGTGGTTGCACCTGCTAGCCCCACGGGAGTCACCAGCATATTGGATGACGTCACAGATCGCAAGTTGTCATCTTGGAGAAAGTGTGGTATGGAGCTGGCCTGATCTGACAGGGCTGCGGATAGAGAATTAGGCATGACATAAATGAAATATTAACGCGAAACAACACGTGAGACGGCTGTAGATGCAGACTGGAATGTGCAAGCTAGATACGCTAAAACTTTCAAACATTTCCAGATGAGACAGGGTAAAACCTATAGCTTGAGGGGCATATTTAGTTGATGTTTAGTTTTTTCCCCCTGTAGTTTTGTTTCAAAATATTTGGTGCAGCTGCAAAGAGAAAAAGCTGGCGGCTTATGAAATAACCTTTCATTGTAAACTGATTCGTCTTTGAAATATAGGGACCAAAGGCACAGTTACCACAACGTCCATGGATACACTGCAAGGCCCTCAACCTCTTCAGTTAGCTATAGAACCTGAATATCTCTGTGAAGCCTTTTGTGCTGGATATGCACGGGAAACCGGGGCAAAGTGGAATATTGGGGTAAAGTGAAATACCTCTTAAAAT
Organism: Hermodice carunculata; assembly: GCA_964020975.1. Lineage (NCBI taxonomy): Eukaryota > Metazoa > Annelida > Polychaeta > Eunicida > Amphinomidae > Hermodice > Hermodice carunculata. Next base: position 53,477,986 of record OZ026623.1, on the reverse strand, counting down.
TTACAGCGATTTCTGTCACCTAGCTGTGGTTACTTATGGTAAATGTACCTATCTATTTTAGCATAACGGCAAATTAGAAAGGAGGCCTTTGGCAAGTTTGATGAGCTTGTTTTCACTTTAGGGGGCCGGATTGCATTGTGAAGGAAATTTTATGTTAGGCAGATTTCTGATAAATCTGAGAACCTGGATGATCTGTGGTAGGTTGTTTATATAAAGTGTCTAGAATGTACATCATGTTTCAGCTTGGGAGCACGTGTGTTGAGACTCATGTGCGAACAACATAAAAAGGTGTGATCCTGGGGCAAAACGAACCATGGCAAATTGCAATATGTACACATGTAGTCCACTTTTCCACAACAGCTATTCCACTTTGCCTCAGACAGTGATTAATTTTACGTCTAATATATAAAACAAGATTTCTACTTAGTCAATCAAATATATATTAATTTTACTTCAATCAGATTCTCTCCATTAAGGCAACTCCATTGCAACCACCTTTCTACAATATATTCAGTTCTTTTAATTCCATACAAAGACCACGCCACAATAAGAGGAGACCAAACTTGGTTAATCCTTTGGATGGTGCTAACACACACACACACACACACACACACACACACACACACACACACACACACGACACACACACACACACACACACACACACACACACACACACACACACACATATATAATACTATTATTATATATATATATATATACTATATATATATATATATATATATATATATATATATATATATATAATATATATTTATATATATATATATTAAGAAATCCCAAAGGACTGACCCAAATCTAACTCTAGCAAGGCTTGGCTAAAAAACAAATGATGCATCGATTAGGATTAAAATGTACTGTGATCACTTTTCCCCATTCTGCGATCTGCGTTGCACGCAGCCCTTTGAAAGCTGGATCTTTTATATGGAAAGTGTGGCACAATTCCAATTTTATTCTGTGTCAGATACTTTCGATCGTTCAAATTAGGTTTGGATATGACCCATACATTTTTGTCTTAACGCTATTTATAGTATCTTAAATGCAGACAGCAAAGTGTGCTCTTGTAATCTTTTGAATTCCTTTTAGAATATGCCGTGCCAAGCACACTGAATAATTCATCATAGGATGAAACAGCGCCGTCTGCAACCAATAACCTTTGCTCCATAGATCTCCAAAATTGTAAAAATGCACTCCACCTATTTATGGATGTGTGCATATAATGTAGGCTTATTTCTGAAAAAAGGCGTCCTTTACTTCAAACCAGTTGTTTAATGTATCATATTTGGATTCATATCAATAAAACTGACTTGTTGGTATCCAACACTTCACTGGTGTTTAACGCAATGTCAACATCAAAAACCTGTTCCTTGTCACAAGTATTTTCTATGTAAAGAAACTATTAAAGTCTCCCCCATTGCAATCTTATTTCTTGTTATCGTTGTCAACTGGAGTGAAGCTCGCCATCGCAGATGTTCATAAAAGAGTAAACTTCAAAACCACATAGAAGGAATGCGAAATTGATTGAAGGTTTGTTTCAACAGATCGTGAGCTTATAGCCAAACGAATGTAGCCTTTCCAGACATGGGTCTATTTCGAAGTGAAATCACAAAACAAGCCCTCAAGGAGGGTGGAAAAGGGGTTTCCCGTACTGGCGTACTGGAAGCCCTCTTATTTTACGTACTTCGTACCATCCAAAATTTTGAAAGATTTTTATTTTCCGTACTGCGTACTCTAGAAAAAATAATTACCTGTACCAGCGTATTGAAACCCCCCTTACCCCCCTTCCTAGAGTCCCGAGAAAGAGGCAATTAGGTGCTCGGAAACATTAGAGAAATATTAACTTAATTCCAGTAAAAATTACCCACTCGACCTATTTTTCGGCTCAGTTAGGCCTACACGCCGTTACCTGGATCATTCCGACCTTAACACCAGGTGTGAACAGGCTAATTTTAGATCTTTGTGTACAGGAACTTACAAAAAACTCGAGGTTGTATTGCTTTTGTCCAAGATTTAAGTCAGGGATACGAACAGGCAATATTGAGGTTTTTGTCATTCGATAGTGGTTATGAGGAAAAATGTTCTATCGCGAATTATTTGTTAACACCATCATATTTGTTAGGCTAACTTTTACTCTCGTCTGTCAACTTTTCTTGTGCTAAAGGTTATCGTACACTGCAGGTTTACGCTTATGGTGAAAAACAAATAAATAAATAAAATGAAATAAACGGTTAATCTTCATAAAATGGACGTCAGCCATCTGTTTCGGCAAGTAGTTGCAATATAAATAAGGTGCCTCTCGTGTAAGCGACAAGTTATTGTTTGAATGAGAGTCTCCCCAAACATGTAGGCCTACATTTATTTGAAAAGAAATTTCCTATATATATATTACGTGGTCGAATAAAAATGTCCTCTGCCCAAACGTACAGAAAAATGTGTTCAAACCGACACCAAAAATGCACTTGTGATCCAACATTCCTGCCACTTCAGATACCGTCATTTTCATATAGTTTGTACTGCCTTGTGGAAAGGCTTGGCGTCTGCAGTTTGTTCCGAAGCGTTGCACTCAGTATAACTTGGCAAGCGTGATGCCATGAGCGTGTTGTAATTTGCATAATCTTGAAGATCTGATCATCAAATGAATCGTAAATGTAAGGCGAAAATTAGAGTCATGCGGGTGCTTCATCAAAATTAATCTTTAGCTGAGTGCAGCTAAATCAGTAAATTGACGTCAACTCAAATAATTTCACAAAGATACTTTATATGATTGCATCCATGCCATTTAATAGCAGCCGTAACTGAGCTTTAGTTATATCTTATCTGACAACGGCCATCCAGCCAAAAATATTGTTGTCCGGGAGGGCAGTGGCAGTATGACCACTCTGCAGTCTGGGTTTGTTTCTTTGCTGCTGCACTTAGTGTGCGTAGGCCTATTTGTTACATACAGTGTTGACAAATGCCTCACTTCATGGTTTCTCATGTGATTTGGAAAAGCCAATGATTTCTCCATGGCCAAGAAATCACAAGGGGCATTTGATACAGTCTGTTCTATCAAAATTTAATTTACAGCGTCAAACTTGTTCAGAATATGTGATACATGTAGATATTGTCTGATATTGCGAGAAACGAAAAAAAAAAAAGGGAGGAGGGGGGAGAGGGCAGGTGGATAATACACTGCTGATCGTAACTGTCGTCTTTGTGGGCTCGCATTGCATAGCCTGCTTTATTGCTCGGCATTTTTCCCCTGTGCCCCATTTCTGTGCCGACGTTCTGAAATTACCAAAATAAACTCTAGGTCATTTGTATAAAACACGTTTAGCAAAGGATGAAAACGCATAAATACAGAATCTGTTACCGAATCGAATGAGCGATTATCTTATTTGGGGATGTGTACTATATACAGGACAGAAATTACGGAGGTCTTTTGGAGATATAAAGGTAACAGATGCAAATAGGTCAGTGACCGTACATAGGTCATACTTACCTCGAAATCCAATCTGTTGACCCATATGCTATATTGTATCTGTACACTAAATCTAAGGGAATCCAGTTAAGTACTTTGAAGATAGTGCAGTAACAAAGTCTCAACGGATAAAATGGCATTCGGAGAAAGTGTCACCCTCGACCGCCCGCGCTCCCCCCTCCCCCCCCTTTTTTTAATATGATAATCAATAAACGGAAACTATTCATGTTTAATAATATCTTTGACCCTAAAATATACTGGTTCCCATAAGCAAAGATTTTAGTGGTATATATATGACCTTTCTATAGGTCATTCAAGGTCAAAAAGGAGAGCACCAGGTGAAAGCGTATATGTTATTTCCGATTGGACTTTGATTGTTAGGGTTCAGCCATTTTTTTCAACACATTAGTACATAGAGTACGCAAGGGGAGGAGGTCAAGATCAATGTACCTTTTTTAGCTAATATTGAAAATGTTGATCAGTATGCAGCCCAAAGGAAACAGTTTTAGAGTACTGGGGGGGGGTGTTAAAAGAAGGAGTACTCTGTGTACGCTTTTGAAAGTGTTAATAATTTTGGCTGACCCCTAACTGTGGGCCCAAAATGCACCGTTTCCCATTTACAAAGATTTTAGCGGTATGTGACCTTGCTTTCACCTTTCATGCTCACGCAGGGTCAAAAAGGACAGTACCAGGTGAAAGCCCATAACAGTATTTCCTATTCATGTTTGATAGTAACTATGGCCCCAAAATGCACCATGTTTGAGTTACAATCTAGTATCACTTATATATTATATAGGCAAGTGTAGAAAGAAACTGACCCGATCCTCAAAAAGTTGAAAAAAATCATAAAAATGTAGAATGACAAGAGGAAGCTGGGTTTTCTATAGGTATCTGGTATATCCTAAGGACCATCTCTGACGAAAAATTGGTAAACATATAGTCAATATTTTGTTTTCAAATATTGCGGTGACGTCGTCAGCTCCGACGCTCCTAGCGAACCGCCCAATGAAATTTTAAAATTCAAAGAAAATGAAAAAAATAAACACAGGGTGCCATTTTCGATAGGGTTCTACTTCATCATAAGGTGCACCTCTAATAAAAAAATTATGAGTAGAGGATCAGACTGATCCTGTGCTTAGCTGACAGAGGCACCTTCATGAAATAAGTCACCACCTTCTTCAATCCTTTTGGAGATATTGCGGAAACATTCTTATCTGAACCTGTACTATACAAATTTAGTAATTATGTTTGGTTTGACAGGTATTCTTCATTCATAATGAATCTCTGCATTTATAAGCGAAACTTCACATATTTAGCTAATTCATCATTTGTCACGTTCATATTTATTCAGTATTAGGTGGGTTGTCTTTGGTAAATATTTAGCTTAAGCAAGGAGCCGTTACTCAGAGATACATGTACGGGTACAGGCTGCGAAACATGTTCTGAGTAGATAGCCGCTAAAGACCCTTTCATTTATTTGGGCTAACCCAGCCTATGTCAAAATTCTAAAGAAGAACGTGCACAATGTGGACAATAGTACTTCCATATGTGTATATGTTTGACAGTGACAGGTTAGCTTATGGAGAGTAAAGAGTTCGGACTGCGGAATAGGGAAGTAACTACTAGGAAGTGGTTCTGCACAAAAAGACACAAGTACAATAAAGGTTCTTTTGGAAATATCATGATAACATAAGCTGGGTTGATGATGAATATGTCAGAGTGAAAACATAGATCCCATTGACTTCCAAATCTAGGCAGCTGATGTATAAACCTGTGTACTACATTTGATTAAAATCAATGGAGGCACTTTGGACATATTATGGTAACAGACGAAAAAATAGGTCACCAGTCTTGGTTTATACCAACGTGACCAGGATTAGCTTTGGACACAATGACTTTCAAAGTCTAATCCGCTGACTTATGGCCTATAGTACACTTGTTTATTGAATTTGATAAAAGTTCACCCAGGTATTTTAAAGATTTAGTGCCATCAGATAATAAGGAAATCACAGTTACCCAAAAAATAGGTCACATTCAATACAGAATATAATCAGCTGATCTTTGCCCCACAATGCACCTGTGTATCGCATTCGAGAGAAATTCGTCAAGGTACTTTGGAGATATCACGGTAACATCAAAAAGTAGGTCACAGTGACCTCAAACTCAAATCAGCTGACTGATCCATGGCCTGTAATACACCTATATGTTAAATTTGAGAGAAAATCACTCATTTATATTAGAGAGATCATAGCAGCAAATGACAAATAGGTCACAGTGACCAAAAATAGGCAACAGGACTTTAAAATCTTATCAGCTTATCTGTGCAAACACACACACACACACACACACACACTGAGGTTAAGTTCTCAGCTTCGGATTGTTTTGGGTGCAGATACGAAAACTTATGACCCCATGTACGAGACGGAACAAGGGTAATGCAGGGAATAGTTTATCACAATGAAATAATCATTTGGTTCACTTCCTTTGCAATTTTAGATAAAAAGCGGGACAGAAAACTTCGAACAAATGCGATGTATATATGTATATATATATATATATATATATATATATATATATATATATATATATATATATATATATATATATATACATATATATACATACATACACATACATACACACACACACACACACACATATATATATATATATATATATATATATATATATATATGTTTGTGTCTGTGTTACGATGTGAGTTAAGTAGAAATGTTCTGTTGCTATACAGCTAGATCACATCACCAAGGAAAGTGATTCGGGTCCTTCTTCATGAGGTACTTCATCGAAGAATAAAGGACTTTCTCATTGACATGCTTGCATGCGTGGAAACTACAACGGACATGAATACATTAATGTGAGTCACCAGGGAAAGATTTAAGATTTTATAATGTACATGTGAGAGTAATTAAATGAAGGTGAAAAATTTGAGGAAAGCGAAGGGCCTGGAAATATTTAGGGATCCAGGGCGTCCTCAGAAACTTATAAGGTGTGAAATGATAGACTTTGGTGTGTTCTCAGACCTTTTATTCTATGACCCCCTGCATCAAGGTGGTGGAAGACTGTGATCCTTCCTGTCAATGGGTGCAAACTTTGACACCCCCCCCCCCCCGCATTTAAAATGTTTCTTCCGTAAGTAGTGATGGCCCACTGAGTGACGACACTAAGTGTCTCCAGAAAGTTGCCATTTCACTTTCGTATCATTGCGGAGGTAGCCGCACAAAAGGAAATGTGCGAATGCCCTTGGAACACCTTAACATGATACAAAGCGGAACGCCGACTTAATTTTTTTGAAATCCAAATAACGCACTGTACGACAGAGTGCATTGTCCTTATCACATGCTAAGTACAAATCAGCAAATGGGGAAATGTTGTTATCGAAACGATTATGGTTTAGTTATTACAACCTTAGATTTTGAAGAAATCTGTCTAAGGCTCAATTTCTATATTTTCTTAATGCAGTATGAATAACTTTAGTCTTTCTTTCTTTCTTTCTTTCTTCTTCTTCTTCTTCTTCTTCTTCTTCTTCTTCTTCTTCTTCTTCTTCTTCTTCTTCTTTTTCTTCTTTTTGTTGTACAATTAAAATCGCCCGAAATGAGGGGTCTTAGAAACAACTACATGTAGTACAACAATTGGGACGCCACGTGCTGAATTTTGTCACTTATACTGTGGGGATGTGAACAATTACTCACCCCATCGCAAAATGGGCGTTCCGGGATTTTAGTACGAGATCTAGACATCAATCGCAGCACGATAAATCGTTGTGAAATTTGTACAAGGTATGACGGAATTTTATGCGGAATTGATCTCCGGGCAGCTTTGAGGTCTCGTGGACGACATTTAAGTGCACTGGTGCCTACTTTCGAAATCGTTGGGGGATTTTGATTTAATAATTGATGAAAAGAATTACAAAACAAAGAGACTGGATTCCTGTGGGGTACCGGAAATAGCTTGAACTATCTTTCCACTTACACCATATTGCTCGCATTGTCGTGAATTATTTCTCCACATTTGCTTACAGGACCGTGAAACTCTCCCCCACGAGACATTTTCGGATGCTATACTCACATGAAATATGAACGGTACACTTGCCCTGACAGAAATTAGTCAGCTGGGCTCCCGTCTAAAAACTGGGGAAAAGAAGAAGATATTTTATTGATATTTTGTCAAGGAGGGAAATGAATTTTAAGACTGCTTATAACAACAAGTAGGTTTAGCTCTATAATATGACCAGGTGAACCCAGATGACAAAGTGCGGACTAATAAGAACATAATAAAGTGCTCACGCGGCAGGCTGAAGAAAGGCAAGGCCGTTGTAGACGCGTTGTGAGTAAAAGGAAGCCCACAAGGGATGTTCAAAACACATTCACAACACATAGATCTTCATCTGTTGCATTTTTTCGCATTTGTGTGTTCTAAGTCTGAGCTGTCATATTCTTTGCTGTATCATATTTGAGTACCCTCGACGGACAAAAGCTTTCATTAAATATGGATACGTCGCCATTTATTTGCTTTAATAAGAGATAGCACACGCTCTACATCGCTTTAATATTCGTAGATTAATTACCAAAAGCCTTCCAAGAATTACCGTTTTTCAGGAATCATCATTCCAGAGAGAGTTATTTTTATACCACCAAGTCTGCAGATTAAAAACACATTATTTACTACTCAACTTCAGATACAGGGCTCCCAGTAGAATGATTTTGATTTATGTGATTGAATGGCATAAGACCCTATCTAATGGACAGCAAAAAAGTATATGACAGTCCGGTCCTCAGCTGATCTTGCATGTTAGCATGGTTACTTTGGAGGCAATGCCAAATGCCACGAAAGTAAACATGGTAACATATGTTTAATATACTTATTCATGAATGGTCTTTTGGTTATTACTTAAGGTAACGTCCTACTAGTTTTTGGATAATTATGTTCATTTTGAGAATTCTTGTGGACATATATTTGCATGTCACTTGTCCACAATTGCAAGTTCTTGCCCCAATACGATACGAAAAAAAAATGAAGAAAATACCTAAAGTAATAATTTGGTTGTCGTGTTGACCTTTGGATGCTGATTACAAACAATTGGAATCTGCACCAAACGGTCGTCCACACGGATCTATTTCTGATTTTAATCCAAAAAAACTTATTTACCAAATAAACCCCTTTAGGGCAAAAAACAAAAACAAAACAAAAAAAAAAAAACAAACAAAAAAAAAAACAAAAACAAAAAAACAAACCCGAAAGAGTTTCTAGGAAATGATCTGATCTTTGTAAAAAGCGTATCAAAAATGAAGAGCTCTGTAAGCTTTATCGTGTTTAAAAACAAAACAAAAAAAAACAAAAACAAAAAAAAGGCATTTTAATGAAGAATACTTGATACGTACGTTTTTGTAGATGCATGCATTGAGATCATAATAGCACAAAATTGGCCATTTTATCTTGACTGTTTCTTCAAGATATACACAAAGTTTCACAAATGCAAGCATTTAGCCAAAACGCATGTCGGTATAAGGCAATTTTGGATCTTGATTCATATACCTTTAGTGCACAGAGTATACAAAGCCTTGCGATCAATTGAGTATATTGGTTCATTATATAAGGAATATCCATAAATATGTAAAAAATCTTGTTTAGTCGGCTGCAATGCACAAATATATTTGTTTTTGATGTAGGCAACTTTGTGGATGTGTAAAACACACTGACCGGCATTCAGGTAGTTGCTGGTATAACCCAACGGTGCCTTAAGGATGTATGCACCATCAAATTTAGACATCAGGAACTAAACAATGAAAATTTAAAAAAAAAAAAAATACCCCCCCCCCAAAAGGAAGCATGGCGCCCTTTTCGCGTACTTACACTTAGTTCCAATTTTAAATCTGCAAATTTGCGAAGCAAACAACGCAAAAATACAATTCTACGTATATAAGCTATTTATGTTTCTTACAATATATAGCATGTGCGCTTCTCAACGACGCAGCACGTATTTGATTAGCTTCCCAAACATACACCACATTGACAAGTGTATCTGGAGGTGGTTTTACAAATGGTGGCAAGCTTGCAGTAAGCTATGAATCCCTTTGATACACTGACTATAGTCTGTAGAAATTTCATTACCCAAAGGTCGGCTAACACCTATTGGTTGTGCAGATAAGAGGAAATGATGGAGAAAGTGAGTAGTCCGGTGTAAGTGCTTTTGCGTCCCCCACAAAATCGGCCAGACTTGTTTGTCTTTGCGATAGATTGGGTTATTTATTGGGTATCATTGTCTCTAATGTATCACATGATACCTAATGGTCAGGAAGATGACTCCGCCGCTGTCATCTCGTGAGAACCCTTTGTCTTTTTCTGGTCATGGATACATTTGTCATTTTATGTGTTTCGTCAGCGTCCCTCAATAGCATCGATTGGTGACGTCATCCAAGCACTCTGTCCATCGTTTCCGCATGGTCATGTGTTGTCTTTGCCTGCGAAGCAGACTCTGTTTTTTACGTTCTGATGTCGCTGGTGGCAGAAGCCCTGCTTCGCAGACAAGTGTCGTCTTTACTCGCGACGTTTCTTTCCGATGGCGTGAAAGCTTTAGGCCAGAGAATGACATTGTGTGATATAAGGATTTTAAATACACGCTTGTATTCAACAATTGCAATGATTCATGTGGTCTAACTGAACTTTATTTAATGTTAGAAATTCCAATCAGAAATTTCGTTCATCATGATGTATGTATGTATGTATGTATGTATGTATGTATGTATGTATGTATGTATGTATGTATGTATGATGCTACAAAATATTACCTCCCCAAATTAACAAACTATAGAAAAGTGCTCATGATGACACGGAGCCCCCACCTGTCATTATTTGCATTGCCTCTTGGAAACAGTAAGGCATGCCATAACAAAATAAAATTAAATAAACAAAAGTAAAATCATGATCATACAAGGTTCAGGTGACTGCATGAAATCCAAAACCTTGAGCGGGTCTGCATTGAGATAAGGCCAATGTCAACCTTTGTTCATTTCAACTAATGGTGGTGTTTCCCACTTGCTTAACTCGGTACTTTACTGTCTCACTAATAATGATGATGATGATGATGATGATGATGATGATGATGATGATGATGATGATGATGATGATGATGATGATGATGATGATGATGATGATGATCATCATCATCATCATCATCATCATAATAATAATAATAATAATAATAATAATAATAATAATAATAATAATAATAATCCTGTGGCACTCCACTTATTTTCCGCGGTCCTGTACCATAGCTGTTACAGGTGGCCGGAAAAAACAAAACCAAAAAAACCAAAACCCACTTTCCCTCCGACCCTATCCACCCCCACCCCACCCCACTAAGGCTCAGGCGTTTCCCATGGTCTGGGCACACAGTCATGGGAGCCCTGATAAGGGTTACAACCTTACCCTTTCCTTCCCCAAACCTGTTATTCTAACTAATTCGGTTTTGTTCTAATGATAACATTTCATTTCTTTTCTCCCAGCACTCTACCGGGAAGTCCGGTATAGTTCTGACCCCTTTCTTTCCACCTGGTAACCCCCCTGTCAAACCTAAAAGCCACGCCACACGCTCTTCTTCACCTAGCCGCCGCACTTCCTCTAAGCCCTCACAGCTATGATCCTCATTCTGCCATTCCCTACACATTTTCTCCCTCATCTGTCTATATGCATCACACCATGCCAATCAATGGTCTACCGTCTTATCTGCCACCTGTGAACAAACTCTACACTTACCATTGCTACCTGCAGTCCATTTCTGTCTTTTCTTCTCTAAATTGGTAACTCCTGCCCTACTCTGGAACAGAAGCTTGGATCCCTTCCTTTCATCCCAGCATGTGCTTTTCTTTTGCTTCTCTAAAACCTTGTATGCTCTTAGTGTACTTTTCTCCCTCATTCCTTTCTCCAATTCTTGTTCCATCCTTCGGTCACTACCTTTCCTATATACAAGTTTTTCAATCCTCAACCTCATCATAACCTTTCAATTCACACCTTTCTGCTAACTTATCTATGTCTTTGACTCATCTTGTCTGTTCTGTTACAGCTTTATTATATATTTTTCTGCATCATCTGTACTCGTTTACTGATCGTAAATATCCCCAGTAGTTCAGCTTGGCTTTGGCAATTCTGTCAGTTATTCAATTCCATGCTAACTCCCCTAAGATTGCTTCTGTTGCTGTGCAAGGCGGTGCTCTCAGAATCCTTTTCCCATTTCATTCTGTGCTTTCTCCATACCCTGGATATCCCCCTAATTTACAGCAATAACATCTAAACTATATAGCACATCTGGTATTGTTACTCTATCCCACAGCAATCCAGCTATGAATACCCTATTAAAACTATTTAGTGTTGTGGCTTTCATTGTTCCTTTTGCCGGTTCATCTTCTGCTTTATTTTTCCAATTTTGTACCTGAACATATCTTTACCTGTCGCTTTTATCTTTACCCCAAGATACTTATATTCATCTATCTCTCTAATTGCAATCAGATGTTCTCTTCCCTCTGGAATTTGGAAAATATCTAAGCCTCCATTTTCTTTTGCCATCTGATTTCTTCCCCAGTGTGATAACTTCGCCATTGTCTTATCTAAACTTTAACCTCCACTTATTCCCATATACCCCTACAATGTTTAACATATCCTGTAACTCTTTTGGAGACTCTGCCATGAGTACAGTGTCATCTGCAAAAAATAACCCAGGAATTTTCTGGTGTCCTATTGTTACTTCCTTGTCACAATCTATTAGCTGTTCACATAAGTCTTTAACATAGAGAGCGAACAAAATTGGGGAAAGCACACACCCCTGCTTTAAGCCTATGTTCAGTTGTGCATTTTTTACTACAGCATTTCCCTGTGAAAGGGTGTATTCTACATCCTTGTATACGGCTTTCACTATTTCCAGAAAGTTGTCTCCAAATCCTAACCCACCAAGTTTTTCCATAGAGCATCTCTCCATATCATATCATATAATGCCTTTATCACATCTTTAAAAAGGCCCATGAAACCATTCTCCGCGTTTGTCTTGCCAATTCCGAAACCTGAGTCAATGTAAATACGTGATCACCTACCCATCTTCCTGGTCTAAGACCATTCAAAATTTCTCCCAGAAGCCCAAGTCTCTCAACTACTATGCTCAGTCTACGGTACATTATTCGGCTAAATATTTTCCTAAAATTAGATGCAACAGCAATACCCATACACTTGTCCAGCTCGTCACCTTGACTCTTTTTGGGGATATGTGATATCACGATTGTGAAGAAAAATTGTGGGGCGGACAATGGTCATTTCCACTAAATCATGATGGTTGTACAGACACACAGACGGAGAGACACACAAACAAAACCCCAGGTGTACATCTTCATATACTGATTAAAAATCCTGTAAAGCTTCGTAACTGTAAGTTAAACAGCTTTGGAGATATGCATGACACAAGTTTCATGTTGGACGTGAGGAGGACAATGGTCACGTCCACTAAATTAAAGTTATTGTACAGACACACAGACAAAGACTTCGACAAGAAAAAAAAAAACAAAAAACAGGTGTACACTTTCATATACTGATTATGAACCCTGTACACTTTGATAGCTTTAGCTTTGGAGATATGCACGAAACACATTTCATATTGGACGTGGTACCGACAATGATCATTTCCACTAAATCAAAAGTGTTGTACTAATGGATCGAGATACAGGCATACAAAACCCCAGGCGTACATCTTCAAATACTGATTGATAATCCTGTTTGGTTTCATAACTGTAGGTCAAATAGTTTGGGAGATATGCACGGCACAAGTTTCATGTCGGACATGCGACGGATAAGTCATTTTTAGTCAATCAAGGGTGTCATACAGACACACAGACAGAGCCACAGACAAACAAAAGCCCAGATACACATGTTCATATAGCATTAATAATCCTGTAACGTTTCATGATTGTAGGTCAAATATCTTTGGAGGTATGCACGACACAAATTTCATGTTGGATGCGCGACGAACGGGCCAATGGAAGGGCATGGGCAAAAATCTCTTTGCCGCTCACCAAAGTGGTGGGGACATAACAATGGGATTTTGTAAAACAACCCTGTGCTCATGGTTTTTCGCTACAGCAGAAGCAAGCGACTGATATTTGTATTATGGTCACTCTCTATTGTAAGTTTTTCACTGTGAAACCAAAAGTGTTGTGCCCAAGTTTTGTAAAGTGTAAAGCTAGAGGTGTTCTTGGAAGTTCTCCACTGCTAGGCGAGAAATATTCTTGTAAATTCTCAACTCTTAAACCGGAAGTGTTTGCGGGCTAGCTACATCAGAGTCTCACAAAAACTCAGTTGAGCATGAAAAGAACTCAGCTGACCCTCTTTATAAAAAGTAGTACAAATTTTGTTATTAGGACAATCTATTTTTGTTGTAATGAAGATTGTATTTACGATGTGAGATAATCGATTAAAACCACCCTTGACTTTCCAGGCTGATACATATAACTTAAGTCAGGGACGTAATAGATTCCTTCTTGGCAATATAATGCACTGAAGATTCGAGGTTGGCATGTTGTGTCATTGCGATAATTGTATTTCTGGTGTTTTGCGGTATTTTTGAAGTCTGTACTTGCAAAACAAATTGTCAGTGTGCTGAGGATTCTGGCCACACTTTCTTCAACACGAAGCATGCATATTAATTTCCCGTCACAAAGCACGGGTTGGAAGCCTGGTGATCACGGGGGACGTGCGGATCACATCATTGTCACAGGCAGGGCCATATGTTCATTTCTCACAAAATTGTCGCTTTTTTGAGCAATTTAATTTCACAAATGCCAAACTAGTATTCATCTAGTACTTCCTGGGCCATATATAAGAAAAAAAATCCATCTGTCTTCGACGAGTATTCTTTATTTCCAAAACATTAGTAATATCCCGCTTGTCTACACAGGTACCGACCGTATCTCGCCAAGCGAGACTAGGCAACCAGGTGTGCAGTTGCGGCGGGAAATTAATATGCATGTCTCGTGTTGGTTGTATACTCCATGAACACGGGTCGTGCAGTCTGAGTTCGCCACTGTCAAATTGGATGTGCTGTTAAGCACTCGTCGCTCTCAATCTAAAGGTGTTTTAGTATGCCCTTCAATGTTATGCCGGAAATGTTCTTGAAAGCTTTTCACTGTTAAATCAGAGTTCTTCAAATAATAAGCTACAACAAACAACTATCTAATCCTGTTGTCCACTGCTAAATTCATCTGGTAAACCAACAGTCTCTTTGAACAGTATGCAACAGACTGAATCATCCTATAACATGTCTGGTGCCCTTTTTCATTCCGACAGCTTCCAGCATTTTTAAAAAATGAATTCCATGAAAAGAATTTTACCACGCAACAGCGGGCCTTTCATAAACCTACACGTTAATCACTAATGGGGATAATCTTTCTTTTTTGGTTCAAATGCGCGATGTAAAATAGAATAAATCATCTGAGTTTTATCTGCGACATAAAAGAAAGGACTGAATAAGTTTGATTTATTTTGTTTAATTGTAACTGGTCGTGAGATTAACACTGCTTAATGATTCTTACCAGTTTGTTGGACGGCATCACCATTTGAAGGGCAGTATGACGGTATGTTTTCTCTTAAGCCAATTAAGGTACATTTTCATTGAAGGAATACGGTTTCTGTTGAGTTAAACAGGTGCTTACGGTCGAAATACATTATGACGATCCAGAAGTCTTGAAAGTTTTGAATTTTTCTTGCCTGCAAAGCAGACCAAGGACCTCGTCATCTCTACTACACTAACAGTATGTGTCCATTGTTGCCCTGTAGTCTGTTACCATGGTAACCAAGGTAGTCCCATTTGGAATTGAGAAACTTTTTTCAGCGCTGAAAGTAGAGTGAAAAACACGGAGAATAATCTGTTAATATAATAATAACAGCAGGCAACATTTCCCGTGTATGATGCAAAATTTGGCATTCAATGCGCAATGCGCACTGTCGTTCTTTTATATTTGTAGTAATATGTACTTGTTCCACACGTACTTTTCGGTCATAAATAAAAACAAATTTCAGTCTTTCATCATTTATTATTGAAATATTTATCAGGACTATATATTTCCATATTGCCTCGCAGCATGCAACTCACTTTATAAAACATTCATATCTATTCTTCTGTGGACCATCGAGCAATTTTCTTCCTTTTACTGATGATATTTTAATGTTTTATTTTTATAAGATTTATATGGCTAGTCGATATTTGTTAACATTGAAAAGTTTTATTCATATAAGCTTTGTCTGCGAATTTTTTTTTCAAATAAAAGAATAATTTTAGATTAGCTTAAATTGTTCATCCACAAAATCTGCCCTGAAACATCCCCTTGGTTATTCAGAAACATCACCAGATCTACGTAACAAAATCACCCTAAATCTCTTTCTTCCATATTTGGTAATATTCTCTGCTTCCTTGAGTCTCCTTGGCATTCCAAATTTTATCACACTTTACGTCCCTCATTCCTATCCGCCTCGCATCTTCCCTTTGGTTTTTTATTTCGGCCCGCACCTAGAACTCGCCATTGTGGAGCTAATGTTTTAGCTATTGTCGTGTACATTGGTACGCTGCAGCCGAACCTGTAATTTCCATACAATATATTCACGTCAATGCAGGATGTATCGAACTTATCCTTTTTATAAATCTTTACACAACAAGAAATAAAAAACATCACCATACGTCATATGCACGGTTTTCTTAACCAAGAGCATTTACACCTGGTCACACTTCTCTATGCAAAAAAAGAAAAAAAAATTACCGTACTCACCATAACCTGGCATGGACATACTTCAAGCACTAGCACCCAGGGCGCGCCCAAGGAACCTGTTGACCAATAGCGTGTTCATTTTATAACCTCCTCTATTAAAAACACAAAAGCACACACAAAAACCCTAAAACACAAACATATAACATTTATGACGAGCCCACCCAATGGGAATTCTTAATGGGACAAAGTGGCATTCCTTCAGGTGCTTTGAAGCCTGTACAAATGTATTCGGGACATTTTGGTAAAATTTTGCACATGTTATCAAAGAAAAAAGAACTATAGACGAGATTACATATTTACCCTCTATTTTCCAGGTGACCGCTCTCGGACAAAGCGACTGTCCAAACTTAGAGTTAGCACAATATTGGTAAGTACACTGTTGCCCTGCACCTCTTTTGAGCACAATACTTTTGAGTAAATCATTGGTGGTTGTAGTGTTGACCTGCGCCTCTTTTGAGCACACTAGCTTTGGAATACCAGACTGGTAAGAGCAGTGTTGCTATGCACTACTTTTAAACACAATTTTGTCACGTACAATATTGCTTTTCACCTCTTTTGTACGCAATACTCCCCAATAGAGGTTTGCTTTGCTCCGTTTGTTGGCCTGCGCCTCTTTTGAGCACACTAGCTTTGGAATACCAAACTGGTAAGAGCAGTGTTGCTTTGCACTACTTTTAAATATAATTTTGTCACGTACAATATTGCTGTTCACCTCTTTTGTACGCAATACTCCCCAATAGAGGTTTGCTTTGCTCCGCTTGTTGGCCTGCGCCTCTTTTGAGCACACTAGGTTTGGAATACCAAACTGGTAAGAGCAGTGTTGCTTTGCACTACTTTTAAATATAATTTTGTCACGTACAATATTGCTGTTCACCTCTTTTGTACGCAATACTCCCCAATAGAGGTTTGCTTTGCTCCGCTTGTAATACGTTTAGGTACTGCATTACCGAGCTTCTCGAGTGAGCACAATACGTTTGAATACAATATTACTCTGCTCCACTTGTCAGCATTAAGTTTGTGGAGGCAGAGCTACTTCTCTCCTGTTGCGAGAACAAACCAGTACCGTGACTGTCCCTCTCGATCTCCTTTCTACATCCAAACATACATGTCTGCCCATAAGTACGGTTTGCCATGTGGTCCTTGCCCATGCCTACCGTGTGGTCCTTATTATTCAGTATCCAAAGATCTGTCAACAAATAAATTCAGAATGTATAACAAATTATCGAAAGAAATATTTTCATATTGTGAAACCCTTAAAACTTTTCACCGAGACACAAGAGGAATTCTAGTTGTCGGAAATCGGATCTTAAATATCGTTGCCTTAATTATCATCATATTATATGTTGTGGTTTTTTAACCAAATATGCTGTGTGTTCGTAAGGGTCCGCGGGGGGGGGGGGGGGGCTTTATGTTTTCGGGTTGTCCGTCCGTCCGGATGTGCACATTACCACGATATCTACAGAATGCCTCCACGTATTTTGGTCAAATTTGGCAATATCCTTCTCTTACCTGGCAAGATGAGTTGATTAGATTTTGGTGTCACCATGACCTAATTTGAGGAAATGGCAGACCCTTCAGTCTATGCTTTGCGTTGAAGGTATGTCTAGTTTTACCAAACATTTTGAAAGTAAAAAATGACAGGGTGCATAGTATGCTTAAAGGCAATTACAGTTTTCGTCGGCAGGAAAACACATATACTGATCCTAAAACGTGACCTAGCTGTCACCTGTGCAAAACTGGAAAAACTAAGCATCCAGTCCATGAAATATTATTTTTACCATAACGAAAAGAAAATATGACGATGAACACCATTAATAATGATGCCTTTGATTCAAAACGTATTCATGATAAAGACCTCACTGTTTTCATATTATTTTTGCGCTTTAGGTCACTTTTAGATCAGAAAATGTACAGGCTTAAGTTGCAGAGACCATCAGCTAACATCTCTTAAGTAATACATTCAATACATTTGGGCCTACTTTTTGGAAAGCAGTCTTTTAACGACCAGAGTTTAACCCCAAAAGAAGGTTAAGACAATAATAACACAATAAGTGAATAAGACACGTTCGTGAATATGCTGTGTCAGCAGATCTACTTTTTAAAGAACTCGTGGGTTTGTGCTCCACCAGTCTGTTTATATGGACACCTTCACGCAGTTGAGAATTTCTCGAATTTTAATTTGATGAGGCAGATGGTTGCAAAAACGCTTAATTCTCTGAAACCATATCAGCCTAGGAAGCGTAAGTAAGCAAACAAGTAAGTGTAAGTAAGCAAGTGTAAGCTAGGAAGTATAAGTAACCAAGTAAGTTTAAGTAAATACGTAAGGAAGTGAGCAAGTAAGTGCAATTGCACAGTGAGTGCACATGTAAAGAAAACAATGATTATAGTTATGTTTGATCACCACAGGGCATTATTGCATTTGGAGACAAAGAAGGGATTCCCAAAGGCATGGTGATACAAAGGAACTTACAGAGCAGAAAATTTAAGAATATGTATTCCTTGCAAAAATGTATTATCACACTATATAACAGACCTGCATCTTTTGTTGTACTGCAGAAATATCAAAGTAAGGTTGTTAAATATAAGTGGTCACTCTAGAAAATCATAGTATAGTCGCCAAGATGGATGCAGCCAACCCCCGGGAGCCAACCCCTTGATAAAGGGCAACATATTGATTAAATCTTACAGGTAATTTCCAAAACACACACCAGGCTGGAAAAGCACAGTCTAGTGGTCCAAATAAATGTGTTTTTATGTGGAAAGGCACCGAACCAAAAGTGGAAAGACTGCACAGCAACAAATGCAAGAGGCCCTAATATAGGCTGGTGAGCCTGTCGGCGAATTGTTCTTTGATAAAATGTGTTTGAACCAATGCAATTTATCATAGGTGCGATTTGAAAAGGCCTTAGAGCCGTGTCTGCTAGACTAATCAAATAACCAGTGTGCATAAAATTTCAGCAGGGAAGTTATTGTTTGCACAGGGACAAATACTGCTTGACTGTACAGTAAAACTTGTTTTGAGAGACCATCCCTAGGGCAGGCCAAAATGTGGTCACATAAGGTAGGTGGTCTCTCAATAGAGGTGCAATAACATGGGAACGATGGCAAAAGGGGCATGGTAAGCATGGTCTGAAAATGCAGGTGGTCTTTCCTTACAGTGGTCTCTCAAAACAGGTTTCACTGTATTGGCATATTTACATGCGAAACAAAGAAAGGCGATGCTTCTTCCACACAAGACATATTTGTAGTCCAGAGGTTAAAACAAACTCTCTTGGGATGACTTGCCCAGCACCACTTGAGGCCTACTGAAAATGTGGAGGTCGAAAATCCAACAAAAGTAGTCCTCTTTATTAACTGGACTTGGAAAGATGCATAGCGAGTGTTATATAAATATGAAAGGGGAAGGGAAAGTATATACCACCCATATTTCAAATCATGTATCACTACCTCTGCTACCAGATAAAGCTGGACTGGAACACAAGCAAATTTAACCTTTTATTGAGCCAAAGTACTTGTGCGCAGGTGTGGTTGTGCCAACACCAAATAATCAAGTGTGCATGTGTGCATATTTAACCAATCTTGATGAAAATGCGAGGACAGAAAGACAATTACGCCCTTCTATAAACCACACTTTGGTAAAACTGTCAACAAAACAAGGCAATGGAATGCCTGCATACTATTTCCCGTTATTACAAATGAAAGTTTTCTAAATAATTGATATAGCGACATTACCATATCAGACAGGAAAAGCAAATAAAACTTATCGATGTCAATTGAGGTCAAAGGCAATGTATAGTGGTTAGAATGGTTTTTACAAATTCTCAGTCCTATTTGAATGCAAATGAAAGAGCCCAAAATTGTGTGGTCAAAGGTCCAGCGGAAAGAGTCGGTGCCCTTAACCTCATTCCTGACATCATTTGGAAGATTCATGGTTCCGATGCATGCCCTTTAAAATAAGTATAGGACCAGTACATTTCCCCTGCTCAATGAAAAGGTGTTAGAGCACCCAGAGGGCAGTACACGGGACGTTGACAACATTCCTATCTGGAAAAGTGCTCAAGTTGAACATGATGCCAGATTACATAATGCGTTTGACGGTCTACAAACAGGCACAAGCTTTACCTGGAACAAGTGCAAAATTGCAAAGATGGTACCAAAATTCTTGAGACGCATTATCAATGCTAATGCAGATGTAACATTGTTAGACCAGACCAAGACAAGAGAAACAACTTATCGTACAGAAAAACATGATCCATATTCATAAATTCCAAACCCAACAATGACAGCAAAAAGATTCCAGAGCTACCAAAGCATCAACATTCATCTTCCAATAACAATGTGAAAAACAAATTTCACTCCTGACTTGAGACAGGCAGTCACCCATAAGTATGAACGACATGCCTGCGCAGACAAACGTAATAGAACTACATCAGTCAATAACAGTGGCCAAACAGCTAAGTTCACACCAAAAATGTCAGAACTGTCACATTCCTGTCACATTCCTTTTGTTAGCTGTTATGTAACAAGTGTGAATGGCACATGGGTACATCTCAATAAAATGCTGGCGATGCAATTAAAAAGATGAACTGCAACCGACACGAGTGATTGCAGCGTACAGTCCTGGAACAAAAGGGACATCCCTTTGCAGCAGATACATCGTCTTACGCATTGAGGGTGACTGTCATGCGGAAACAGCCATACAGCTAACGGAAGCCAGTTCACTTTGCATCGCAGGTCATGTCTGTGAATGAGCAACAATACAGGCAAATAGAAAAGAGGCACCAGTCATGACATGGGCCCATGTACAGTTACATGATTACAACTACCTATCATGTTCATACCCCTCACAAATTATTAGTGATACTGTTAAGGGAAAAGACCCTTAAATGAACTGCCATTTAGAATCCCACCCTTGAAAGCGAGACTGAATTGGCCATTATGAAAGTTGAACACTGGGGAGCCTCATCATAACTGGTTATCCAGGTTACAGACAGCCTTAACGTATGAGCGTGAAATTAAAAACACAGGCAAAACATTAGTAAAAAGTGTGGCTCCGGACAGAAAAAAAATCCACACACAAGGAAAGGAACAAACGTGACTGATGAACTCGGCCAAGGTGATGCATTCGTGTAGCGCGCAATGTATGGGCAAAGTATTATATGGGTAAGCGGTACAGTGCATCTGTATGCGTAGCATTTATAAAAGCAGTTGTGCGAATTATGTTGAATAAAAATTGTAGGGAAAATGCCGAGGGAACGCTGAGATGCTTTTCACTCTAGACATTACCTCGGCATTTCTCGGCAAAAATGCCGAGAAACGCCGAGCTAAGGTAAAAGGTATTTCAGCGTGTCTCTCCATTTTTGCCGAGAACCGCCGAGGTAAGAATAAGGGAGAAAGGTACCGCGGCGTTTCACGGCATTTTTACCGACAAATGCCGAGGGGAGAGCAGCACTGCAGAGGACCTTGGCGTTTCCTGGCAAAATTGCCGAGAGATGCCGAGAAAAGAATTCCTGTACAAATTTCCTCGGGATTTCTTGCCAAAAAGCGCCGAGACTGGCCCTTTCCGGGCGTTTTGGCTTTCCTAGTGTTAGGGACGAAAAGGAAATTCCCAAATGAGTATGGAGAAAGTATTCTCCCGTTACAAACTATGTTCTCCCAATATACTGCGATAACAATGCAGGTAGGTAGGTAGGTAGGTAGGTAGGTAGGTAGGTAGGTAGGTAGGAAGGTAGGTAGGTAAGTAGGTAGCTAGGTATATGTAAGTGAGTACTTTCACAATTTAGGTACCAAGGAACCAAATCGCGCAAATTAAACCATTTCCTTCATGAGTCTGAATACACAACGCTGATACGGATATAAGATCTGAACCAGCTAATGTGTGTCATTTTGTTTCGTTGTGTCCTGCTATGCTAACATCATAAAGCGTTTCTAGGATGATGCTGTCATCGTAATTTTGTTTCAGATTATCAGATGGCATCACCAGAGCCAGACCTGTATACACATTAATTAGCATTTAAACATCACGTGCAATCTAACTATTCTTCCAGGGGGAACCATACCTGACAAAAGTCAACCCACAAGCAACTGGGAATGACCAATATGAAGGCTTCATAAAGGACTTAATGGACAAAGTGGGGGCAAAGCTGGGACGAACATATGAATTTCAACTGGTCAAGGACGGCAAATACGGATCATATGATCCTG
Organism: Hermodice carunculata; assembly: GCA_964020975.1. Lineage (NCBI taxonomy): Eukaryota > Metazoa > Annelida > Polychaeta > Eunicida > Amphinomidae > Hermodice > Hermodice carunculata. The sequence continues at coordinate 53,455,486 of OZ026623.1, read as the reverse complement.
CAACAGGTCAATGGACCGGGATGGTTGGCGAAGTGATGAGAGAGGTCAGTATTTCACATTAGGGTGGCTAAGTTGAGATCCAAAAACGTTACAAGCATAACATGTATGGTCTATTTAAGGCTAAACATAGTGGCAGTCTTAACTTTTTCACTGCTATTTAATTTTTGCACATGTAAACACACTGCTTCACGAGGGAAGAGTACGACTTTGGCCAAAATTGAATGCTTTCGAAAATATTAAAACTGTGTGACAGATATTTTGTGAAATCAGATAAATTTATCTCTTAAAGTAAAATTTTTAAAGTATTCCATTTATTTAGTCGTTATTTTCTCAAAAGTACCCTTCAGACATGTCTAACTACCACTCTGTTACAGACCATAGCACTAGCATATAAAAGTTTCGGAGGTGCGGAGGATTTCTTGTTCTATGTAAAATGTTTTTGTGCACAGATTCTTGACCCTCCCGATGCCGGACGAATTCATCAGTAATTCATGTCCTATCTAATAGCAAATATTCGTGTTCTTGCACATAACATCTGAATTAGAAAGAGTTTGCTCTATGACTATTTGATAACAGAGTACTATTGTTCCTAAGAGATCGCCAAGATTGCAAATAAATTTCCCAAAGCTGCTAGATTTAAGTGTCCTCTTTCTAATGGCGTGAGAACATTAAGAAGCGCTTGGTCAACCATAGGTGCTCTGTTTAAGAACGATGACTTTAAACATTGCAGAACAGTGCATTTCTGTTCAATAACACTGGCATGACAATACAGACCACTGCAAGCAACTTTTCATGTTCTGCTTATGAGCACTAACAGTTTTCAGGTGCTACACTAGTGCTGCTTAGACAGTTTTTAGGTGCTACAATGGTGTTAGACCAACTTAGACAGTTTAAGCATCTTGTAAAACTTATAGAAAACATTAGAAAATTTTGTATTATGCTGCCTTAAGGGTATATATCAGGTTACGCGTGAGTCTTACAAATGACTTAATAAAAGTCTGAAAATACGCTAAAAGTACCATAAACTATATATTTCCTGAAAGCTAACAAATCTGGAAATAAGTTGATGGCATTTTCATTTGTACCAGTTCTTCTGTCTTGACACAACAATCAGGTAAAGTGATCATAAAAAAATCACACAATTGTTAAATCTACTTTTTTATTTTGAGCTTGAGCATGTGCATTTCTGTTGCAAAAGCTAGCAGACATGATTTTCTACACAGACGTGTCTCACTTTTTTCACTGTTTGCGCTACTGTGGAGATACTCACGTTTAAAGTTGAAAAGATGACATTCCATTCTTACATCAAAGGTTTTGACTTTTGGCTTGCTGTAGAGAGAAAACAACTCAACATAGAAAAAATCTGAGACAGATTTTTAAAGATTATATTCTTGTGAACAGTTTGCCACAAACCCCAGGTCTTTATGAGCAAAACTGACGAAGTTGATTTCACAAGAAGTTGAGAAACAAAGCCAGGAATGATGCCGAGAAAAACGCTTTCAAAGCAAATGCCGACTTCAATAGGACTTACGCTATTCTTTGGGCCTTTGATCGCAATGACACCTCGGTATTCCGTTACGCACTCCTACCTGTTGAGTAAATGGACAAGTTTGGAGCATCAAACTTCAAAGAATGCTTTATTTTAGAGGTTTTACATCCAAAAATGTTATAATAGTGCTCATGTCACTTTGGATTCCATGTTGGGGTTTCTCAAGTTTACCCTGATTGGCCGACAAATGACTGACAGGTGGTTACGGGGCAACCGGGTTCTATGACGTCTTGCGTGGGGCCCAATATAGGTGTCAGTAAATCGGAACTTCAGTCTCAGTTCAGAAAGTTTCTATCAAGTTCAGAGGATCGTTGCTTACATCTGTGTGATTAGAAAGTGCTATTGCAAAGATGCCGAGAAAGAAAAAAACCTAGGGGCAGACCGATGCCCGCGTCAGTTGCAAGTGAACTCAAAGCGTCTGATCTAGGATCATACTACAATCAGTCCCCTCCAGTGGAGACGACCCTGCAACCCGACGTGAGCCTCACGGAGACCCCGGGCGAGTTGCTGATCCGGTCAAAAGGGATTGCTCCATAAACTTTCGGACAATGATTAATTCAACCAGAGCCCTGTCCTCATTACAGGCCTGTGTAACTTTCACACTGCTAGTATACCCCCAAAATTCACTGATCTTCACCGACTCAATGGCACTGCGATAATGGGGTTTGCCTGCCCAGCTGATCGTAGTCTGCTTGTGCGGAGCATGCGCAGAAGCGCTCACACCTGCTGTATGTAAATGAGGCTCCTGTTGGATTCCTGCAGGGCGGAGCTTAGAAGCTTAGCTAGTCCCCAGCCGCAGCCACACCAAACAGTGAAAACCAGGCCCAATACTTTTGCCAAAATTCACAAATTTCCTTTACACAACCTGAAATCTTATTCCGGCATACAAAACTTAAAGGAAAAGTGCATAACATGTGTGAAAATAGCAAAAATGATGGTTTAACCCATTGTAACCTGATATATATCCTTAAGACTTACTTTTTTTACACTCCGTCCACACAGTGACATTGTGATACAGAGTGGTCTTATTGAATGTGATCCATCCGAATATCTGTAGTTGATAGTGTTACCACAGAATCATGGGACTACCTACCTCAAATACTAGTCAGTGGTGCTGTTGACTGTTAGATATTCATATCTAGCTGGATTATGATATTTAAAGTGTGTGTGTCAACACACACTTTTTTGTTTTTCCTGAAATTCTTTCTTTCTTTCTTTCTTTCTTCTTTCTTCTTTACCAGCAAATTTGTCCGACACTTTTCGCTAACACTATTATACATAGAAACTCCAAACTTGGCATGAATGTACCTCCATACAAGGAGTTTGACCGTTTTATACAAAGGAATGAAGATGTTTAAAATTATGCAAATTAGGGGCATTTGAAATTTTAAATCTTGAATATCTTCAAAAGTATAATAGATAGAGATGCCATTCCAACTTCTCCTAGGGGTTTTTTGACCATTGCGCATCTAATGAATTTAAAACAAATGTTGTAGCAATTTAAATTATGCTAATTAGCAGTATTCGAAATTTTCAATCTTGAATATCTTCAACACTATAATAGATAGAGATGTCATTCCAACTTCTGTTGGGGGGGGGGGGGTATTGACCATTGCGCATCTAATGAATTTAAAACAAATGTTGTAGCAATTTAAATTTTGCTGATTAGCAGCATTTGAAATTTTAAAACTTGAATATCTTTAAAACTATTATAGGTAGATATGTCATTTCAACTTCTACTAGGGGGTGTTGACCATTGCGCACCTAATGAACTAAAAATAAAAGTTGTAGCAATTTAAATTATGCTAATTAGCAGTATTCAAAATTTTCAATCTTGAATATCTTCAACGCTATAATAGATAGAGATGTCATTCCAACTTTAACTAGGGGGTTGTTGACCATTGTGCACCTAATGAATTTAAAATAAAAGTTGTAGCAATTTAAATTATGCTAAATAGCACCATTAGAAATTTTAAATCTTGAATAACTTCAAAGTTATAATAGATAGAGATGCCATTCCAACTTCTACTCCTGTGTTATGGAATAGTTGTACATTACCACACCAATATGCTTTGAAGACACACACACTGATTTGCTATGCAGCAAATCATCTTTCCTAGTTGTATTTGTATCTCGCTATATGTTATATGTGTAAATTACCAGATGTGTGTATATAATTTTAAATGATTGTATTGATTGATTGTGGATGATTGTATTAATTACCATATGACAAATAGATCAGAATTGACCTGGATGATTGTCAATAAAAGTTTGACTTACTACCTACTTACTAACATTTATAGGCTGGAGGCCTAAAACCACTGATGCATTCATAATGTTTCCAAAAAGTTCAGAGAAGAGCCAGTCCAGTCAACGGTGGCTGTACGGAGGATAAAATTTAGGACCAAAAATTTTAGGGCGCATGCACTTGCAATTTTGTTAGCATATTTTATTTGCTGACAAAAATGAATAATTTTAAATGGAAATTTAATTTGAAAATGAATCATCCCTTATGTAAACAAAATTAAATGTGAATGACACGCATGTATGTCTGTATGCTCATCATTGATATCAAATCAAAACCATCAATAAACTTTGCGATTTAAAGAGAGTGACGTATAACTTGATGAGCAGGGTTTTTTAAAATTTAAATACAGTTTATATGTACAGTTGTTTAAAACCCAGTTTTAACGAGCAGGGATTGTTTTTACTGCAGGATGTCGACATGGCAGCTGCTGCAATCACAATATCATCAAAGCGTGAGAGAGTACTGGATTTTACAAAACCATTCATGGACTTTGGCATCACGATACTCATCAAGAAACCCGGATATGGGATCCGTTCAGCAGAGGATTTATCCCACCAAACTAACATTAAGTATGGCTTAGTAAGTGATGGTGAAACTGAACACTTCTTTAGAAATTCTTCAATTCCCACATACCAGAACATGTGGAAATTTATGTCAGCAGCGAAGCCAAATGTGTTTGAAAAGACAGTGGTGGAAGGAGTTGAGAGAGTGCGAAGGTCAACCTCCAACACCAAATATGCCTTTCTCATTGAATCTGCAACAGCAAGTTACTGGGTACACCGCAAGCCTTGCAATCTTATGACTGTTGGAGAGCTTCTTAATTCCAAGGGCTACGGCTTCGCCACTCCCTTAAATTCTGATCTTACTGAGAGTCTCGACATGGCCATTCTGGAGTTAAGAGAGTCAGGAGATGTGCAAATGCTGAGAAAAAAATGGTGGAAAATTGACCAGGAGTGTATTTCTTCTGGGAACACCGCATATGATGTCAGGCTTCTGACCTTGTTAGTTGGAACTTTGTTGGTTATGTCTGTTGCTTTAAGGCAATAACGCTCTGAATTAGCAGCACTGATCCTACCTTTGGGCTGCAAATTTGCGATGTCACTATTGCTTTTAGTATGTAGTTAACTCCAAGGGTAGAAAAGTTTCAGATATGTCCGAGTACTTTGGATTTCATTTCAAGTATGTAACAGTCAAAATTTTATCACACAGGAAAAGGGGTGTTTATGGAGAAACAAGCATTTATTTATATCTGAGCTGTCTGAAAGTAATGAGAACATATCCCCATACCCAAAAACGTGTGGACGTGGGTTATTGGTTATGTTGAAATTGATGAAGCTCCAGCATGAGAATTACCCAGAGGAGTAAAAATGAATAAAATGATTCACTGTTTTGACTGAAATTCCACCAGCAAATCGCTTATAGAGGACCCTTAATAGCAGAGGCCTTGGTCTTTCCTCTATACTTGTGAATGATCTGCTAGGAATCTTTGCAATATGTTTTTTCTGGATTGTGTCTACCCTGCTAGAAAAAGTCGTATATGACTGGGCTCATCATATATTTGTTTTCACAGAACGTTGTTTGCACACCATACGCTTAGGTATTAGTCTCAGTATATTCGAAGAGTATTCAAGCCAGAACTTTCTAAATATTCTCTTTAATGTCCGATAAGCAGTATTGTGTGTTACAAGGGTCCTGGTCACAGACCAAACGAACAAGCTTATGACTGCGGGGTATCTGCAAGACAGCTTGTGGTGTTGGTTGACTGCAATGGTGCAGTATCGGTTTGGCCCTGGATGGTGTCTGCAAACATTTTTTGATCACATAAAATATTTACGTTTCCTTTTGAATGAAGGGGTGGGGGATTGGAACCATACGGTTTCATTCTACAATTAGTTGCCTTTACTTTTAACTTTTTTTAAAGCTTGGTGGGACAACTGAATAATTTTCTTTCCTCTGCTGACTTTTCAGAATCAAATTCCCCAGTGGTTGAAAGGGAGGGGATACAAATTTAAATTTTGACTCATGAGTGGGAGTGCCAAATTGAAACTGATCATCTTCTTTGGTGATCCGGACCAACTTAACCCAAATCAGGTACATACCACCAGAGAAAAGTTGTTCCTTGTAAAAAAAAGACCTTTCATTCAGGTACCAGCTTGTATGTAGTTACATAGAACATAATAGTTCAGGTCAACAGCTTTACTAGGCACACTTTGGGTGCAGTGCACCCAAAGTGTGCCAAAGATAGCTGTTGATTCAGTCCAAAATATTGCATTGAAAGAGTGAATGGGTTACACAGAATGTGCTGGTGGCTTTAAGTTATATTTTATAAGCACTTGCATGGATAGAGAGACAGATGGATAGAAGTCTTTATTTATAGAAAGTAAACTAGTATGCTGACGCTGATCATCCCCCATGGCCATCTGCTCAAATACATATATAATTTCTTGTAGTGTACTGTTATGCAAGGATTATTTTGTAAATTTTTGCTAAAATAATAATTACGGACAAATATAACAACTTTGCAATATAAGAGAGGTCTGCAATATAAGAGAGGTCAACTTGGTTTGGTCCAAAAAGTAAGAATATCCATAGAAGTCGCCAGTTCTCGTAGAATTAAGAATGCCAGTACCACCCTCTGTGTGATTTAAAAACTGTATAGTGAGAGTTACGTTACTGATTTCTAGCGGTAGACTATTCCGAAATAATTGCACCAAGGTATTATGACGTTTTGCATAAAATATCTGCATGCTTACCTGGCTTGCTGTAGCAGTTTGTAAATTCTTGTGGCAGTTTGTATAATTCTTTTGTGTGTGCTTTCCACTGTAGTTAAAATATCGTTAGGTATTCTGCTGCTAGGCCATCTCAAGATTAGTAAATCATTTGGGTTTTTGGAATTATCTGTTTAAATTTGTATTGAGACCGCAAACAGTGCTGCAGTAGTCCGAGTCAAGCAGTGTTTTTCTGTTGTTAAATATTTAACGGGAATTGAAGTGTACATATTATTTAACACACCTACACAGAGAAAACTTGAAGAAGACATTTTGTATAAACTCCATCAATATGATATTTAATTTTTAATCAATTTGAACAATTAAAACATTTGCATTAACCACAGAGTTCAGATAAGCTGCTTCAAACATAACTTAGAGGGTCACTTCATAGTTGATGTTATATCTGTCTGATGGTGAGTACTATTGTTTTTGTTTTTGGTTTTTTTGGGGGGGGGCATGGTGGTGGTGTATTTTTTGTTTTGTTTGTTTTTTTATTCTTGTTTTTGGTTTTGTGTATGTCTGTGTTTTTAGGCCCAGTTTATGAGCAGTTAATTGCTGGTACATCGTTTTTGCGCATATACCAGGGTTTCTTTAGTTTCATCTCAACCCCAGCAACTGTTTTTCCCTCAGCCATCGGCATAGATTTCCCATTTTAATTCTTGATGTGTAGCTGGGACTCATATCTACGGCACAGAAAGCACTGTAAGGTTGATCCTTGAGGTACCCCCAATTTCATATGCTTTCAGACTGCACTGTGTTGAAATTTACTGATATATGAATTGTCACTGTTATTTTCTTTTGAATTATATACGTTATGTGAGATAGTGCCCTGGATACATTTTTTTGGAAATTCTGAACGTGCTTTGAGTACATGTTCGCATTGTCCATGTTGATTATAACATATGATCAAGCACGTGTTATATTGACAAACATGGGTGGTAAATTCAGATCTTAGTCCATCAAGCTGATCATTACTTGGTTACTTATGTACACAGCACATCTCCTGTCCCCCTCTGCCCCCCCTTCCCCTCCCCCAGTCTACAGCATGCAAACTTCTGCGTTTACTTGGTTGAGATAGAGTATGGCCTGGTGGTCCAGCGCCATGTTGAAGAAGAATGTCATGTTATTTCTAATGGGTGAATCTTCCTTAAATAGACCTGTATACGTAGGATTATCGGTAATTTAGCCTAATAGCTTGTATGAATGTAGTGTTTTTATTCCCATTGGTAAAGCAACGAGTAAAGAATACGTTCATATTGAGCGGCTTCATACAGGACGAGTTGGACGGATGTATGTATGCATTCATGACTGAAATATGATCCAGGGTTGGGAGATGTGGTATTGTAAACTTCCGTCGCTACTGGCAAGTGTATCAATCACAACTGCATGTCACACCAAAGGTAAGATCTTAAAAACTATTCATAGAGTTTCTTCATGAAAAAGTGATAACTATCTAAAATTTCAACAAGAGGTCATAATATGCATTAAGGTAATCGACAACAATGTGAAGAAACAAATTTTAGTAATATAATTATACTTTACACCTGGTGGACTATATGTGTAACACATCGTCTTGTAGGCCCTTCTTGGTATTGAAAGATGGTGTTTTGGAAACTATTGAACGTCTACCTCATGCTGTATTTAACTTTGCTGTCATTGTTGGGTTGCAATTTACGAATGTGGGTAATGTTTTTCAGAACTATTCGATTAAAACGTCATGGGCTCTGTTGTGCTGTGGGCCGTGTTCTCTGACTCACAGTTATAATGGAGGTAGAGCATTGTTATAATGTTCCAGGTTCATAAATGTCACAAAAAACAATGTGGGTTTAATTTCTTCTTTTGCTATCAACTCAACCCGCTGACAAATCAGGAACACCGAAAAGTGACAGGCCTACCAGGTCTCTTTTTATCTTTGGCACAAGTGATAAATTTTGGGCTTTAAGTGGGTTTGCGTAGACACTATGTTTTGAAATAACTAAAGTTTGTAGTTGATAAAGAATATTCCATCGGTAGAGAGTACTGATTTTAAACCACCAGTTGCCTTTCATGGGTCACTGCCTGTCACAAGTGAGGAGTGAAATTTGTTTCTTCACATTGGCATTGAAAGTTGATGTCTTGGAAATTCTTGAATCTCTGTCTATTGCTGTATTTAACTTTGCTGTCATTCTTGGGTTGGAATTTATGAATGTGGGTAATGCTTTTCTGAACTAGATGCATCAGTTACGGGCAATGGCAGAACAATTGGCTGTGCATTTCTAAATATTTCCACACATAAACTGTACACTTACTGCAGTTAGTCCGTTTTGAGAATCTGCATTTTGCCTTCGGTAGATCACGTTTAAAATTGAATGTCAGTGTTGCATCTCCCTGTCAAAGTGTGCTCGAAAAAATGAATCAAGAAAGAATAATGAGACGTGTGAATCAAAGTTGTGGGAACTTTATTAGAATTATACCACTAAGTCTGTCACACAAGGCGCTGTATGACGACACGAATTGGTGATATTCATGTCTGACGAATAAAGGCGCGTGGTAGACAATCCGTAGACCTGCATCCAACTTTATCAAATTACAATAAAATTTTGTTTATCTCTACTTTATTTATCTGTCTCTTTTATTATTAAAGTGCATTAAACTCAAACACGAGTCAGCACCAGCAGAGCACAATCATGCATGGTGACACAATCAACTGGGGAGCTATGGAATAGTATCTCCTGCATACCTATGAAATGATTTTAACAAGGTGAAGCTTCAGAGAGGATTATATCAGTAGATAAAAGATCGAATATGAAAACGAGACAAAAAGTGTAATGAAGATGGCCCAACAAGACTGGTTAACTTACATGACGTTGTTCTTAGCCTTCATTTGATTGGCTAACCACTATCGGATAGACTGTTTGCCTGGGACATATGTCATGGTTTGGTGTCCTAAGGAAGCAGACCATGACATGTCCTGAAACCTTCCCCGGGGTCAAGATATCACTGCCTTGTACAGTTTGCAAAAAGACATCATTTTCCACTCGTGTGGCATGCAACATCAGAGCATCAAAGTGGACAATGAACAACAGATTGTTGAAAGTAAGTTTGAGGTCATGCCGTCCTGCAAGACTGCATACGAATCCCTCTTGGCCGTCTTGCCTTGCCACTTGGCCCTCAAAACAACTTCGCAAGGCTGCTCGGCTAGAGCAGTGTCGGAGTGCTTCAACTGGACCCTGCAACAGTAGAGAAGTGTAATGTGGTGACAGGTCTGATGAACCCAGATTCTGTCTGGATTTTCACGATGGTCACATAAGACTGATTACACCGCATTCCATCTGAGAGATTTGCAGAAGGATGCATTGTACAGCATGACCGGTATGGAGGTGGCCATACCGGTCGCTCACGGTGGATGTGAGTGACGCCACTTGAGATCCAGGCAACAGGAACGACTGGACCTTTTCCTGTTCACATGACGACACAAAAGCAAATCGCAACAATATGATAGGCCTAAGAATAGTAAAATCAGTGGAAGTCAACTCTGAATGAAGAGGTCTATTGAAAGTATTTAAGGGAAGCCAACATAGACCTAATCAATATATATTTAAGTTTGATGATGATGATGATGATGATGATGATGATGATGATGATGATGATGATGATGATGATGATGATGATGATGATGATGATGATGATGATGATGATGATGATGATGATGATGATGATGATGATATTCAAGCCTGTCCATTTTAGAATTTTGCACATTTTGTAGGTAGGTAAAAAAAGAAAAAGAAAAGTCAAAGACAGCATGGATCAGATTGGTCACCTTATTTACTTTTCCATTCATGAGTTCATCTGCTTAATTCTGTGATTCGATTATCATAGGACATTCTGTGAGATTGTAGTTTTTTGTTGTATCATTTAAAAAAGGAACAATAACAAACAAGCAAAATACCTTTGATTTCAACGTGATCACAAGATGAGTACATGGCGCTATCAAGCGTACAATATTCTTCTGAAAACTACTCAAAAATAAAGGATTCTTTGTTATCAATATCTAAAAGAAGTGGTTTCAAATGAAACTAGAAAAGATGAATTGGTACATAGCAAATCTGTGTGTGTCTTCAAAGCTTATTGGTATGACAATATACAATTGGTATTTCAGTACTACAGTGTATTATTGGTACAGCAATATACAATGGGTACTTCAAGTGCAACAGTGTACGATTTTTACGATAGTGTACAATAGGCACTTCAGCACTAAGTCTATGATCAGTATGACAATGTTAGGACAGGTCACAATGGGTACTTCAGTACTACAGTGTATGATCAGTATGACAGTGTTACGACAGTGCACAATGGGTACTTCAATACCACAGTGTATGATCGGTATGACAATGTTACGACAGTGTACAATGGGTACTTCAGTACCACAGTGTATGCTCGGTATGACAGTGTTATAGCAGTGTACAATGGGTACAGTGTATAACAGATACAACCAGATAGCATAATCAACTGGTTGTCGGGAAAAATGTTGTAAAGCCACACTTGACACAAAGCAACTTCAGTGTAGCAACATCAAGCCTCACTTCAATGCACCCAACTTGGATGATGGACTATACTTTTTCTAATTGCTTCAAAAGTACTCTAACTCAACTTAAGTTCAATTTACTACATAAACCTCTCTGTAATCCCAGCCTTATGTGTTAGACAGCCCAGCCAAGCTTGTGTGCAAGCCTCTCTGGTGTATGTGATGCAGGCACAACCTGCTAGTGTGCATACTTTTATGCATACCAATTGGCAACATCTAAAAATAGAGCTCTGTCACAGCTGAGGTACCTAGTGAGGAGGAAGATGAAGGGGTGGCCCCACCTGACTTTTTACTAGTGGTTGTGTACATTTAAATGAAGTTCCTGCTTGGATTTCACTTGTTACTATTCCTTCCATTTTAAGACAACATATTACTCAAAGCCACACTGCGTCTTTCACCAAACCCCTACCCTATGGTTCCACTTTCACAAACATGCCAGGTCTGTTGCTAGGCAACTGCCCTTGCCCGAATCTGAGACTAGGAATCCCTAGTCTCAGTCCCAATTCAGATCAAATGCATGTATGCTTACACACAGAAAATGAATTTGCTTAATTTCACTTCATTTAACTGGATCAACCAGCTCACACCGCCATAAACGATATATATGGAAGTTAATGGGTCTAACTATTATATTTTTGATGACATAGTCAACCTTCAGGCTCAATTACCTTTTTAATTTCTCTCACCAGGTGTCATAACCTATCAGAGAGCTGAACTAATCTGCCTGTGTGCATACTTTTGAAAATATGCAAGTTTTGAAAAATGTCAATTTCAAATAATTTCAATTTGTGCAGCCTTCATTATCAATTCATCAGATCCGTACTAGTCCACAACATAGAAGTATAAGTTGGAATGGCATCTCTATCTATTATAGCTTTTAAGTTATTCAAGATTTAAAATTTCCAATGGTGCTATTTCGCATAATTCAAATTGCTACAACTTTTGTTTTAATTCATTATGTGCATTAATGGTCCACAACCCCTAGTAGAAGTTGGAATGAAATCTCTATCTATTATAGTTTTGAAGATATTCAGGATTGAAAATTACGAATGCTGCTTATCAGCACCATAATTTAAATTGCTACAACTTCTGTTAGATTCATTACATGTGCAATGGTCAATAACCCCCTAGTAAAAGTTGAAATGACATCTCTATCCATAAGTGTTATGAAGATATTCAAAATTGAAAATTTCCAATGCTGCGAATTAGCATAATTTAAATTGCTAGAACTTTTGTTTTAAATTCATTAGAAGCGCAATGGTCAGTAACCATCTAGTAGAAGTTAAAATGACATCTCTATTATACTTTTGAAGATATTCAAGATTTAAAATTCCAAATGCCCCTAATTTGCATAATTTTAAACATCTTCATTCCTCTGCATAAAAAGGCAAAACTCCTTGTATGGAGGTACAGTCATGCCAAGTTTGGAGTTTCTATGTATAAGAGTGTCAGACAAATTCACTGGTAGAGAAGAAAGAAAGGAATAAAAAACTTAAGGAGAAGCAAAAAGGGGTGTGTTGACACGCACACTTTAATTTTGAATGTCAAAGGCAAAATCAAGCTTTGAGAATGAAAATCAACTTGTGAGGTCATTTTCGCAAAAAATTTCATCAAGATATTGTAGTGTGTCAGATCTTGCAAAACTCTGGGGCAAAAAGATGGAGGCGGCCATTACTTTGAAAATATAGTTGTCTTAACTCTTTCAGTGCTAACTGCTACTAAGGTGGAACAACTTAAAACGAACTGCTCTGAATTATAATATGGGTGCGAGATTCATATTTCTTGTAAAAATACCTTCCGTTCAAGTACCAGCAGGGCCGAATTTACATAGAATATAATTGTCCTGGTCAACAGCTTTCCTCGGCGCAATGGGGAAGCAAAGTGTTGATTCAGTCCAAAATGTGGCACTGAAGGAGTTAAGGGATGACAGTCATAAATCTCTGTCCGCCTTAGAAAGTTTGCACATGTGGACTTTAGTCATAAGTTAAAAAAAAAAGTGTTTGTGTGTGTGTGTGAGAGTGTGTTTTGTTTTGTGTTTTTTATCGGAATTAGCATCAGTGAGCTATTTGGAACAATTTTGCAGAAGCTAACTTGATCGTTGTCAATTGTTAATCGATACAAAAAGTGCATATTTTGTCAGTTTGATGTAACATGTACATGAAAGATATTAATGTGGAGATCCTAGTAGATAATCTGGCTGCGCCCTACCATAAGTTGCGCAACTAATTTCGAGTCAGTTCTTCCAAATTATCACATGTGCTTGAGCAAATTGGAATATAAAAGGAAGCATTCACGAATACATTTGCAGGTAGCCCCTGCAGATTTAAGCCACACACACCTTTTGCTTATTTTTGGGGGGGGAGGGAGCGGGGGTGGTGATGGTCATCCTTTTTCGCGACGACCACTAGTTATAGCCTCACGCCTTGTTCAAAAACAGTGATTGTACTTGTGTCTTTTTGTCCAGAACCACTTCTTAGTAGTCATTTCCCTATTCCGCAATCCGAACTCTTTACTCTCCATAAGCTAACCAATGATGTAATAAGTTAATAAATTGGTTAATTGCTTGTAGTAGAAAAGACGAACACTGTCAATATACAAATGTGTGTTTCAACTTTCCCACAGGAAGCTTGCATCATCTTCCAATCTGCATCTGGGGTATTGGTACAGGTAAAGGTCCACTATTCTCAAGCTAAGGCGCAAAAGTAAAAATGTTCCAACCAGACCCTTACACTTAGTTTGTCCGTGGTTAGCGTGTCAATTGGCGCCAGTCACACTTTTGGCAAAAAACAACGAAACAAACAAACAAACAAAAAACAAAACAAAAACAGAAAAAGTCCAATCAAAATGCCTTATACTAATAGTTGTGTTACGAACACAGCTTTGATTCCTTCCTTCTTTCTTTTTTCCTTCTCTCTCTCTCTTTCTCTCTCTCTCTCTCTCTCTCTCTCTCTCTCTCTCTCTCACACACACACACACACTCACACTCTTCACAGAAAAGCTTTTCCGCAGTTTTTCTCGGTAACAGCCACAGAAACTTCAGGCTATACCTCTATGCATAGAATTTTGTGTTTTACATCCGACTATTACGATGCCATCAGAGAATGTCTGCGTGCCAACACACACTGCTCCAGGCAGCTTCCGGGTATCACACTGTCATCGGTCTGTGTTTTGCAGTCAAAAGCCGTGACCCACAACTGAAGTAAAGTTGCCATATAAAAAACGTACGGCAACTAGTCTCATTTCATTGCCAGCTGGGTGTTTGGTTCCAGTTTTGCTTGCTTGCCGAAACTTGATATTTTGTTTGTTTCTTCAAGAATTCTTCTTTTTGCATGGCTTTATTTTACCATCACATTTTTTTTCACACCAAGAGCCTAATTAGCTACGGTCTTCTTTTTTACCCATTTCTGTTGTGTAGTTGTTCAAATTTTAATCAAAAATTGCAAGGCAACAAACTTTCTTTTATAAGCACACAGCCAGACTTGCTGTGATGCATTTTAAAATTACATTTGATTTGACTTTATAGTGTACTGTTATCAGGAGGCACTGAATGTTGTATTAGCCCTTTGCATTGTTTTGGTCTGCTTTATGGGGAAAGAGAAAACCAAGTGTGACAAGCATATAAAACGATAAAAATGCTCCTGTTTTCCCTCGAAACGTGTAGTTGTTCACAGGCCTTGCTTTTGTCATTATTCATTGCTACTGGTTTTCTAGAAAAGTTGAATAAATGATGTAGGCTAAAAGTCAAGCTGTGTACTTTGTGAACGGATTTGCAAGGATTTAAATATTGATAACAGAGTTACAGCCAAGCGTTACTGGCACGTCACGCAGTGACGGGTTTAACCCTTTCCCACTTTAACAAAGACGGCAACAGGTTCCCTTGACGTGGATTGGGCGCTGAGTATGCCCCCAACCCACCCCAAAGAACTTCGTTGACATGAGTCATGTTATATTGACAGGTGTAATGTACAGTTTCATTCATTTTTTTAACTATTCCAAAGCATTGAAGTAGACGACATATCATGCAGCAGCTGTTTCTGGTCTCCTAATGACGCAATGAGCAAAGCAAGTGTGACAAGGATATAAAATAATAAAAATGCTCCTGTATTCCCTTGAAACGTTTTATGGTTATTCTCAGGAACGCTTTTGTTACAATTCATCGCTACTGGTTCGTGCGAAAGGTGAATAAATGATGTAAAAGACAAACTGTTTACTTTGTGAACGGATTTAGAAGGATTTAAATAAAAACTGACCCAAATTCACAAATTAAGTCCAAATTACTCATTGAGAATGTAATTAAACGAAACTGCAATTGTGGCTAATGGTATGTATTTGTCAGCTGCAGGGCCATAAATCCAACGCTGTCACAGCACTTAGGACCGATAAATGATTCTCGCTTATCATTTTTCCATTTTTTGAATTAAATTTTTCTGAGGGAGGAATTTATTTTTATTTGTCATGCATAAGTTATTCAAACAGAGTTTATCTGACAAAGTAAAGATATATTGCTCTTTTAATATTGTCTAGTTTCCTATGCAGGTATTTCAGCACCGATACATGAAGGCATGGATAAGAAGAGATAAAGCCAATAAAAGCTGATATAAAATAACGCATTTTTAATGACTTGTTCAATGTGACACATTTGTAGAAGGCATGGAAAAGAAAAGATAAAGCCAATAAAAGCTGATATAAAATACAGTATTTTTAATGACTTCTCCAATGTGTTATTAATTCTAACTTAATGCTACATGCACACCACCAGGTATTAAAGTTTCTGGACTCTAGCCTTTACAGCAATGTCCCGGAATTTCACCGACAATTTATGATTGAATCAAAAGGGATATTTGGTATTCTGGCAGAATGTCCAGTAAAATTTATTGTGCACATAGAGTTTGAACGGAACATAAGACTAACTGCTAAAATGTCTGGAGACAACAGTTTAGCATCCTAAGTGCTCAAATGTCCTGACAAAACAATTTAACACACAGAGTGCTCAAATGGTAGGCCTTACCTCATTCCATCGTGATAGAAGACCGAGTCAACAGCTTTCCTTGGCGCGCTCTGTGCACCATTCGCCCAGAGCGCGCCAAGGAAGCTGTTGACCATAAGCATAGGAATAATATTCCATGCAAGTTTCGTCCAAAATTTTGAAAAAATAATCCTTACATCAGTAAAATACAATAATAGCAGATGACATTTTGATATTAGCGGGGAAAAGCGTCATTAGAGTGGAGAGAGTTAAAGCCCTTAGTGGCGGCATCAGACATGGAGAAAAATAGGCCTAATGTTACAACAGGCCTATGATAGGCTATAATTATTTTTGAAAAGGGCAGTCAAAAAGAAAGGTGATAAATAAGATTGTTTTTATCTTAACTGATGTGCCAGTAGGCCTAAGGGTATTGACACTAGGCCTATGTGGTGGTTCTTTGTCCAATGCAGATGACGTTTTCGACTTCTCCAAAACCGTCACCTAGATTCACTTTAAACTTGGTGGAAATGTAGGCCTACCTTGGGTTAGTATTGCTTTGAAATTGTAAAGGGACACTTCTGGAGATCTATAGGTAACAGCAGGCCGGACAATTTTTTCATTTTTGAAACGAATTTTTGCGTGTTTTTTTTTGGGGGGGGGGGGGGAGAGTTCGACTTCATCTGCCACGAAACTTGAGAACGGTAGATCTACCTTATTGAAGGGCCAAACGACGTTGTTCTCTAGGTGGTGATACATTTCTATTGATTGCTATAGAAGTCAACGGGGATTGCAATGATAATTCACATTTTTGACATTAACGTAGGTTGTGATAAAGGACTGAAGGTCCTGTCCAGGACCGCTTCGCTGCGTGACTTATTCCTCTAGCTCGACGGTATGACCGCCTCCTCATTTATTTTTATAATATAACAATAACATTATTTTGGAGGGCGTTACACTTTTTCACTGGCCCGACATCAACATTAGCAGGCCGACACTGTATTGTATTGTATTGTATTGTATTTTTATTTGCGCCCGAGCGAATCTTTCAATTTTCTGCCTTAAGCTTGTTCCATTTCCAGCGGTCAGCAGTTTATGAAACTCCCCACGTTGAAGTCGTTGCATGTTGTAAAATAATATAAACCCACGATCTTCACCTATTTCGTGTACCGTGCTGAGTTCTATGCAAATGATACATGCCAATTAGGCCAATCTCCTCCATTTCATCATCACTTTCACTTTTATTAGGCCTAATTGCGCTCATGCGGAAATCCTTGTTGACATAAAGTGAAACGCGGAATGGGTAGAGGAAAATGACAGATGTGTTATGAATTTCACGAACGTCGGACGCAGCCAAAAACCGATGGGTTTGTTCGCACCTTTCAGAATGTAAAAGTAAGCTAAAGATGGGCTATTCAAATTACAGCCCTCGTGTTTTAATGGGGCTTTATTATACTATTTGTAGACAGGGTATTTCCGGTAGGCCTATCTTTACCATTTCAAGACATATCCCAAAAGCTAGACCCCGAATTCATGCAATTTATTATTTAGGCCTATTGTAAAGTTGCTCAATGTCGAAAGGGTAAAAGTTCCATGTTTTACGAAGTAAATACCCATTTCCACTTTTGCTTATGATTAGTATCCCCTACTTTGTACCATATTACATTGAAAACCCATGGGATATGGCCTATGTGATATTGTTGACCGTATCCCATGGATGGGAGTACTTTTTACCATATTTGTAAAATCAGAGATACGGTTTTCCAAATATGAAAGGAATCAATTCCATATTTGATATATCCAAACTCGCCTTGTTACCTTGCCATGAATAACGAACGAAAACCTGATGGTCCGTGGTATAAATCCCAGCCAACGGGTAAGAATAAACTTGATTCTGTGATGCAAACAAGGGCCAAAATGCAGGACTGAGTGATGGTTACCAATACCAGTAAAAACAACTACTCTGGGAGACACACGATGTGCAGTCGACTTTTACAACCAAGTGTCCCGGCCGCCAACCGGCATTATTCAACAGCTAAGCGGGCACAAAAATATGCAGTCTGTGAACAATTATGCAACAGCAAGCCGAAATCAACAGCCCGTCACGTGCAGCCTTCTCCAGGGAAATAATTCTTCTTTTCAGAGACCTCTAACCTCTGCCCAAAACACTCCCCAGACACTGTCTTCATCGTTTGTCCCAGCTGGTGTGGCAGGGAACCATCGCCCCGTTCCTTCGGGCAATGCTGGCAATGCTGCCGTCAGTGGTGGGGCCAATCTGACGGCCAACGGTCAGTTGAGCTTCACGGGTGCATACTTTGGAATGTTTACTGGTGCAACATTAATTTCCAAGTCAACGTGACCTTCCAATTCTCCTATCCATCAAATTAATTCCACAAAGAAATAATAAAAATGTGTCTTTTCGTCGAGATTTTTGTCTGAAGCTACGGCCGTTCAAAAAATCAGCCAGGCATTAGGCCTGTGGTCGACCGCTTTTCTTTGTTGTTTGAATTTTATATTCATACGCGCTGCATGACTGTGTCAAAGTCCCATGTAATGACTAATGTAGTGATCTAAAATGTTCCCGTAGGGGATAAATACAAAAAAACCGTCGTCGCTAATCTGTCTAAACCGAATTCCCCTCGTTGTTTGCCTGCCTGCGCTTCGCGCTTGGGTGATCAGGCGCGCAGGCAGGCAAACAACTCGGGGGATTCGGTTTGACAGATTAACGACTCGTGTAATTTTGTCTGTAGCCTTGTAGGCCTACATTTATTTGGGGGCTGGTAATGTGAAATGCGTGTCCCAGTCAGTTGTATATTTTAATTATCCCCTACTTTGTACCATATTACATTGAAAACCCATGGGATATGGCCTATGTGATATTGTTGACCATATCTCATGGGTGGGACTACTTTTTACCATATTTGTAAAATCAGAGATATGGTTTTCCAAACATGGAAGGAATCAATTCCATATTTGGTATATCCAAACTAGCCTTATTACCTTGCCATAAATCACGGCCGAAAACCTGATGGTCCGTGGTATAAATCCCAGCCAATGGGTAAGAATGAACTTGATTCTGTGATGGAAACTAGGGCCAAAAATGCAGGACTGATGATTGGCAGAAAAAAAAACAATCACTCTGTGAGACGCACGATGTGCAGTCGACTTTTAGGCCTACATCCCAGTGTCCCGCCAACCATTATCAACAGCTGAGCGGGCACAAAAATGCACAGCCCGTGAACAATTATGCAACAGCACGCCACGTGTAGCCTTCCCCAGGGAAATTATTCTTTTTTTTCAAAGACCTCTAACATCTGTCCAAAACATTCCCCATACTCTGTCTTCATCGTTTGTCACAGCTAGCGTGGCAGGGAGCCATCGCCCCGCTTCTTCGGGCAATGCTAGCAATGCTGCCGTCACTGATGTCAGTGATGATGGGGACAATCTGACGGCCAACAGTCAGTTGAGCTCCACGGCTGCATACTTTGGAATGTTTGCTAGTGCAGCATTCAAAGTCAACGTGACCTTCCAATCCTCCTCTCCACCAAATTAATTCCGTATAAAAATGATTAAAAAGTGTCTTTTTGTCGATATTTTTGTCTGAAGCGACGGCCGTTCAAAAAAGTCCGCCATTAGGCCTGTGGTCGCCCGCTTTTCTTGGTTTTTTAAATTTTATATTCATACGCGCGGCATGATTGTGTCAAAGTCCCATGTAATGTAGTGAAATAAAATGTTACAAGTTATATAAATATTGTTTTTTTTCTTTATTAATGGACCGTAGGGGATAAATACAAAATAACCTTCGTCGTTAGTCTCTCTAAACCGAATTTCCCTCGTTGTTTGCCTGCCTGCGCAGGCGCGCAGGCAGGCAAGCAACTCGGGGGATTCGGTTTGACAGATTAACGACTCGGGTAATTTTGTCTATGCTATCAATATCATATAAATTCTTATCTCTGGATGGTGAAAAATAAAGGAATTTCATTGGTTGGTCGGACCTTAATTAAAACATGTTCCCGTGAAGCTAGCTTCACCAGGGTGCATTTTCTGTGGCCCCTGGAGTACCCAGGGGAATTTCTCATCACTTTATCTCCCGATGGTGAAAAATGTGGGAATTTCACTGCTTAGTCGGCCCTTTTATGTCTTCCCATAGAGCTGGCTTCACCAGGGTCTTTTTCTTAGGGGGGGGGGGGGGTATTTTCTGTACCCCTGGTGTACCCAGGGGAATTTATTGTGAAATCATTAATAAGGCCTAAGAGCCTCGTTTTACGTTTGACCCAGAGGACCTCTGACGAGTACATTGTGCAGGAAATAGGTTGATAAGCTTACCTGTGGGGAACCAAAGACCAGAAAACTGCGAAATGAAGCTATTTGTTTGAAATTCCTTAACTTTTTTCACCACCAGGAGATAAAATCGTCGCACTAGGGTTGAGCCGAGATTATGGATAACCCTGATGAAAGTGTAGACCCTTCACTGGCATCAGCCAAACCATCCAAGGAGATTGCAGGCCCTTCACTGACTTCAGCCTTCAGGCTTCGCCTTTAGCCTAGGGCCTTCAGGTCCTTGGGTGGTTTGGCTGAAGGGTCCACACTTTCATTAAGGTGCTCTGTATTGCCGTATTACCGGCTCAACCCCAGTGTCACTGATAATAGCTGGAGTCCCATCATATAGAGGTATAGATCTTCTTGATCACGTGATGAATAATTTCTCGCCCTCGTGACGGGATATACGATATGGTATTCCTTCAGTTCAGTGATAATACACGTGCGTTATAGGCCTTCATATGAACAGTTCATTTGCTGCGAGGACTGATGGTGTAAAATAGGGTCATTTAGATTTGCAGTTACTCAATTTGTTAAAGTATTTTTTTTCACTCTTGCAAATATTGTACTCTCTTGTGTACAGCTCACGTATAGATGTCATCTGGATGTAGGCCTAATCTAGGTCATGAATGCTTAATATGCTACGTCGGCCTACCCTAAAAAAAGGTGGTTAATGAATTTCAAGATTTCCATAAATTGGCATAATGTGCTAAATTGCCACATTTCAAACAGATATTACAAATACATGCAAAGAATGTAGGCCTAATAGTTAACAATTTGATAATGACAATAGTTTATACGCTACGGCGACCCTAGAACTTTTAAATCAATTTTTTTTTCACATGATGATGAACATTAATTGAACAAAACTCATTTTCAAACTGGTTTCTTCTGAAAACCTACTGCTTCCTCTCCTGTGGTACCGGCACCGCGCCCTTTGGCGGGGGTAGGGTGTGTGAGGAAAGGGTTGTTGTTGTTGTTGTTGTTGTTGTTTTTTTTTTTTTTTTTTTTTTTTTTTTTTTTTTTTTTTTTTTTTTTTTGTTCAAAGGGAAGAAAGTACAAGCAATGAGTGTCTGTGGATATAACCGGGACCTGGGGCCCACCACACTCCACAGCTATACGGGAGCGTGTGATGGACCCTTGAGCCTTGAGGCTGTGCGGCTGTGCCTCGGCTCTGGCCCCGGGAAGCATGACAATGGCAGCACTGCTGATGAGAATTAGCCTACCAGTCCATGGTTTCCTCCTCCTCCTCATTTAGGCCTAAGTGGGTTTTTTTGCCCTAGGCGGCATGTCTCACATAGAACCGCGACAGATTAAGGCGGAGAGCCACATAATAATAATAATAATAATAATAATAATTATTATTATTATTATTATTATTATTATTATTATTATTATTATCATGCCTACAAAGAATCTGAAAGATGATTGGCTGATTTCATCATGGGGCACGAAACTTCCATTGTGTGACGTCATTATTGATGGCCCAGTGTAAGACTTGCTTCAAGTTCAAGCCGACAAGCGGGCTGTTGGACCTGGGCAAACCAACGTCCCGGCCCAAAGCACTATGTTTATAGGGCCACGTCGTTGGATCGGAACACCTAATTCAATCATAATCAGCGAAGCAAAGACTAAAATTGTTGGGCTAAGGTTCTGGTATGACGCGTGTCAAGGAAACGGTGTCTGGTGTGAACGAGACTTGAAAAAGTAGGTTCTTGCCATTCTTGCTTTTTTTTTCTCTCTTTTACAATTAGGTAGATCTAATTGTTTTACTGGAGTACCCTGGTTCAGTGAACAGTCACTGATACGACCCGACTCCCCAAGCCGTGACCTAGGTGACCAAATATATGACGGGGGAAACGAAGAGAAATAAAGTAACGTCGGGTCTTTTTTAAACACAGTAAGATCAGATAACTGGTACAGTAAAAAAGGCAATGGTTTGCCTATTGTATAGGCTGCTCTTATTTTTTTCAATGCTCACACTAGACCAGTAATTTGAGTAAAGACATATTTAGATGCTTTACGGTCATATAACTTTTGATGATTTACCTAATGTTTACCTATTTTTAAAAGCGTTCACCGACGGAGCTGTCACTAATACACTATTTCTATAGGACGCATATTCCAGTCAATAAATATATGAGAGAAAACTCCATACATGATTGCATCCAGTGTGGCCAATCTGCCAAACTTAAAATCCTACCGGGAAAAGGAAAATAAAATGCAGGGAGATCGACAAATTAATATGAAATATAGAAGGAAAATATTGATGTATACTATATGACGTGGCTAAAAATTGTCAAAAATATTGTTACAAGTGTTAAGAATTTTCAGTATAAAATTCCGGGAGGGTTGGCAACGCTGTACATCTTAATTAGGCCCGAAATAACATTTAACCGGGAGGTTGGTAACGCTGTACATCTTAATTAGGCCCTAAACATTTTCACAGGAAAAATAAATGACTGGGTCTATAAACTCTACACTTTAGGCCTACACACAGTTTTACAAAAGTTTAAATTAGGCCGACTGTACGTCGATACATGGGTACCAACGGATTTTTTTTTTTTTTTTTTTTTTTTAATTTTTGTCTCAATAGAAATGTTACACGGAGAAGTGTACCTTAACCCTTTCCCCCTTAAACTGGCCAAACCGGCTGGTGGTCAAATGTCCACTTTAGCGTTTCCAACTAATTTCAACACTTACGAAAACCAATTTGACTGAAAAATGTATATGATGCTTATCAAGATCACATGCCCCAGGTCAACAGCTTTCCTTGGCATGGGTTGGGCACTTAGTGCCCAACTCATGGCAAGGAGGGCTGTTGACTCTTAAGTCTTAATTCAAAGGGGAAAGCGTTAATAAGCATGTCGTTTCTCGCAGTGTTGTGGGTCAAAGCCAGGTTTCTATAAAAAAAACAACAACAAACAAACAAATAAAAAAAACTACTTTATAATAAATTGTCCAGGAAAGCGTTGATATATTCAAAACTGCACGGCAATTCCGTGAGTAAGATTGACTCCTTTCTTGAAAGATTAAAGTGACAAAAAAGGGAGTCCACAAGATGTTTTAAATCAGGCCTACCTGCCAATGAAAACGAGCGTCATGTCTTGCCTTTCTTTCTGATAAAGCAATGTAAAATTCTTTAATCTTCAGGTAATCATATACTTGTCAATGATTCTATGACGAGGAATTGGGAGATCATTTTGTTCCCATGGGGATTGTTTTTAACAAAGAAAAAATAAGAAATAAATGGCTTTTTATGGGGGAGATTGTCCACAATTAACAAAAATTGCACTGAAAAGTGTAAAAGCAAGGTCAAAAAGTGGGGGACCCCCGCCAAATAGGGCAGACTTGGCATATTATGTACTTTCAGGATATATATATATATATATATATATATATATATATATATATATATATATATATATATATATATATATATATATATATATATATATATATATTGACGGTCCTGAGTAGTCTTTCTTGAGACCCTTTCTTAGTTATTTAGTTATAAAACAAAATATCTAATGAATATTATAAAAATAAATGAAGGGGTAGTCCTATAGTCTCAGGACCTAGTCTTTCTTAGTTAATGCGTTATAAAACAAAATTGTTAATGAATATTTTATGAATGAATGAGGAGGAGGGGTCATAGTGTCGAGCTTGAACAAGCTAGGCCGCAAAGCGGTCCTGGGGAGGAGCGACACCTCACCAGGACCGCTTTGCGGCCTGGCTTGTTCTAACAGGACGCTATGACCGCCCCCTCATTTATTTTCAAAATATCGATCATCAATTTAGTTTTATAACGAATTAACTAAGACAGGATCTTACGAAAGACTAAGTCCTTGGCTAAGTGCTTCTATTGATTGCCTCTGCCTAAAGAGCTTGCCATTAACCCTTCCCCCCTCACGTTATTTGGGTTTCAGTCCACGTTACTCTTCGCATTAAGGTGGAAGGTCTGAAGCCGCACCTTTGGATAACCTCTAATCACTTTTTCATATCTTTGGATAGTCTGATACTTAAACTACATGCTCCCAAAAACTCAGATGTGTGAACATAAAATTTATATGAGATAACTGATCTCAAAACTTTTGTTTACAATGAAAAGTTTAAACAGTGCCGGACACATGGCTTTATTTGCATGGGCATGATAATGAGCCATGTCATTGTTTGCACAGTCATTAGCCCATGACCGTTGGAAACCAATTGAGCTATTGACAAGGGTCACTCACAGGAAACCATTAGCGGTGGAGAGAAGAATGGGCCAGTTTAGACTAATCACTACCATTGTTCTGATTACTTTGAAATTCCCTATTGATGTAAAAACAAATTAGCACAATCCACTTACTGGTCCCAAATATGGAAAACCGCATGTGAACCCACACCCAAACAAGCCAAGTGGGGTGTTCCCAAATTAAAAAAAAAAATCGAGATTTAAGCCACAAAATATACTTTTGTTTAATGACAACATCACAGAGGTAAAGCTACAAGTTTATTTCACACAATAATTAAAACACAGAACAGAAGAAATGAGTATATGTCATATTACAGCCAAAAATGCGCAAGAATTAGCAACTTTTTCTTTCAATGCGATTTTCTCGGAACGGTTTTTTGCTCAACCTCTGCAATTTGTTTCTCGCCTCACAAACGTACAAATTGCCCTATCACATTAAAATCAACTGACATTAAAAGAAAAATATTATATCCAGGAACGGTTCTCAGGATTTTTTTTTTTTCTGACAACCCCTTGCGTGACTTTTGGAGCAATTTATAGAAGGAAAATAATGAACAACCTGTCACTACTAAATTAAAAATTTTATAACTTTTTATTTATGCTATTTCAGGATTAACCATTGAATTCGATCCTGAACATTGATATATATTTTTAAGTTCTGATTTCAACTGGAAAAAAAATTGTGTGACTTCTACGCGAAAAATGTGAAAATCCTACCAAGTCAGAAAGAATGCTATAAAATCTAAAAAAATTCCAATCCTGCAAAAAAAAAACTCTATGGATACAAATCTATGGATATGTAGTAATCAGAAAATATATAGGTTTAATGAACTTGTGAAAAAATTAAGTCGGTAACTGCGATCCAAAGTTGCCAGTCTCACTGCGCACTAGCTTCACAGCTTCCACCTTAATTACCCGTGAACGGTAAACTTGTGGTATGAACATATCAAAACAGTCACTGCCTGGTCCCACATTGTAGGAACGATATCGGCACGTGTGGGCAGTATGATTAACTCAATATCGCAGTTTTCAGTAATGACGTTTCATTTGTGGTAAAATGTGTATATTTTGTCCATGCAGTATAAATAATCATTGGTAGTCGTTTACGGCAAGTCGAAGTGTTAAAAATCCACAGGAAAAAAAATACAAGCGTCCACAAGTGTGCATTCCGCATAGGGCCATGTTTGTTTACTTGTATTGTCTGGAATGTTTTGTACCCTGGGAAAGCCCAAAGTCTGTTTTATTTTTGGACACTCTCCTCTGATTGGTTAAATTTGATGTGTGTCGATATTTCCCGCCTTAAAAATCAGTCAAATTTGATGATAATATCCATATTTGGAAACTCATTGGCCGTTATGTGGTCACTGATCCAAATGTGGTACTCAAAATACTTCAGGCATAAGTACATTGGCACCACCGGAAGGCAGTTCAGGCTGCCAACGATGACAAAAAAGTACTTTGGTTTCAGATAACTACTGAGCAATGCATTAAAACCAAACAAACACGGATGCT
Organism: Hermodice carunculata; assembly: GCA_964020975.1. Lineage (NCBI taxonomy): Eukaryota > Metazoa > Annelida > Polychaeta > Eunicida > Amphinomidae > Hermodice > Hermodice carunculata. The sequence continues at coordinate 53,429,262 of OZ026623.1, read as the reverse complement.
GTTCTCCAATGCACTTTCCAAAAGGGGTGAGATAAATGGGACCTTAGGAATTTTTTTTTTTTGCCGTCCATCACTAAATTTTAATGGAGAAACAGCACACAAAGTATATTCAAGGGGAAAGATGCATAGGGAACAAAACACATGGATATGAGCCACAGGAAGACGCAAATTCATTGAATGTGCGGGATATGCATTGTAAACAGCATAGTTTATTGATCGATGGTCTTCCTCGCATGATCAGTAATTTCACCAAACAAACACTCCATCCTGCTGTTTAGTTGCAATGTTGGTATGGTGATATGAAGGAAATGATGCAAAAATGCCTACTTTAGCTGATGGTTTTTATGTTTCTCCTATAAATGACTTTATAAAGAAAGGAAAAAACAGTTTCCTTGAATGCATTGAAAAAGGTCAGATTTGGCCGACTTGAGGGTAAAAGGGTTAAAATTGAAACCATAGACTTGTTAGTCTTGTCAGGGCTGTGACTGTTTGAGCTTTGATCTCACCATCTAGTTCCTGCTTTTATACCAATTGCTTCAGCAATCCCGCCACTTGATCCAAGTTGAGACTCAAGTGTTCTCCCCAGAGCCCTACAGCCCTATAAATTGTAGGGCTGTGATCTTGAAATTAGGGCTGTGACCTCAACTTCTCGTTATAAAGTATAGGAGACTAGGGCCGTAATTCTTCAAATGTGCTAAAAAATTTCATAAAATCTGATAATCACACTACACTGTCAAGATTATCTGGGAAAACACTGAGACTGACCTGTAGCATTAATACGGTCTATGCATAAGTTCACCAAGCGGGGAAACCCCAGCGGAGATTCCGATGTCAGAGCCAGGTGCGCACAAGTTTCTGGGTAATTTGCGGGCCACTCAGTCTTACTGCACAGGCTACAGTGCTACTGAATACAGCAAGTAAAGAGGAGTGAAACACGGACCATGATTTCTCAAAGAAAAAAAAAACAGAATCTGGGGTGGCTGAAAAAGTATTTGAAAGACAAAGGAATATCAGTTGATGGAAGGAATAAAGCGGCACTTTTACTTTTAATATTTGTCAGTTTGACGTTTCTTCCTGGTATCAACATTACAGCCCACTGCACAACAGTCAGTGGTGGTTTACCATGATAATTCGCCTGGTCACTCAACGTTCTAACTATCAATGCTTTCCGTACTCCCTCCACCAATGATCTACAATGGTAAACTTCTATACGCCTTCTGTATTTGGTCCATTTCCTGCTTTTCTGTTCATGTGGACACGAACAAGATTACTGTCCCCCATCATGTATTATCATGACCACTTTTGAGAAGATGCACAGCACGCCATCTGGTAGCAAAAAATCAGCCCACATGCCTCGCTTTCATAACGGGACAATTGCCGGGGTTTTCCCGCTTGGTGAACATATGCATAGACCGTATTCAGACATGTTTATCATGTCCTGCCTACTGGGAGTGGCCATATCCAAGCAGCAGTAACAACTGCACCACTCAGGGTATGGGCAGTTTGGCTGCTGACCCTGCCAATAACCTGCACCACAGCAGGGCTCGGGAAGCTCATCTGACTGATGTTTCTTATGATGGTTCTCCACTATCTCGCCATTAACAGTCTTCACTTCCTTCTTCATCTGTGATGACCTCCACCTTCTCCTCCACCTCTTCCTTTTCTCCCCTTGTAGTGTCTTTACCTTGCTCCATGTCTGCTTCAGTCTGAGTATCATCCTCATTCACTTCCTTTTTGCCTTTACCTCGGCCTCTCTCTTCTCAGCTCCCCTTCACTATATTTTGGTTGTTCTTTTGTCAGACATTCCCTCCGGTCTTCTAATTATTTGTGGGTGACTTTGAGAAATTGTAAAACTTCCTGGGGAAGCACTTTTTGTCACAACTCGTCAGGATCTTGTCCAATGACATCTTTCTCCTCTCTTACTTCAGACCCTCCCCAGTCCTCCCCCTTTCCCAGAGTAGTATCCATGACTTCCTGAGGGTTTTCTATGGGACTTCATAGAGGACCTCATCACAGAGTTTGTAGGGATATAAGTAGCCTTAAATCCAGTCTCTGCAGCACCTCTCTTTGCTTTACCCTTCTGCCTGAGCTGCCGTCTATGATACTCAAGTGAGTCCTCCTGCACTAATCGTATAGCCAATTTGGAGGTTAGTTTTAGACCACAGAGGGTCCCAGTCATGATATCACATTTTCTGTGAGTGTTCTTGCACTGCATGCTTTGTCAACTGAGCCTGGCTGTAGAATTTTTCTTGACATAATGATCTTTGAAAAGGCAACTCCCTAAAATCTAAGTGGCAGTTCAGCACATAGACTGTGCCGTCTTGATTCCAGTCTCCCCTGAAGTAACAGTTTTCACAGTTACACAACCTTTCTTTCTTTTCCAGAGGGCACTTCTCCCTCTCCTTTTCTTTCTCTATATGTGGGGTTTTCTACAGCAAGAGAAATGACATGCAACGTAATACCTTATCATGTGTGGGAATGGAGCCGGTATCATACCTAACCATTTCCTTTTGTTGGTCTTCTTTACTGCTGCTTTTGCCCAATTCAGTTTCATTTTCCCTTCATGAGGTTCAAGTCTGTAGTGACAGACTGTTTTGTTTTGGCCCTGCACATCAAATTGTACATGATAATTCAAATCATTCAACTTCTCGAAACTATTAGATGTGGTCCCCCAAAAGCACAATGCAATTTAGGTGCAATTGTCAGTTGTCCACCACCACTTTGGTACCACTCCGTGTCACTTACTTATACTGATGGAAGGAAATCCTAATTGTTCTTATGGGTATTCTGCTTCCAACGTTTCCTTGCAACTTCATGGGCATGCTGCATTCTTGACTTCGCTTTCTTCACAGTGTCTCCATTTGTCCATCACTCTTTTCTGTGCATGATCCAAACATAATTTCTGTTGGAGAAACTTCACAGTCCAACATTTTATTTGGTGTCATTCCTGTGGACTCATAGACAGTAGTGCTGTAGCCAGCTGCCAGACACCCTAAGTGTCTGCCCCACTCTCTTTATTACCCTTGCAAGTATGAATTAATCATCACCATTATCATCTTATTAAACCTTTCCATTTGACCTTTGCAGTGAGGATTGCCTAGGGAGGTGCTACTTTTCCTCACCTCTGATAACCTACACATTTTTGAGAAAAGTTCACTCTTGTAGTTCATACCTTGGTCAGGATGAAGATCACATGGACAACCCAATCAACTAAATATCTCTTTGAGGAATATTTCAGTGCAAGTCTCTGTTCTAAAGTTTGGGGGGGGGGGGGGTGTTGAACCCATTTGGTAAAATGGTCTGCAACTACCAATATAAATATGTTTCCTCTTGTGGTATCAGGCAGTGGCACCAATATGCCTGAGGACAACAAATCCATTGGACCATCAGCTGGCCTTTTTCCCAATAAATGCCATGGCTGCCTTACCTGCTAATGCTCTAAAAGCCCCACAATCATGATACCTGGATATCCATACATTGACATTCTCCCTAAGGCCAAACCAGTAAAACCTCTTCAATGTTTTCTGTCATGTCTGCCTTACAAGGTGGCCCACTAACAGTTCAAATGCCTAAGAGAACCTTGTTTGATAGGCTTTTGTATAGCCTCTTTGTTCTCCAAAGCAAAGGCAAGTGGTAAACTGTGTGGTGGCTGTTTCATGGGTTTCGCATCATCTATGTTAATATGGTGCTCTAGCAAATGTGTAAGTCCTATGCCAAACTCACCAACAGAGAAACTACTCTCACTCAACATTCTTGCATTCACTCAACAGTTTAGCTATTTGATCAGCTTTGCTCACATTTTTAAACTCAATAGAATTTTTATGCAATGGCATCCTCTATTCAGGGACTGGGGAACTTAATTTAGCCATCTGGACTGGGGTTCTCCATGGCTGTTCTCCATCTATCTAAGACACATTCCTTACTGGCTCCTTATGCTGGTTCAAAATGATTTGTCTGATACAACTGAAATTCTTTCTATCCCCTTTATCTTCCTCCAGGGGCACTGCATCTATGTCTGCCTCTACAGTTCTGGCACAACTTACCACAGTATCCTGTCTCATGTGAGTAGCACTCAAAGCAGGACTCATAACCCTCAAGAGTGACACTGTTGCTCACATCCACTAGGCTTGGAGCAAGAGTCAAGGGATGCTTCTCTGCTAAACCAGGAGCTGCTTTTATAAGAGGACATTTTGTGTATTGTTTTCATTTGTAATTGCACATATACATCTAACACAGCTTTGCTCATTCTTGGAACAACATAGTGATCTGCAGCACAAGCCCTTCAGGTACCCTGTGAAATCCAATCCTCTCCATTTGCAGAGAAACACCTCTGAAAATCATGATCCCGTCACTCAACAACAAGTCAGCAGGTTTCATTTCTCCCATCAAGAATATATCAGCTGCAAGCAAGACTGCATCTTCAATCTCTGCAATACTAACCAATTTGTGTGCCTCAGCCTTCCCCAAGGCCAGGATCAACCATGCATGTCCCTTGTAAGTTAACAGTCTCCCATCAGCACTTACTGACCTTTTTTGTCAGCGGCAACTCAGAATGGCAGATCATCTGTCACAGGGTATTATCTCAAAGATCTCCTGGGACACAAATTTAGATGTTGCAAGAGTAAAGCTAACAGCTACACCATTGCTGAGGTCAGCTCTCCCTCAGACCTCAGGCCGCGGAGCTCTCAGAACTCCCTCCCGAACCCCCCTGCCAGCAGATCTCTCAGTTGGCTGCAGTTGAGGTCCTGGATAGTGGCCTGGGGGAGCCTCAGCCTGATCATTCTGGGATACAGACCTCCAGCCTGCAGCCTCAGAGATCTTGGTGTAAGAGTCTCTGCTGCCCTCACTTTCTCACCCCTCATGGGCAGAGCAGGTGGAGGTGGCATTTAGTAGAGCAGCTAAATTTTCAAAAAGGCTTATTTTCAGTTTTCGTTCAACAGGAAAAATACCCGACTGGATTTGGTATCAATCAAAAGATAAGAACCTGAAGTTTAAATTTAGGTAGGGTGGACTATCAATTTCATGGTCAATTTGTATTTATATTGGTTACCATGGCAACTTTATCCACATACAAGGTATCACTTTACAACTTCACATCAGCACACCTACTATACAAATGTTTAATAAGAAACCAGTTTGAGATGGTAAATCTCAAAAGTTGGGTTGCCATGGCAACAGAATCTTTGTAAAAATCACTTAAATTTGCAATTAAACATTAGAAACTTGTTTGTAGTTTTAAATGTCAGGAATAATTTTCATCACATTTGATGTTAAAATGTAAAGAGATTCTTTCTGCACTAACAGTGAGGTTAATTGAGTGAAGAAAGAGTGTAATTGGGTCGCCTGGCAACGTTCTTGCAAATGTTTACATAATTCAAAATGAGCATATTTTTGTAGATATTGCAATTGGTCATATGGCCAGTGCTGTGCATTGCTGAGAAATGATACATGAGATAATATTGCCGGAAAATCTCTTCTTAACAATATATATATATATATATATATATATATATATATATATATATATATATATATATATATATATATATATATATATATATATACATATATATATATATACATATACATATATATACATATATACATATACATATATATATACATACATATATATATATACATATATATATATATATACATATATATATATACACAATTAAATGGGCAATATATGTTTTATTGGTTACCATGGTAACAACATTTATTTTTGGAGGTATCCAGGGAAAAACACATTTTTAACTTACTGAAAATACAAAGTACCACTTCACAACTTTACATCAGCATACCTACTATAAAGGGGTTTCCTAAGAAACCAGTTTGAGATAGTAAGTGTCAACAGTTGGTTGCTATGGCAATGGAATGTTACTAAGAATTATATAAAATTGCAATCAAACATCAGAAATTTGTTTCTAGCTTCAAATTTTAGGGATTATTTTCATCAAATGTGCTGTTAAAATGTAAAGAAACCTCTGTCCACTAAATTTGATGTAACTTGAATCAAGTAGGAGTGTTTTCTGGTCACCTAGCAACGTTCTTAATTAGTGGTGGTGGTTACTTCTTCTGATGTTCCCGCTACCTCTTCGCCTGGCATGGTGACAGATCCCCTGCTGTCACAGGCCGTGGCTCCATTGCCCTTGGACAATACGTTGTTCAATGAGGCTTTGGGTGTCCGTGCTCCCCTGGCGAGTCTGGAGTCTTCAGGCCTGGACACCGAAGTGTAGGATGAACTACTGATGTTGGAATCTTCCAACACCAGGTCTCCGCCCAGGTCGAGGGTTCATCGCTCACATCGTTCACGCATGGACAGGCAGAGAGCCGGTAACCACGAGTGCAGCGGGGGCTTCCTACTCAGATTTGTTGTTGGCCGCTTTGGGGTCTCTCCTGGAGGACGTCAAGAGCTCTGTCCATATCACGGAGGCTGTGCAAGACTGGTTAGATGAGGTGACTCTCCTTGCAACTTTGTTGTAGCGGGCAGTAGATCACCAGGTGCAGATGGCTTGCGCCATATACGGACTGTAATGGAACTCTGCCAATACTTCGGCCTGATAGTGAACCTACCCAGTCCAGCTATTTCACAAAGGTGCCGGTCCTCAGTGAGGACCTGCCGCATCTGCAATGGTGGACTGTGAGGGAGAAAGTCCTTAGAGGACAGATGCTAGAGCCTTTTCAAGCCCAGCTCACCATCTACACGGATTCCTCGATCCAGATGGGGAGCCCACTTGGAGAGTCGGATGGCATGAGGTCCTTGTCCAAAGTCCTTCACTGCTCACCACATCAACTGGTTGGAACTGGAGGCAATACGCTTAGCACTCCTCCACTTCTGGGACATGGTGTAGCACAAACATGTCCTCATAATGTGCAACAATAAGGCCACGATAGCCTACCTTGACAGGCAGGGCAGGACGCAGTCCAAGAAGCTGACAAAGTTGACCGGATGCATCACTAGATGGTATTGTGATCACGTCTGCATGCAAGGCACATCCCAGGACACACGAATGTCCTGGCCGATCATCTCTCGAGGAGAGGTCAGCTGGTAGGCACAAAGTGATCACTCCACTCCCAGGTCGTTCAGGCCATGTGGACACGGGGGGGGGGGGGGATTCCACACGTGGATCTGTTTGCGGTTCGAGAGAACTTAAAACTACCCGTGTACATCTTGCCTGTCCAAGACCTCTAAGCCCTAGTGGTGGATGCTCTAGCCAAGGACTGGAGCAACCTTTGGGTGTACGCCTTTCCACCAAGGCAGATCCTTCCAAGGGTATTGCGCAAGGTTCAGTCCCATGATTGAAATTTGATCCTGGTTGCCCCCAGGTGGCTCAGAGCAATTGCTCGGTCGACCTGTTGGAATTCAGCATCGAGCCTCCGCTACGTTTACCGGCATGGCCAAAGCTTCTCCTGCAACCATGCACGGGGGTGTACCATCAGAACTCTCAAGTGCTCAACATCCATGCTTGGCTGTTATCTAACAGCACATCCATGACAGAGGCTTCTCGGAGTCAGTCTCAGATAGAATTGCCAGAGGAGGGCTTCGATCTTCTTCTCTAACTGCTTACTCTGCTCGATGGAAGGTGTTTTCTGACTGGTGTGCCAGTAGGAGAAATTCATCCTTGGGCTCAGCATGTTGCAGACATCGCTGACTTCCTGTTGTACCAGTGGGAAGTCTTGGGCAAGAGCTCGAGAACAGTGGAGGGGTTTTGATCAGCTATCTCTTCAACCCTTGCCAATGTCCTGGACGTACGCATCAGTAGTGAGCCTTATATGTCGGTGCTCATCGCGTCCTTCTACACCGACAGGCCAGCGACATGACAGGTCCTACCTCGGTGGGATCTACCGCTCATTTTAGTCATGTTGAAGAAGTGGCCCTTTGAGTGCCTTGAGGACCCCAGGCGAGTTTCCCTCAGATACTGGACGTGGAAAACTTGTTTTCTATTAACACTTGCTTCCAGGGCTAGGAGAAGCGAGATCCATGCTCTAGCATATGACTGTCTCCAATGGTCACGTGATCACTCCAAGGTGACTCTGAGGCCTCACTTGGGCTTCCTTACAAAGAACCAAGTGGCTTGAGATCTGGCCACTGCCTTTAAAGGTTTTACCTTACTTGCGATGGATGCCGCTCTCCCTCTGGAGGAGAGAGCCTTGCAGCGCAATACACCATAACTGCCCGGGGACAATTGTAACAACCGGCAATCAATACAGTAATGGCCACCGAGTACTGGACCCCAATGGCAAGAATGACGTCACAATTGTGCTGCGCTCCGGCGGGCTGTGCCCAAAATGTTCAGGAACAATGACCATCTTTGAGGCTGCCAAAAAAGCGCTTTTTGACAGATTTGGTTCATATTTTTTACTTCAACTGGTAACTGTTGACTATTAGAGGCGCCTCGCATCGAAAAAACACAAATAGCAAATTTGAGCTTGCCATTTGACCTTTAAGCAGGGAGTTGAATATGAAAGTATTCCTGCACCAGGACAAGCCAAGAGGGATGAGGTATCCAATAGGGATGAAAGAGATACCAATCAAACAAGAGTTGAATCTTTACAGGAAATGATGCATAATGTTGTTATAATGCAACGACCTGCCTTTCACAGAGTTGAAACACTGGAGACCTTTCAGGTGAAATTCAGTAACAGATCCAAAAGCAGGGGAGACCGTTGGTTTAAACATACTTTGTTCAACTAAAGTACATTGTTCTTGTTACAAACATAAATTTAACAATTGGGAAAGAGGGCTCAGCGCTATATTAATCCCTTTCGTGAGAAAAGACAAGTATGGACAGGAGAGCACGAGACATATGTGAAGTCGGGAACATCTTGCACATAACAATACCCAGACAAGACAGACTGCGGGGCTGGGCCAGTAATATGTTTTAACCCATATAACCTGTACAAGTGACTGCTGTGAAGCTTAAATAACAAGTTATACATATACAGTGAAACCTGTTTTGAGAGACCACCCCTAAGGCAGCCTGAAAAGTGGTCACATAAGGCAGGTGGTCTCTCAATGGAGGTACAGTAAAATGGGAGAGATAGCAAAAGGAACTTTGCAAATATGACCTTAAAAGGCAGGTGGTCTTTCACAACAGTGGTCTTTCAAAACAGGTTTCATTGTACCTCGGTCCTCATGTTGACGGAGAGACAGTTGAAGATGCAGGAGAGCTTAAACAGCTATATGATAAAACCTGATAGAAATGGGATGACGGAGTTTGAAGTGAGGACCTCTTATATAGATTTTAGATGGATTGCATGGCAGTCAAGCTAGGTTTCATGTTGAGTACATAAAGGATCCCTCTGACATAGATGAGGCTGTCTACAAAGTGGTAAGCTTTTATGCTGAGGAGAAAAGTAAGTCTATCTGGTGATCATGTGGAAAGAAAGATTAAGTCACCTGCCAGAGTTGTGAAAGATAACAATGATGATTATCAAGATTCCAGACCTATGGATTTTAAAAGTGCATCCAGAAATTCAGTACCTTGCCTTCCTGGAAGGCTGGAGACAGGAGATGACCACAAGGATGCCAAGTTAACGGGACAACCAAGTGATGACCAGGCCCCAGCATCAGTGACTCCTGTCCAATTCAAATACCAAAATGAGATATTGGTAGAGGTAAAGAAAACAGATGACATGGAAAACAGCCAGATGAGTATACAAGATCTAGAGCTCCTAGTACAGTTGAAGGATTAATCCCGGAAAAGGGTGAGTAGTGGTTCAAGACAGCAGAACAACAATCCATCTGGCAATCACTCACTGTAGACACACACACACACAGTTCTACACAGGTTAGGCCTATTCCATGTCAAATTGGATACCACCAAGTCAGCATTTTTTTTTTTTTTTTTGGTCATTACACTGGTCCCCCTCTTATAAGGTCACCTCATAGGCACTAGAAAAGTGGCCTTATAAGAGGGGTGGCCTCTCTTGAGGGGTAAAATACAATGAAAATGCCATGCTTGCTGCATGGAGAAGTGGCCTTTGTAGAGGGAGTGGCCTCTCTTCGGGGGGGAGGGGTCTTATATGAGGGGGACCACTGTATGGTCTTAATAGAAATGTCATGTGGAGGAGTGCCTCAAAGGTGGATCAAAGACAGGTTTCTGTTGTTTGAAAACATACATATATATATATATATATATATATATATATATATATATATATATATATATATATATATTTATGCCACCCGAGAAGGAATTACTCACAAGAAAGTTGATAAAGTTTCAAGACCACGTGCCTTATGTGACCACTTTTTAGGCTGCCTTAGGGTGGTCTCTCAAAACAGGTTTCACTGTACCACCATACATTTCAATGAGGATCAATGATACCCATGAAAACCCAATTGAAATCTCACTGCTCATCTATATCAATGGTATACAATATGTGCCAAACAGACCCCGTGAAAATCCAATAGGAGCCTAATGAAATCTTAGTTCTCCCTTTTGTCACCTTATCGTGATGATCGAGCGCATGACTGAATTCATAGTTAAGCTGGTCTGCTGTTACCAAGTAGGACATGTATGTAGTACAGTGTACAGTGTACTAACAACTTCTGGTAACTTCCAGTTGTTGTACGGGAATAGGGTTGGAGCAGGATGATCTTCAGTAGGTCCATTTCCTCCCACAAAAGGCCTCAAACAGATGGGGTCCTGTTTACAGGGCTCCCAATCTGCTGGCCGGCGCACCATGTTCACCCATTTTTGGCGTCCTTGCCGGTCCTTCTTATGGGGGAAACTGCGGAATGTAACCCCACACATCCATGGATATTTGTCAAGATTCGACAATTTGCGTGTATCAGCACTACAGCCAGGTACCGTGCAAGTGTAGACAGGCATATTTCAGGCACAGTACAGCTTAAACTTGATCAAAATCACTCTTTCAAACTTCCCCTCTTTCTTCACATCTATGCACTTTAATATGGCCATCGATGACCCGCTGATAGTGGTGTCCCACTTCCAGCGAAATATCATTTAATCTTGTTGCACAATCCTGGTGGTCAAAATGGAAAACTAAATTTCGTAAGGTTGGTATTGAAGCCTCACTGGTCATCTACATTAGTGGTGTACAATATGCATCAGTGGTACCCTATGAAGATCCAATTGGAGCTTCCCTGATTATCAATTTAGTGGTACAGTAGTACTTCTTTTGAGAGACAGCCCCTATGGCAGGTCAAAATGCGGTCTTTCAAAACAGGTGGTCTTTCATTAGAGGTACAACAACATGGAAAAGATAGTGTAGTGTTCTCAGAGAGCAGTCTTAAAAAGATATACAGTCTCTCATTAGAGGGGTCTCTCAAGAGAGGTACCACTGTATACAATATGCGTCAAACAGACCCTACAAAAACTCAATGGGAGCCTAGCTGGTCATCTACATTAGTGGTATGTAATATGTGTCAAGCAGACCCAATGAAAACCCAACAAGAGCCTCACTGGTCATCGAAATCAATGATACACAGTTTGTGTCAATGGTACCCCAATGAAAACCCAATTGGGCTGTCAATAAGGAGCCTGTTGGGTACCCTGTTTAAATCCTAATCCTTCTGTCAAGGGGTGCCTATTGGGTACCCCGTTGAAAACCAAATTCCTTTCAATGGGGTGTCTGTTGGGTACTCCATTAAAGTGCAATTCATCTGTCAATGGGGTGTTTATTAGGTACCCCATTATGAAAGGGGTGTCAATTTGGTGCCTTGTGTCAGTTGGATTCCTGTTGGGTACCCCGGACATCTGGTTCTACACCTTTATTGAGTAAAGCTTCTACTTTGTCCCAAAGTTGCATTGTCAACCTGTCTTGGAAACTGGCCCCCCAAGCACTGTGTGCACTCGTCATGTATACACGCTTTCTGATGTTACTCACATGCCCAATCATGCATGTCACTCATGAGAACCCATGGAAACCAATTGGGAAATTATACATCCACCAATCACTCATCTGAGACTTAAAACTTCAATTTCATATCACCAATCTTATAGATATCCATGCTATCAACTCCTACAGGCTGTGATTTTCAACCAAGGTAAATTATGATAGGTATGGTTAGAAATTATTATGTTTTTAAGCTAACTGAAATGGACTGTGATTCTGTCAATCATCACACTGCTGTGCTGATGGCTGTCAATACAGGTCTAACAGAAGTGCAGTGCATAATATTCCAATACAACTTACAGAGTTTATCAATCTTTCTGAAATTTTGGACCACAACATATAACATAACACACAACATTTATCATATAATTGAAAAAATATAGATAAGTGTACCATCTGTACATGGTCTTGTATTCGTGTGTGTAGAAACATCGCAGGTATTTCAAATGATAATCATCTACAGGTTGATCTTGTCACACTTCATCAGAGAGGCCTGGCATAAGACAGATGCATGATTGCCAAGTAGAACTTGTAGAATTTTAAATGTTTCTGAAGTTTGGACCTTGGATACTCTGGGCTCTGTTCTCATCCCTCATATAAGTGAATAAATTCAGTCAGTGAAATATTATTAACTCTTTGAGTGACAAGTGCGACAAAAGTCGATCCACCTAAGCCCAACTAGTCTGAATTATCATATGGGTCCCAGACTCGTATTCCTCATAAAAAGACCTTTCATTCAACTTAGTACCAGCATGTCTGGGTCTATAGTTCCAGAGGAAATATCCCGGGTCAATAGCTTTTCTCTGCACACATTGGGTTCATCGTGTCGAATGCATGCCGAGAAAAGCTGTTGACTCAGTCCAGAATTTGGCACTGAAAGAGTTAGCATAGTTTTGACTTAGTCTTCGTGGTAATGTCCATTGTATCTAATGACATCGTCCATGAGCGGCACTTTGTCAGCCAGTTTCTGAACTCAGAAAGTTAATGCTTACTTAGTATATACCAACGTGATCATCAGATGATTCAATGTACCTTTTTAAGTGTAATATGCCTAAGACAAGAAGGGACAGCTGGATCAAGATCAACTGTTCTGTCATTTATCATACTGTCACCAGGGGGCATCCTGACATTACTGAATGTACAAGCTGTTAAAAAATAAATAATAATATAGGCTGTACTGTACAACTTATATTCATATGTATATACCTTTTGTTTGGTGTTTTTGTACTTTTGTAAGTGTAAGATAACAAAAGCATCTGAAATACAAAATACAAAACAGTCTTTGCTTCAAAAACTACTTCTGGGTGTGGTAACACTTTTCCTGAACACGGTGCTAGGGACACCATGGTGCATTCATACCTCACATGCCTGCTAAATATTAGCGGATTTCTCGCAAGCTGCAGTGAGCATGAAGGTTTCTAAGTGAGAGAAATGAAGAAACTTCATGGTTACAGCTGCTTCCAGCTTGTGCTTCTTCATAACGCTGAGTCAGAGAATTAAATATTTGACACTGCCAAGTCCATCAGCCCAGGCAATTTTCCATACATGTTCAAAATACCAGGTGAATACCACGGTAGAGTTTAACCAAGGAAAACACCCCCCTTCCTAACCATGCCCACCCAACCACACTCCCACCCCCACCCTAAACCTGCCACACTTTTGTTTGTGGATGCTGTCATTGTTCATTACTCTTTATTGCAGATACAATGAACACCTGACCAGAAGACCACTGTGGACTCTTCAACTTCCCCCGTGGGTATTTCAGTTTCTGCTCCATGTGAAAGCACCAGGTAGGTTCCAGTAATGATGATAATTAATGATTTAGGCCTAACTCCTACAATGGGAGACATTCATATTAAGGATATATGGCAAGTTAGCGTTGGCTTTTGTGATGAGGGACACTTTTCTTTTGATAACTATCTAAATACACCCAAAAAAGTCCATGAAGTATACATTGTTAGGAAGCAAACAACATCATGATTAATTCTGTAGCACTGTAATACTAATAGTGTTTACCAGCTACAATGTTTACACAGCAATTATCAAAATGTATAGAAGTGACTATCATTCTTTGATGCAAATTTGGCTTCAACCCCTACATTTCAATAGATTTTAATATCAAATTAGTGGTAAACTTTCTTTTTTGTGAGTCGTGATTGGTACCTCCCCCCACCCCCACCCCCAATGTTCAGCATGCACCTTTTCTCTTCAGCTGAATGCTGCATCATTTTCATACTGCTACCTTCTAATTGTCTTTTATGTTAAAAACTAACTCTGCAGAAATAAATATAATGGATGAGATAAAATTCAATTGTTTATATAGGCGAACACAATTTAACATTCCTTGGCAAAAAAAGGGTCCTTGTATACACGTACTACATGTTCCTACTGAACTATGACTTAACCGTTGCCTCTCCCTGAAATCTTGCACCCCTTAATGATGCCTATGTACGTTCCATAAAAGTCATATCATTAAAACCAATCTCCTGCTGGATATTCACAAAAAGAATTCATAAAGCTAGACAGCCAGTTGATGGCAATTTGTGGCTCATCTTGGGTTGGCATAAGTTAACCCTTTCCCCCTTGAATTACGACTGAGTCAACAGCTTTCCTTGGCATGGGTTGGGCACTAAATGCACTGAGTGCCCAACCCATGCCAAGGAAAGCTGTTGACCTGTGACATGTGATCTTGATAGGTCTCATCTACAATTCTCAGTCAAATTGTTTTTCATTGCTGTTGAAATCAGTTAAAAACACTGAAGCAGACGACATTTGATCACCAGCCAGTTTTGGCCGGTTTAAGGGGGAAAGTTAAAAACTTGAAAATGTGTGCACTATGATCGACCATGGTGCTCCCAATCAGTGAATGATAAATGTTTTCTTTCAAGTTAATTTAAATATTTATTTAAGTTTTGGCCTAGTAATATGTGTCACTATATAAATTGTTCACTTAAATGAAGTGCTCCTGTTGCAAAAGTTTAAAATTCCTGTACATTAAAAATGGATCTACATTTAGCAGAGTGGGATATTATTTTTCTGTCACTCAAATTTACAACCAGCTACTTACGTACTACTGCTCTCCATAGAAAATGAACAAATCTCTGACTTCAGGACTTTTGCCAGGAACATAAAATGCACTCGGGGGAACTACACTTGTTCAAAACCAACACCATTCAATCAATATTCCCCTCCAGTTGAGCAGCATCTTATAATCATGCTTATGACGCTCATAAGAGATACATTTGACATCTCTCATCAGGACTCAAAGTCAGGCTTTTGCTTTATTTTTTTGTATGCTGGTATCAACTAGAAAAGACAAAATCTTTGCGCAGTTATCTGTGGTGACTGATACTTGCTGCTGTAAGCTTCATTATATCATGTAATAATAACAAGATCAAAAGTTGCACTTAAAAACAAAATATGCTGTAATCATGAGACTTACACAAGAGGATCAAGATCATCCTATGCTCTGCTGACTAAAATCTGCTGCTTCAGCATTGCTTACATTACTGCTCAAACATGAACGATAGTAGTGCTCACCAATAGTTGACCAAACATTTGGTATTACCAAGCTATAAAGCAAATTGTGTCAGTTTGACCTATCAAGTTCGCTCATGATCAAAATTAACAACACCAAATGATACCCAATTATCATTTTCCTATCAATGTTTAATATGAACCATGGACCAAGGATAAACCATTACCAACAGAAATCATAAGCTAATATGTCGGATTTGTTGAGTCAGCAATTTTTTTTAAAAAAGTTTAAATTCTACTTAACACTACATATGCATTTCCTGTCAGAAAATGCATAATTATAGCACCATCTCCTTCATCATTTTCGTGAAGCTCCACCTGGGGAACATCTGCATGTAAAAAATTAAAATAAAATACCACATTTTCACTTTATTGCAATATGTGCAATAAATTATTTATGCATCAATGGCACTTACCGACACATGGTACAAAAGTTTGATACCCCATTACCTTGCCAAAATTGATATATCCCCATCACTTTTTCAATTTTTATTTCCCTTAGTCATATTATAATTGATAAAATTTTGAGCAATTTTGTTCTGCCACTTTTAGAGAAAAAGTGAAAAATCATCTTAACACATAAACATCGACCCAACAAAATAGAAAAAAATTGCAGCACCAGCTGATGGCCAAAATAAGAACTGGCTAGCCCCAGTTGACCTTGTGTGCAGTATCAAAGCAACTGGCCAAGTAGTTCCTGCCTAGATTTTTTGTTTACAAAAAAAAAAGAAAGAAATTCATCAAAAAATAGAAAAATCTTTGCATCAGCATCACCTTTGGAAGTTGGTACACCTTGGGAACCCTTAAATGTGTAAAATCAAAACATTCCATACAACTGCTGTAATAATGTTGCAATACAGGCAATGTATTATGCTTTGACATACACTGACCAGCTGAAAGAGTAGCTGTTGCTTTTGTTTCAGGTATACACAGTAGGTGCCTAGAATATGCTCCAGCCACCATTCCAAGGACCAGCCAGCCATCTGTAAGTCAGACACAGCATGAGCCAATCAGAAAGCACATTTCTGGTCTCCTAGACCTAGGAGAAAGGCCAGGACCAAGTAGGAGGGGCCTTTCACATGATATCGTAAGACGGCATGGATCCATCAGCGAGTTCACATCACCTGACCTTGGTATCTGTCGACTCTCCAAAAGCTTGTCAGTCAAGCGACTCAGCATCAATGAAGTGCTGTGCCACTTGCGGGAGAGTACCTTGGAACTTTGCGAAGCTGAAGATAGAAATGATGATGTTCCAGACACTCTAGATCTAAACAGGGAACAACATCCATTCTGTGCACTCATTTTATGCATGATAGTAGTCACATGTCTATTTATTTTTGCTTATTATGAAATAATGTTTTCTCCCCATAATGAACAAGAAGACTTCCACATGCCATCAGGCATTGATCGCGAATTGCCACTAGATAGCACAGCTGACGAGGTGGGGACAAACCCACTGTGTCTGCAGCTATTTGCTCAACTTTGTGATGATTGGCTGTAAATTTCATTAAAAATAGTACTTTAGAGGCCAATTGGAAGATGTTTTCAGTTTAATCAATGTATGATTGGCTGTAACATTCATAACAGATACTTATGCAACAAATTGGAAGATGTCTGTTCAATCGGCAACATGTCAATCCAGGGATGAAAGTCTTGAGTTCTTTTTTTTTTTCTTCAAAAGTCAAAGAAAAAGGTAATGTCCTTTTTGCCCAGAAAGCCATGATCTAGTAAAAAATGAAGGGAGTGGGGTATGGGTCCCCCCCCCCCCACAAAGTCACTTTCATCCCTGCAATGTTATCTGAATAATAAGTACACCTCTACAGACATATAGACAGGAAATAAGCCACGTATTTTCTGCGTGATATTTAGCTGGAAGCAAATAGCAATTGATGGCTTTCCTATAATTACTATTGGCCTTCCTTTTTTTTCCTTAAAAGTCATGCTTCAGCTGCCTATACTTAGCAAATACAGTGGTGCATGTACTTAGAGTAAACTCATAGGAAAGTCCACCTTTCCCAGAAACATTACTAAATACATTTCCAATGGCGTATGCCCAGAGACAGGAAGTAGCAGACAATACCACTGGTCTAGAGGTATCATGTGACCTACGTTGATCATAGTATTGGTCAAAATAGGTCAGGTGGTCTCTTTTTCAACCAGTGCTGCCCTCTACGCCTTGCCTCCTGGCTTCTGTCATTATTTATACATCCTATGAGCTACTACATGTTTTGACAGATCATAATTTTGTCATCCTAAAGGGTTGTCCTCCATCAAGATAGATTTCACTGTGTGATATGCCACCACACATTGTGTGTCAGTCATGAACACATTTTTTGTGGTACATTTGGTATCGTTCCCCTTATCTTTATCAAAATATTGAATTTAGTATCCTCTTCTCAAGTGCTTAATGACCTTGAAATATAGGTCAAAGTCACACAATATATTAAAAAATTTGACCATTGGCCTAATGTATATTTGGTGTAAGTTTTGCAGTTCCATCTTAATTTATTATGTCGTAGGCATTGCAAGAAAATCATTCCTTGATATGCATTCTTCCCATGACCCTGAGAAAGTAGGTCAACGTCACCCACATTATGGTATATTTGGTATAGTTTAACAGCCTTCTTATTTCTCAATATGTCAAATTTAGTGTCCTTCCTACTAATGACCTGGAAAAATATCAAGGTCACCCAAAATTTTGTGAAATTTGATCATTGGCCTAACACATACTTGGTGTAAATTTACATGTTCCACCTCAATTTATAATCAGGTTGATTGATTTAGTGTACTTTAAATATGTATGATGTTAGTTCCATTTAATACCACCAGTGGTGCCTCCATGACTACACACGTCATAGACTTCTGTGCATAATATTGCTGTAATGGTATATTGATATATGTGCACTAGTTCAGATGTAATGATCATAAGAAAAAAATCATTTCTTGAAATGCATTCCCTCTATGACCTTGAGAAAGTAGGTCAAGGTCACCCATATTATGTAATAACGAACTTCAATATATTATACACACTCGTGGTATATTAGATATTGCCAATGCCTTCTTATTTCACAAAATATATAAATTTTATGTTCGGAACGATCGGGACTCAAACCTGCAACCTTTGGCACCAGTCGCCTAGCTGAAATGGGAAATGCACATATCCCCTCGACCAAATACCGATTCTTAAAGAAGAATGGTTCAATGGAGGTAGTTATATGGGAGTGCCATATCAACATGGTTATGTAGTATATGTATTGAGTCGGCATTTATTTCCAGAATCGGGGACTTATATCCACCAGCACTAAGGAAATGTCGAAAATATATCTTTAATGTTCAGAAAGAGTGAGACTCGAACCTGCAACCTTTGGCACCAGTCGCCTAGCTGAAATGGGAAATAATTAAGTGTCCTATACTACTTCCTTCGCGACCTTGAAATTTGGCCAAGGTCATTCAAAACTTAATAAATTTAAAGATTGAATCAGCGCATATTTGGTATAATTTTAGAAGTTGCATCTCAATTCATAAGCAAAATGATTTCATTACACATGCTTTGAATGCTTAGGATGCTAATTCTAGATATCAGTAGTTGCACCACCATGACTACACACATCACAGAAATTTTGTCTGTACAATAGTCCTGTACTGGTATATTGATACAATTGCACAAGTTCAGATGTAATGCCATAACAAAAAAAAAAAATAATAATAATAATTTCCTGATATGTATACCTTCTGTGACCTTCAGTAGGGCAAGGTCATCCATGTTATGCAAAAGATAACTTCTACAAATGATAACATTTGTGGCACATTTGGTGTCATTAGCCTTATTTTTTATCAGCATAATGAATTTAATGTGTTTTCAAAATGTTTTGGTCCATATCTTCCCTCAGACTGTCAGGGTTGCCTCCCAATTTCACTGTGTTTTCCTCTTTTTGTCTGATCGACATTCCCATGCACCAATTTTTGAGATGATTCAGGGTTTTTTTTTTTTTTTCATGAAAGAGCATTCTCAAACTTTTCCTATTTTGGCCCAAAATATTACATAATACTACAGATGGCACCACCAATATTGAACTCAACATAGATTTTCATACCCTTTGCATGTCCCAAAAGTTATATGGGCCTAGCATGAAAACTTTGAATGTATCATGTTCACAAGCAAAAGTTATGAACAGATGGACAGACAGACATGAGTAATGACATAAGCTCTGCAACCTGTGGTCAGCAGAGCTATTAAAAACAAAAAATATAAATATGCCATACAAAACACATAAATATATGCATGCTGTCTCACTCATTTTTACCTTTTGGCCTTATGGGCACAAGGAGTATTGTTATCCCCTGCATAGTCTGTTTGTCCATCCCTCCATCCATCTGGTGTTACCACTACAACTTCAGAGTTTTTGAGTTGGGACTTAAAAAGTGCATACACCCCAATTGGATCTATTTTGTGTGTAAGCATGTTTGACCTTGACCCCTTTTCAAGGTCACACTGTTGTCACATATGCAAAGCAACGTTACCCCTCTAACTATACCTAAGGTCCAATTTGGCTAGTACCGTTTGTGGCCGCTAAGGCGCCAGGGTCATTTCCCGGTGCACCTTGCGGCAGGTTAGGTGGTTTCAATATAGCAGCCATATTGCGCCATTGTTGAAGTACAGGGAAATGACATCGCAAAGTTGATAGTTATTTTCCAACCTACGACGGAAGTATTGACATACTACAATGACAGTCTACAATTGCAAAGTTCCTGACTGTAAGCTGGACACAAGAAAACTGGGTAAATTGGATAAATACCCCTGGATGCTAGGGGTAGCTTTCCACGGTTTACCTCCAAAGAAACACAGAAATGACGGGAGTGGTTGAATATGGTGAAAAGACCAGAAAATCATGAACCACCAGGCAAATTTGACAGAACTTGTTCAAGAAATTTTGTTAGAGGTAAAGGTCCGACACCAGAACACCCAGTGCCCACATTATTTCCGTATAACAACTGGACGACTGCAGAAAAACAATGCACAACAAACCGATGGCAGAACCGTGGGAGACGGCCGAGGATTGAGTGACCTACCCAGCAACGGAGAAAGGCCAGTTGCCAAGTAGAGAGCGGGGGCTCGATCGCTGCGTTGCAGTGGTAGCTCACAGCACTAGCTAATTTGGACCAAAGCTATTGAAAGCGTACATCTATCAACCTGAATTTTACACAAAAAAGCATCATGGAGTGTTTTAACCCTTAAGGTACGGATTTAAGATTGCGTCAGTAGCTTTCTCTGGGACACTTTGCACGCATTGTGTGCAAAGTTTCCCAAGGAAAGCTGTTGAAAAAGACTACTTTTTGTTTTTGACCAGGCTTCCTGATATTTGAATGGAAGGTATCTTCCTGAGGAATTTGAAACTTTAAACCAATATATGTTTTATGGTAATGAGAAAATGACTATAGCAGTGATTAGCACTTTAAGGGTTAAAAGCCTTTTTAAAGTGAGGGTCATACCTGGATATTTGACTCACTTTTCGAAGATAAAAAGTCAAGTGCTCAATAAAAGCGCTGATGTAACTGAGAGGGTTTTCGAGATTTGACATCAGAATTGCAAAAGATTATGCACCATTATAAAACCTAACTAAATTTCATACATGTGTGACCCTGACCTACTTTTCAAGGTCACAGGGCAGTGAGAGTGATTCAAAAGCCTATTTAAAGTCAAGGTAATACCTCTATATTTGAGCTACTTTTTAAGGTCAAGAGTGCACAATGGTTTCATTGCTGTAACTAAGAAGGTTTTTGAGATCGGACTTTCAAATTGCACATGGATATATACACCATTGTAAAACCAAACTTTCAAACATGTTTGACCTTGAAATGGTTTTCAAGGTCACAGGACATTACCTTGCACAGTTTGGTTGCATCCAATGGGAATAAAAGATTTCAAGAAAAGGCATCTCCAACCACCACATGATTGTACAGCACTTAGTTCAAACATGAGTAACCTTGGTACAGTTTTCAAGGTCACAAGGTGTTTGTCACATAACATTTGCTTGTACCTTAGTATGGCACCAAACCAAAATAAAGGCTACATTGAGTCAATGTATTATTTTTGCTCTGGTTACTTGACTGAAGCCTGCATGAGCCCACATAGATTCTGTGTATATAGTGTGTATTAAAAGTGGATGACCTATTTTTTACCTATATTTGACTCGGTCAGTCTTATTTTCCTTGTGTATCTTGCATATGGTTGATCGTAGGCCCTTTGGTTACTATTAAACTTGAATAGAAAAGTACCTATGGCCTGTCCTTTGGTGTTTTTAAATTTGACTTTGGATGACCTTGAAAGGCTACACTGGTTGATCGTAGGTCCCTGGTTACTTTTGAACATGAACAGCAAAGTAGTTTTAGACTTTACCTTGAGTGTCCTTCAAAGGTCAAAACTAGGTCAGTAAACATATGAAAACATGTTGGCCAAAGGGTATTGAGTGCTTTGCATTATACCATTTCATCTCTCTCCCGCAATCTTTTTCTTATTAACTCCACATAGAATAACAAAGCAAAATAAATGGAAACAAGGATACATCTATCCATCAAGTTAGAAGTGTACACTTACACTTGAATCCCCCTTCCCCCGATGAAAATCCCTAACACGCCATTTTTAAACAAACCCTAAATATTCCTGATTCACATCATTACATGTTTGCACAGGAACAAAGTAAGTTTACATGTAAGGCTTAGTTCAGAATAATTCTCAAGTACCAATTGTGCTTGTAACATGGAAGGTGCAATATGGTATTTCACTATAATCTACTCTCTAGGTGACATGATGTTACGCCATGACAATTTTAAGTCCCAGGCCCAGGTCAAAACATGATGCAGTATCCATGCATCTTTTCACATCAAATATTATTTCTTATTTAAAAGGAAAATGATTGTTTCCAAAGATAAACACCAAGTTTAAAACTTTACATATTTTAGTTTGTGCCGTCTTGGTGACACCACCATCAAATGACTGATCATGAAAGTAATCCCTGGCTTTCTCAGTTTGTGTTTTTGCATAATTTAATTAAACAACACATATCCCTTATCCTATTACATTTACATGTACATACATGTAATTTTGAACCAGAAGACAGGTCATATATTCTTTCATTTACCATGCTGAACATAAGTCATGAGTGAATCATCCCTCAGGATTTAACTTTAATGATTTTCTACAGTTCTGTATTTAGTTTTAATTCCTATCACCAGGGGGCCACTCGTATTGCTGCTGAGGCAAAACCTGTCTGCAGAAAATAGAAACTAGCACATGGTGGCTTTATGATGAGTCAAACTGGCCAATTTTAGAAAAGGATTATTTGATTAATTTTAATAGCAGATGTATTCAGATATTGGTGTCATTCCAGGTGATCTCCCATTTTGACTGAACTTTTTGCAACGTCATCCACCTTTTGAAAAATTAAACAAGAGACCATGTGGCTAATTCTCTGCTGGCACCATGGCTTAATGGCACCTACACTGTCATTTCAAAGTTGCAAGTCCTCAAGTGGCTTCTAAACATTTTAAAGCTCATGTGATTTTATTGTCTACTTTGTCCATTTGTCCACCAGATGGCACTTCCCTCCACATTATCATAGCTTATCAGGTATTTGCTCAATTCCTGTGATGGATATTGTTGCATGTGCCAAGACACAATAGGCAAACCTGAAATTTATCCTCAGTGACCCTGGGACAGTGGATTAAGGTTACCCAGATCATATAATACAAGAGGCCCATGGGCCTGGTGCTGTGCTGACATTGCCATTGATGTCCAAGCTAAACCCTGCCATTACAAAATCACCTCTTTGAACTTTACAGGAATGGTTACCTCACAAAAATCAGTCAAGGTCACCGATATTACATGAAATTCTAGCATTGGACATGGTCTATATATCCTATAAATTTGGCTAGTCCAAGAACCGCTTTTCCAAATATGGAATTTTATATCTTAAAACACATTTTGGCTCATAATTTCCATCAAATTATAGGGGGTGTCACTTGTATCATTGTAACTTAGACTTCAGCCTCCCCCACAATCCCACCAAATTGGGTCAAAATCCACCCCAAATTAAAGATGCTAAAGTGTTCACAAGATTTTAACATTTTGACCCTTCTATTGCTAAATATTATAGGTGCTACCACCAATATCAAAAGGGACCTAGATTTTCATACACCCTGTAGGTCCTGGAAGTTATATAGGGCTAACTTGAAGACTGTGGATGGCATCACGCTAACAAGCAAAAGTTAACTGACGGACAGACAAGAGCAGTCATATAAGCTCTGCCACCTTTGGCCAGCAGAGCTAAAAAAGGGGCAACATTTGTTCATTTTTTCTCAGCGAATACAGCTGTCGAGTGATTATATTGACTTCAAATGTCCAATGATATCTCAAATCGCTTAAAATGCACAAAATGAAAGGGCAATTTTCAATATTTTCACAGGAGGGCATGCATGTTCCCCACCCCCTAAGCTATGCTTTACTCCTTTGACACTCACTCTTCCCGTTTTCAGTGCCTGCAGGAGAAAGATCTCACACTTTGAACAGGGACAAAGTTGGAGCCTCTGGGAATTTCACCTCGGAGTATCAAGTTATAGACAGAGTCTTAGCTGCTTAGGCTGCAGTGGAGCCAAAGTACACAAGAAAAGCTGTTGACCTAAACAATTTTAACTCTTTCAGTGGCACATTTTGTACATCAATATCTTTCCTTGGCACGCTTTGGGCACATTATGTCAAGGAAAGCTGTTGACCTGGACTTTTTATTCTGCATACCGAAAGGCATACTGGTGCTTGAATGAAAGGTCTTTTTACAAGGAACATCAATCTAGGCCCCTGTAATGCAGAGCAGTTAGTGACTTTAGTGACAGTTGGCACTGACAGAGTTAACCACAATTTTGGTTGTGATTAGGACCGACAGAGTTAATCCTGACTTTGTTTCAAGTTGAGCTTACAGCAAATCAAAGCAAACACAGCAATCGGTTTTCATAATTTTATTCAAGATGAAATCCTACTTACATATATATATCAATCCTCAGTAATCACAGCACATCATAAAATAACTCCTTGCTTCCATTCATACTCACAAAAATCTATGAAGTAATCAGCATGTTTCATTTTTATTTATTTACATATAGCCATTTCTTGGACAATCCATAATGTACATATATATTATGCAGGTCATTCAAGAAAATGTTTTGAACATGTGAATGACTGGAATTGTATGTATATATTTAAACCTTCAGGGGTTTTCATACTTTTCCCATTTCCATCTTCTAAATTTTAATCCTCGCAGATTATAATACATTAAGAGAACTGTTTCATTGCCAGTGCTAACAAAGTCAGTCAGTGGCTTTAGCTGCTATGCTCCCAACCCATGTCAACATACTTTTTTGATCTTACGATTCTTTTGCAAAAAAGTATAATCTGCTAATGTGACAAGATGGGAACTCCAGTATATTCTGGCCATTTGAAAGTATACGCAACTGCATTTATGAACAGACACACGTAAGTAATCCTATGAGATTTATGATATTAAGTCAAGGCCATTCATATTTTAAATATAAAAATCTCATCAAATATGTACTTGGAATAATTTTGTAAGCATTGCCCTGTCATATCAGAATTCTTACATATGGTCATTACATAGTGACTGTGCTGACCTCGAAGGAATAAGTGAAGGTCATTCAGATTTCCTGACAAAGTGCACCTTGGCCCAAGGCACATCTGGCATAAAGTTGGTAAGGCAAAGTCAATTTACTACTGAGATACTGAATTAGTGAATTTCTGTCATATTAGTCTGGTTTTCTCTGGTATGATCTAGGTAGCTCCACCTACATTTTACATATACATGTATGACACAAATTTTTGTTGGTGCAAGGTGCCTGTTCAGGTAACTGTTAGCCATATGACTGGCTTTGCCTGGGCCTGCTACACTATGAGTGTTGCCACTTCTGTTTTACACATCACAGGTTATTTCTTTTTAAATGCTCAATGTGCCTGCAATGTTACACACATATGTATCAACAAATAAAGATACAAAAACCATCATAGTAAAATAATTTGTTCAACTTGGCAGCTTTGGCAACCTTGGACCAAGTCAGTCAACCCATTGCACTTAAATCATTATTTAAATACCTAGCCCTGGACAAGATGCATATTCTGTATAAAGTTGGTAAGGCTCCCATATTTGTTTTTGTGTAAGACATGTATTTCCCCCCCTCCCTCATGATATGGACATGGATGTGTTAGAACACATTTTCCCTGATATTTTCTACAAAACGGCAGATGTCCCTACAGGACTACACTTAATCCAGAATTTGGCACTCCCTACAATCTCGCCAAGTTTCAAACATCCACACAGCATTCAATAAGCTAGATCGAGTGTTACTCACATTAATGTGCCCCAAATATGGAACTCAATCTAGTTTTATCAGTCCTGAAAGACGCATAGGCTTATCTTAAAAAGTGTGCGTAATGTCACATTCACAAGAAAAAATTTAAAGATGCACAAAAGGATGGACAGATAACCAATCGTAAAAGCTCTGTGACAGATAAGCAGAGCTCAAGTAATTTATTAAATGTGCCCTGCATCCTATCAAATTGGGTCAAGGTGACCTGTACAAACAAATTAACTACATAGCACAAGCTCCAAGTCAATTTTGGTTAAATCTAAAAAAAAAACCAAAGGCAAAAAAAAAAAAAAAAAAGGAAAAGGTTGTGACAGTTCTGTACTCAGCTGACCTTGGCTGCAGAGTATGGTGATCATCTTCAGAGAAATATCAAGGTAACCTTTGTTTGAGACCATCATCCCTGCAATATCCATCTTCCCTCACATAGTTCACAATATATAAGATAATATGTCAGTTTGATATTTAAGGGCACCCAAACTCAAAATTAACATCACAAAAGCAAACCCAGTAGGGTACTTTCAAATTTGTGTTTGATAGTAGCCATGGGTCAAGGATCCACCATTATGATTGCTGCTATCTCTACAGCAAGAATACTAACATGTTCATGTGCCTTTAAAAAAAAACATGCTGAAAATTCTTGAAAAATTGTAGAGTTTTGACAATTTTTAGCAACCTCCCAGAATTTCAACAATATTTTCCTTCTATATTTCCTATTAATTTATCAATCTCCCTAATTTTACTTTCTATCTCCCAGATTACGAGTTTGACAGGTTGGCAACATTGTGAAAGCAATTCCTTAATTCCATAATACTGAAGTTTGAATAGGAGAATTTGGTGATCTACATTATCAAAAGCCTTTGATAAGTCTAAATATATGGCTAAAGGTAATTTTTCATTTTCCAAAAAATCTATGATATGATCAATAAACTCTAGAGCTGCAGTTTCAGTGGAATGTAGTAATTTGAATCTATTCAGACTTTCACAACAACTAAAAAAAAGCATTTATCATAAAATATTCACCCAATTGTTCACAGAATACTTTCTCCAAAGTTTTAAACATGCATGGTAATAAAGAAATGGGGTGGTAATTGTCAATCAAAGAATTATTTTTTTTTTTTTTTTTTTGAAGAGTGGCAAAACTCAGTAAGCAATTTTCTGGCTATCAGGAAAAATTCACATGTAAAGGATTGATTTGTTATCAAAGATAATGGTTCAGAGATTGAAGAAATTTTACCTTTTAACAGTTTCATTGATAACTCGTCCTGCCCAGTTGAAGATTCTGCATAAGCTTTTTTTTTTTATAATATCAGTGAAATATTTATTGAAATTGTTTGCTATTTGCCCCTTGTTTGTCACTTAAGTCTTTGTTTGTATGGAGAACAGATTTAATGGTGTCCCTGGGTTTTCTTTTTTGATTGTATTTAATCTTTCAAATTGTGAATGATAGTAGTTTTGTTTTACTCATTTATGTTTTTAATTAACCCTTAAAAGCGCTGATTTAAGATTGAGTCAACAGCTTTCCTTGGAGCACTTTGCACGCAAAGTGCCCCGAGGAAAGCTGTTGACTAAGACTACTTTTTGCTTTAGACTAAGCTTGCTGGTATTTGAATGGTAGGTATCTTCACGAGGAATTTGAATCTTTTAACAATTATATGATTAACCATAATGAGAAAACGACTATAGCAGTGATTAGCACTTTAAAGGTTAATATCTTATACATTTTCAAATTTTGTTTTAAAACATGGGACTGAGGAGCATTGAGTTGCATACATTTTAATCTTTTATAAAAAAATATTACACAAATTTAAAAGATCTGAGAATACCGTTTGTAAACCAGGATGAATTTTTGTGCTTAAATTTATTGAACTTGACAATTTTCATTGGAAGATGCTCATTTTTGGCATTGTGTAATATTTGTTCCACTGCCATGTAATTTTCATTTGGGTCACAATGTAGATCTGTATGAAACTTACCCATAAGTCAGTGCTACTTATATCATTACAAAAGCACTGTAAAGAT
Organism: Hermodice carunculata; assembly: GCA_964020975.1. NCBI lineage: Eukaryota > Metazoa > Annelida > Polychaeta > Eunicida > Amphinomidae > Hermodice > Hermodice carunculata. The sequence goes on along the minus strand of OZ026623.1, from coordinate 53,401,407 downwards.
TAAGGATTTTGGCTCTTTGTTTTTATGTATTTTGGGGGCCTTGCTTCAGAGATTGTATGTATTGTACACATGTGGGAAATGGTCAGATATATCAGACAATAGGATACCAGATGAGCACACCTTGCTACAGTTGGAAAATTTACAAAAGATTTGGTTTACTAAAGTGGCTATTCTGTCAGTTAGCCTATTATGCAATGTGATTTTGGGATAGAAACCATTACATAACATAACATATAGATATTTAATTTATTTAATTTACTTTTGTTTTGTATTTATTTTTAGTATGTCCAAGTTAAAATCTCCCACTACTGTAAATTGATTTATTTTCACGTGTATAAACTGTCACGGTTTTTGTATTTTTGACATTTCAATGTGGATTTAATTTCACTGTTTTGGACATAATTCCCATTCAAACAATGTTAAAATACTATTTCACTGTGTTTTTATTTTCACGGTTTTGCGCCATTAGCAAAATAAGTGAAAATAAGAATACAGCGAATTAAAGCAATTTGCAGTATAACTTTCTCTGAACGTTCCTGTGATATAACTTCAATTGTTGGGCAAAGGTCATTTATAAATACACTGTAAGTCAATATCGTTATTACGGTTTCTCGGGGGTCTGTACATGTTGAAAAGAGTTAATTTTTTAATCTGTGTCATTGAGATATCAATGAACTGACCTTCCAATATCTGATTAGGAATGTAAAGGTTTCTCTTATGTGAATACTCGAGACAGTTGTGTAAATATAGAAGTATGCCACCATGAGAGCTACAGGTAGCTGCCAGGGGTATCAGGCCATAATTTTCAAGAGAGAAATTAAAAAGTGATATGGTCGACAAATCTTCTACACAGGTTTCCTGGAGACAAATGATGTCAAATTCAAAGTAATTTTTAGCCAGATCATTAATAAAAAAAATACCTTGTTCAATTTTGCACCTTAACTTTGGGTATTTAGATCTAATAGAGACAAAGTATGCTTCAGTGTTTTAGATAGTTTGCCAGGTGCTCTGTGTCCACATATGGGGAGTCTGATGCTAACGAGATTATATTCTCTTGGTTTATAGTATCATTTAGTGAAACATTCAAGACAACTGGGTGATGTGCCACCAAAATATTTTAGTACATCTTCATTTATGATATTAGATGTCATAACTGGACAAAAATATCACAAATTAATTGCCAAGGTATCTGCACTTATAAACAAAAATATATTAACCCTTTCAGTGCCAATCACGTCTAAAGTCGATCTACTTACATGTAAGTCAGACAAGCCTGAAATATCTTTAAGAGCCCAGATTCGTATTCCTTGTAAAAAGACCTTTCATTCAAGTACCAGCATGCCTATAGTTCCCAAGAAAATATTCTAGGTCAACTACTTTTCTTGGCAGGCATTGGGTGCATGGCGCCTAATGTGCACCAAGAAAAGCTGTTGACTGAAGTCCAAAATTGGGCGCTTAAAGAGTTAAGGCATCATACAACATATCCTCAAACAAGTCCAATAGCAGTCTTGGCAGGAGGCTGAAATACTGACATTTCAACGGAATGTCGTGTACTTGAACACAATGAAGACCACAAGAAAAGCATACATGTATATGAGACAATGAAATGCCAAGATGACTGCATGTGTAAGTACAAATGGAGCGCCAGAAAAATCACTACAAACATGAGTAAATGAACTGGCACAAACAAACTGCATACACAAGATAGTGAGGGAACGCAAAGTAACAACTTGTATGGCACACCAAAAAACAATCTAATGTTGTGTACATTGAAGTCAGTGTTTGTAACAATGATTGACAAAAAATCTTACTTTTCTGGGTTCGGTGTCACAGCATTGTGAATGTTGTATCTTTGATGCCAACACCCACAAAACTGGAGTATTTCAGCCAATTTTAAAGCTTTTATGACTTCAAATTTAACTGAAGCACTCCTTGTTAAGATAAATTGCCATTTGTGAGTTTTCTTTGCCCAGCTGTCAGAGCTACCGAAACTCTATAAGCATGTAAAAATGCTCAAATTAACAGACATTTATGTTTGTTTTTATGAATTAGAGGCAAAAATCCTACAAATTTGAGCATTTTCACTAAAAAAATACTAAATTCCACAATCATTCCCAAATCCTACAAAAGTAGGAAAATCCTACTTGTTACAAACACTGTGAAGTACATGTACCACCTAAAAAATTGCCAGCGTGAGAGTATCAAAGACTGATGGTCTATGCCAGGTCAATAACATACCATAAATTAACTGCATTTATGAGTACAATGGATAATCACAAATACAAGTATTTTTTTGTCTGAGCAGAATTTTGACAACTAAAATGTCGAAATACAGTGCAGAAAGGTTGAAAAGACAAAAGGGGATGAAAAAGACAGTTCCCAAAAAGACTACAAGCTCAATAGTATGTGAGGCTATTATCTCTGGATAAAGCTGCATTTTTGTTAAAAATCTCTGGTGATGTTTATATTTCTGCCATATCAACAACTGAATAGCATCAACACTTTCTGTCTGTCCAAGTCATGCAGTAAAATTTTAGGATGTCCATGCTGAGAAATTTGAATTTATTCCAGAACTAGAGCATAGTCAAGTTCAATATCCAATAAATCTTCTTTCTTTGTTATTATCGGGTGGCACAGATCTTGACCTTGAATATCCAGTTGAACAAATGGCCACATCTTGATATACTTCACACTTGATTTTTTCTTCAGGTCTACAGAGAGATTTTGCATTGGCCCACATTTTTTTTTTCTACGCTACCTCATCACTGGTGGCATAATGGAGGTCAGTGAAATTTTATCAGGGTGATTTCTAGACTTTTGGCACCTGACAACCATTATTTCGTCGTCATCAACAAAACAAATTATGATGCTTGCTTCTTCGCTTCTGTTGAGTGGACGGCAAGCAGACATCCAAGTTGAGTCGCTGTCGCAGACTTTAATGTGGTCTCTGGCAAAATCAATGCAAGATTTTCTTCTGTCTGTTTGATTCTCCTCTGCAGAGTCTCTGAAACCTTGGATAAAAAGTGACCACTTACATTTGTGCAGATGAACATATCGTTTCAGTTGCAGCTCTTTATGGTACTTAAGGTAGCAAATTTAATAAAAATTTTGAAGAGCCCCTCCACACCCTGAGGAAGGCCAAGATGGGCCAAAACATGTCGGGGAGAGGCATTTCCTTTTAACTTCAACAGTTGGTGTTGTTGACTTGGTTGTTCATTTAACTGTTCTCTTTTTTTCGACAATACCCCTGCATCGTCAATCCTGTTCAGGTTTTACTCGCTGAACCTCTGAGAATGTTGGTTCATCTACCTGACATTTGTGCAGATCTTTTTCGAGCATTTTTACTGCCAAAGCTGAAGTTAGATCCTGCATTTTTGCTGACAGCTTGGGCAAAAGAACATTTAGGCCTATAACAGACTCAATGCAGTCACTGCAGTCTTGTTGACTCTTTCTAGCACCACGAATTAGTGTTGAGAGTGCCAAGCCGGGTCACTCAAGAGTCAGCCTTTGTTGGAAGTTCTGTGGTCTCTGTGCTAACAACTGTTCTCATTGCTTATAAAATCTTAGGGCGAGTTGGATCCACAGAATTTTTCCTGACTTCTGGTCTGATGGCACATGAATAATTCATTTCATCACAGTAAATAGACAAAAATGACCTCCCCTGGGTGTGCAGTACACTTCAAAAGGCTGGAAGGATTATATTGCAGCAACCACTGGTGCCATTAGCCAATTAGCCAAATGTTAATGTTGCAATCATTTGGCTAAAAAAAAATGCAGAGGCTAATATATTTTAACATGAATTACATAAGAGATAGGTTGCATTCTGCAGCAATAACTGTTTTATTTTCTCATTTGGCAACAAATTTTGAAGGCCCAGATCTGTCCCAGTATTGTTTTGTTGACAAAAAAAAAAACAAAACAAAAAACACTTGCCTGCTGTTCCACATCACTCCACACATTTTGAATGGAAGGCTCTCAATAGCCCATTTTGGCCTCTGAAGACTCACAAATCCAAAAGGAAAAAACTTAAAAAAAAAAAACCCAACTTTTCTTATACTTTTGGAATATCTGCTTACATCAATAATGTCCCTGTACCTTAATACAGGTACTTGTTCAAACTAATCTGATCTTCGTGGATAATAGCAGGTCTCAGCAGATGTTGGACCAAGACCCAGCAAGCCTGCTGCACAGAATTGTCCCAGTTTACAATTCCATAATAATACATGTTATAAAATGATACATAGATACATACAGTGAAGGGGAATTGCAGCATAATATATGCTTATATGGTCCTCTATTTAAAATTATCTACATGGTGAGGTCCCATTATATGGATATCAAATCATACAAATAAATTGCCTGAGAAAATCATCAACAAATTACAAAGAATGGCATCAGTTGTATGCAAGTACAGTAGTCCCTCCTTTGAGAGACTGCTCCTAGTGCCACCCAAGAGGCGGTCACATAAAGCAGGTGGTCCCTCAAAGGAGGTATAAATAGCATGAAAAGTACTACAGAGAGACCTGACAATTGTGGTCTCTCAAAGGAGGTGGTCTCCCAAAGGAGTGGTCTTTCAAAGGAGGGACTACTGTAACAAACAGATAAGACAAGGAGACAACATATACACAGTGGTACCTGCCGTATGTGGCCACCCCTGCTGCCAAGAAAAAGTGGCCACATACAGCAAGTGACCTGTCACTGAAGGTAAATTTACAAAGAAATTGACTCCCATGTCCTAGCCTAGTGGCCACAGGTAGCAATGCGGCTGCTCACAGCACTGCCTGCATACAGCAGGTACCCTTGTGTATGTCGTGAAGTAATCAAGAACTGTCTGTACTGTTTCTTAAATGACAAATAATTCAACTCTTGAAGGCTTTCGGGAATATTACTGAAAGTTTTAGGTCCATTGTACCTGACAAAAAATTTTTTGCCACATTTGAATTTCCAGAGAAATAGTGATGGATATTATGCTGCCTCATGTGATATGAGTGAACACTTTCATTAAGCAAAAAAATATAATTGAATAAAGAGGGTAGCATTGCTTTCCAATATTTATACATAACAAGAGGGCTGTGTGAACAGCCCATGCTCAGCTGATCAAGAAATTCATCACACTTGTGGCTTTGTGAACTTGGGATAGGATCAAGGTCACCCATGTTCTGAGCAAGTCTGACCTTTATGGAAGAACACTAACATTTGCAACACCAAGGTCCCAGTTTAAGTAGTTCTCAAGTTATAGTGAAGAGTAAAATTCATGTATGTGACACTGTGACCCCAGAAATAAGGTCAAGGTCACTCCTGTACTGTCTAAGAATGACCTTCATAGAAAATCATTAATATGTGCAAGATTTTTCTAGGTCCTAACTCAAAGTAGGTCTGAAGTTATCAAGTGACCAGTAAATTTCATGTCAGTTGTCCTGTGACCTTGGGAATGAGGTCAAGGTCCAGAAATCACTGGAGCAAGACCACTTGCACAAAATAGGTAGACATTTATCAAAGGCACATCCCTACCAAGTTTGACACAAATCTGGCCAAAATTATTTAAGTTATAGCCATTACAAGAAATTCCCATGTTAAACTTTCCTATTAAAACTTTTTTAAAGATATTCAAAAAAAAAAAAAAAAAAAAAACATTAAAATTCCAAAAATTCCAAAAATCACTGGAACCTGACCATTTTAACACACCTGGTAGAGACTTACCCAGGGTACATTGCCACCAGATTTGAAGTCAATACAACAGACAGTTTCTTCGGAGAAATCAAAAATGTGCATTAACATTAGAATGTCTATTGACTTACACAGTAATCAATAGGAAAGGTGCATTTACCGATAAGTACCCAAATTTAAAAAATCATTAAAAGTAAGGAATCCAAAGCAGTGCCACCCATTGAACAATTTTGTTTGACCCTTTCACAAGGAACACATCCACCAAGTTTCAGCTTCATCCGAGCAATAGTTTTGGAGAAGAAGTTGAAAATAGCAAAAACACAAACACACAAAAATCATAATAAATATGCTTCGCCACGCAGTGAACAAATTAAGAACTAGGAGTCTCTAGGAGTGTCCCTGTGAAATATCAAAGTAATCGGCCAAGCAGTTTTGTAGGAGATTTTCAAGATTTGCACCCAAATAGAACAAAAAAAAAAATCATAACACCCCCCCCCCCCCCAAAAAAATCACTGAAACAAGACCATTTGAAAAAATTTAATAGGGACCCATCCACGGTACATCCCCACAAAGTTTGAACATAATCTGAATGACGGTTTTCGAGAAGTCAAAATGTGAATAGTGGAGGGATGGACGACATATGCCGGAACATCCTATCAGCTCTGCAGACTGACAAGTCAGCTGAGCTAAAAAATACCTATTTGGAAGGAGCATATTTGTTAAACCGTTAATATCTTTAAATAAGTAAACAGCAATTTTTGCACATAAACAATGAAGTGTTTATGTGCAGTAACTACTGGAAAGGTCAAGGTCACAGTGACCAAATTCTGATGTCCAACACACTCCTATCCGATGAAGTGTATACACACCAAGTTTGGTAGTATGGCCCACACAAACTAAAACTGGGGGGTAAGGGGTGTCAAAGGTCAAGGTCACAGTGACCTAATTTTGGTGCCTTCCCTATGAAGTATCCACACACCAAATCTGGTAGCTGGTAACGGTACAGGAAATATGGCCTGAACAAGCTTTGTTGGAAGAACGGACGGCAAGATGGACAGGGCACAGTACAAACCTACATGTCTAGTTCTCGGTGGGGGACTAAAAAGGCATGCATTTGGTGGGGGGGGGGGCAGGAGGGGGAGAGGGAGGTTAGTTGCAGGCCAAAATTATGGGTAGGTGGGGTTACAAGAAACAATATTTTCAGGAATTACTTCAACCTTCTGGAACATGAGGAAGAGACTTTAAATAATTAAATTCCTGTAGCCCAAGGGTCAAATACTCTAGTCATCACAAAAATACTAAATCTCACACCACTGTCCTGCTGCACTGCATGTAAGGAATAATGGCACATGACAGACATTACTGGGTCTCGTATGGCAAATGATCTGGAGTAGCATAAACTGGAACCTCCGCTTTTGCCAGTGGTGCCTTCCCAATAATTTTGTCAGCTGCTTTCTCAGCAATCATGATGGTGGTTGCATTGAGGTTTCCACTCACAATACTGGGCATAACTGACGCATCAACGACTCGTAAATTTTCCACACCAAACACATGACAATCTGAATCTACCACAGCCATCGGGTCTGACTGTTGCCCCATCTTACAAGTGCATGACGCATGGTAAGCAGTCTCCCCTTTGGCTCGAATAAATGCATCAAGGTCGCTGTCTGAAGTTGCTTGACTGCCTGGCTGAATTTCTGGACCACGATACGGTTCAAATGCCTTTTGTCTTGCAACAACTCTGGCAAGCCTGACCGCTGCTCTTGCCTCGATCCAGTCGTGTTCAGTATCCATGTAGTTAGCATCCATCAAAGGATACTCCTCAGGATTTGGTGACTGAAGCGTGACAGAACCACGACTGGTTGGTCGCAAGGCTCCAGTGTGAATTTGATAAGCGTGACAGTATCCAAGACTCAATCCATGATTGTTCACCACACATGGTGTGAAGTGGAACTGCACATTCGGATGCTTCTCCTCGGGCTTATTTCGAAGAAATGCTCCCCCTTCCATATGTGTTGTTGCAGCATCTCCACTGGTGAAGAGGAACCACTGAAGACCTGCTTTTATCATGTTGTGAGGGAACTTCCATTGATATCTATACATGGTAATTGGCTTCTTGCATTCATGCTGAACATACCATTCCAGATGATCTTGTAGATTCTGCCCTACACCTGGAACATGAGCTAGTGTATCAATGCCATGTTCTTTCAAGTGGTCTCCATGGCCGATTCCAGACAGCATAAGCAACTGAGGGGAGTTGATTGCTCCGCCTGAAAGTATAACTTCCTGCCGAGCCCTCGCAATTTTGATATTGCCTTTGTGCTTGTATTCCACCCCAACTGCTTTGTTTCCTTCAAAGACAACTCTGGTAGTCAGGGCTTTTGTCTCTACGCGTAAATTTTTGCGATGTTTCACTGGGTGGAGGTATCCCCCAGAAGTATTGGCCCGGCGTCCACCTTTAACGCTTATGTCATACAAACCATAGCCTTCTTGCTGGAATCCATTGAAGTCATCTGTGAAAGGTATATTAGCCTGCTCGCATGCTTCCATGTACACTCCCATTAGTTCATTGGTAGACTTGCTGCACCCAGTATACTGTGGCCCGTCTCCACCGCGATACTTATTTGCCCCAGATTCATGTGTTTGTGACTTGATGAAGTATGGCAAGCAATCAGCATAAGACCATCCAGAGGCACCCTCTTCTTCCCATCGGTCAAAATCAAAAGCATGGCCACGAATGAATACCATACCATTGTGGGAGGAAGATCCACCAAGCATTCGACCTCGTGGCCAGTACATTCTTCGGCCATTTTGGTTTTTCTGGGGAGTGGTCCAATAGCACCAGTTATACTTTTTGTCATGCAGCGCATACATCAGAGCTGCAGGCATGTGTATCTGCCAGGTCCAACTATGATCTACAGGCCCCGCCTCCAGCAACAAAACATCATTTTTCTGCTCTGCAGAGATTCTATTGGCTAAAACACATCCAGCAGATCCCGCTCCTACGATGACATAATCATGCTCTGAATCAACCGAAGATCCTTGCACCATTGTACTTGTAGAGAACGGGGACACACGGTTATAAAATATTCCACATCTGTGTTGCTGTCTCGAGAGATGCCAACTCTTTCTTGTTGTGAAGGTACTAAAGGCTCTTCTACTCTGACCAACGGTAGCTTCTTTAAGCATGTCTGTGGTATGAATTTGACTCCTAGCAGCTGACGTTTGCTTATCAGAGTTGCTGGAAGTTTGCAAAAGAGACCTGTATATGTCTGAAACAGGAACGACCAGTGGCAATACATGCCCAACACTAGGCACGATAATATCCGCTTCTGAGAGCTCGTGTTTCTCTGACACTCCTGTAAGCACTGCTACATTTGCTTTGACCCCTGCGGCTGACCCCATCAAAATATCATTCCTTGTATCTCCAACCATAAGGGTCTCAGACTCTGGTACACCTAATTGTCGGCACAACCAGTGTACATTATGTGCATGCGGCTTTGGTAAACCATGAGGGTCATCGCCACAGATTGCTAAGTCCACATAGGGATGTAAATCAAATCTGTCCATCAAATCTTCTACCCCAAGGCGATCATCTGTTGTACAAATTGCTATCTTCACACCATATTGTTTTAACACCCTGAAGAGGCTCCTAGGGTCATCAAATGCACGCACAGTGCTCAAGTCTGAGGAAGACTCGAAACAATCAAAGGCCATTTTATTCGATCGCTCAGGTTCGACGCCAACATCTTCAAGAATTTGGGCCATCAACTGCAGGACCTGTGACTGTGTGCCATTCAACCCACCGTAAGACCACTTCTGCGTCTTTGGGCAGAATCCCATGACTTTAAACAGCTGATCCCTCAGATCTGCCCTGGCTGCTTCCTCCATACTGAAAACACAGTTAAAAGAAACATACCTCTGAAGTCAACAAGATGACACGACAGATGCTCACATTCAACATACTGCACAGAATTTATCGACAAATGACATGCAGTCATTCTGATCTTCAAGAAACAACATCAACCATCTTTTAATTTAACAAAATAACATCCATCACAGTTTTCTTATAGTTGATAGATTGACATTGCTTTCCGACAAAAAGACCCTGAAACTTCTGTGTTGAAAGGGGCAATTGGCTGAAAGGGGCTCAAGCATAGCTTTTGTTACGGTAGTACCTGCTGTATGTGACAACCCCCTCTGCCAGGCAAAAGTGGTCACATACAGCAGGTGGTCTTCCACGGCAGGTGTGCCCATGTATCTGCATTCAGACAATGTGTCCTATGACTGGTATGAAACATATTTACATAAACATTGTAACACCTGCATTAATAGATACATTTTGCAAGTTTAGCAAGTAAATGGGCACCATATATTCTTAACATTTTTCTTAAAGAGGAATAAACAAAAAAAAAATAGTTCAAAATGTTTTATTATACAAATAAAACATATATCAATGATATGCCACAGTGAAAGACTATTTATTGGGGAAAGGGTGGTTCAGGTGTTAAAAATTCCAGGATAATCCACACATGAAAGTGGATAAATTTAGCTACATGTACCGTTCAGACAAAGAATTAATCCTGTGATGCCTTTACTGGGCTTTATTTATAATAGAAATCCCTACATGAAGAGGAAAATTTTTCATGTGATGGTCCGACTTCAGAGTGTCCCTGTAATAACTGTTAATCCTCATCAAAACCTTGCGAGTATCACATGAAAGGGCCTGTTGTTTATTCTGAGATTTACAAACATTCGCACTCACGATGCGAGCAGCTCGGTCAACTCAGTTCAAAGGACCCCCGTGTCAGGAGATTTGTTGTCAAAACATGTGAATTCAGACCCTAAAATCGTCTGTGTTTTTTTTTTTCTCCTTTATCTTTTGCTTTATGAATTTGTCTGGGTTTTTTTTTCTTTTCTTTTTTCTTAAACTCTGTTACGTTTACAAAGCCCTGTAGTCACAAACATCAACCAACTACGCGGTGACCGCCTGCATGTACACCAGTGCGCCAGAGCTCTATCCCCGCGAACGGTGAAAGCCAGGGGCCACGGGCGGCTTCGTATCCAAGCCGCTGCCCCTTGCATTGACGGCCATTGTACACGTGCAGCATAGTTGGCCTTCATTTGGAAATTGACCGTATCATCAGATTTATCTTGCGGTTAAACTCGGAGACGCTTCTGATAACTTTTATTAAAAAACAAATCCAACTTGCCACGTGCCCACGAAGTAACTTCGGAAAATAAACAGGTCAAGCAGATCATGTAAATGAAGCACAAAGGCTATCTTTTCCCACAATTCAATGCGTTCAAATGGCATCAAATGGCTTACATTCTGACCTGGAACCTCATTTACTATAGACTTTAATACTCCCCATCCAATGATTGTGTGGATTCTATGGCCGACATTGCATTTCAAGACCGAAGCGCATGATATCCCAGGGAGGAAATAGAATCTGTACTATCACTGGATGGGGAGTATTAGAAGTCTATTCTATCATGGCTTGACCAAATTTAACTAATAATTACCCCCTATGCAACACTTTTCACATAGTAGGCCTGCACAGGTCTACCAGCCACCTTGCTGTTCTCCCAGTAAAGTGGCACTTCATTGTAATCACTATGCATTGTGCCAAACTACCTCTCTGAATTTGAGTGTTTCTAAGTTAATGCAAGCAAAGAGTTCCATTGATTCTACCAACCTTAGAAAATCACACACACACAAACACTGTTGGACTATGAGTAAACACTGTGCAACTTTAAAATCAAGTTTGCAATGCCAAACAGTGGAAATGGTAGGTCAACTGTTTCAAATGGAAGTTTGCAATTCCTTCCACCAGATGGTGCTGCATGCACGTACACAATGAGCTCCAGCCTGCCTCGAAAAATTTAACACCCCAAACTGTTTGTTTCAAATTTAAAGCATGGAAAAACAAAATTATAGTTTCTTTTGGACAGATAAATGTTATTCACCCTCATAAAACAAAAACCAAAAAAAAAAGGTTCATTATAAATTGCTTGATGGAGACGTGGTTAGTGCTGATACTAAAACCGGACAAAGATTAAAATGCAGCCATCTGACTGGCTGTTGCTGGCTGCCCGTGATAGAATAATACGGTAGTCCCTTCTCTGAGAGACCACCCCTAGTGCCATAAGCAAGTGGTTCTCAAATAGAGGTTCGACTCATGCACCACCTGCCCAACAACTAACCACTACTTTGAATTTCCATCCATAGTTTAGATTCAAACATGGTTGATGTGTACTTATCAGACCCAATTCCATCTTGCAGCTTTATTTTGAATTTGTAAACTGGTTTTGACAAACTATTTTATCAATTTTGCACAAAATGGGTGGGTTTAACTTGTCTGAAATGGGGAATTTTTTGTTATAGGTGAGTGGTCTTTTGGGGTAATTTTGCATGGTCACTGGTCATGTTCTGCAGGCGGTCTGTCCTAAGGGGTAAAGTCATAAGAAGGTGCTTCTGTGCAGTGAAAATGGTCCCAAAAGGCAGGTGGACTCCAATAGAGGAGTCTTTCCCAAGAGGGAATGCTGTACAATGGAATCTCTGTATTCAGAAAAACTAAAGGGAGTAAAAAAAGTGGTCTTAATAAGGGATAGAGTCTAAAGGTAAACAAAACCAAGAGGTAAATTGGACTAGCAGGGAGCAAAGGAAAAAGGGCAGGGTAAATCTCCCTTCTGTTTTAAGCTACAGACAACACTGTCATACATGCATCGTTACCTGCACAGATCTTCTTCATGTCCCACATTTAATTGTCAGAGCATTCTTTCAAGTTATGGATCTCAACTGTATTTCATTATCATTTTCATGTGTCTTTGTCTTCCAACTTCTATGTGAGAGTATCAGGGTCAAGAGTCATGTCTCCATGCTAATTACCCTTTTTTCACTTTTTACTCATACCTGTCAGCCAATCTATAGATGTACGGTGTCCAGATGGAATCAAATGAAATCAGAGTTCCATCTTTGTCGAATATCACCAGAGACACCTTTCCTCCTGGGATGGTCTGTCCCTCAGTTGCACTACTGCAGTATAACCGTTGCAGCGCTGTGCTTGTGACTGCAGATTTGTGATTCTGTTGCCCTGCAAAACAAAACTAAAATAAGTGGTGGCAAGTCTTCTTACTAAAAGAAGAGGTCTTTCATTAAGAGGGAAAAATCACTGACATCGGGCAATGCAAAGGGTTATTTACAAGGGCTTTGGTTGCCTGTAAAACAGACCAAGCTTGTCTATTCACCCACCCCACCCCGCTTCATCCCGACTACAAGATTTGATAATTGTCACCTTGGCCACTGGAAAGAGATCATGCACAAATACATTGCAAATCCATTCCAAAACTTCAACTATCCAAAGGACTGAGATTACCCCCCCCCCCCCCATCTAGTCCAAAATCACCTATTTCTGGAATTAGGCACAGGAAACTAGACAGTGAAATGCAACAGATTGGTGATTCAGGCTACCACAGAACTTGAAAAAAAACAGAACTCTGAACACATTTCATATTTATATAAGATTTATTAATTTGCAACAATGTTCCACTTTCAATAACCACAATGTAAATGTTCTCATGGATTAGGCTTCTTAACAACTACTTTTACACTGACCTTTACATCGGTAACTAAGTAATATCATAACGTACAATGTACATTTAATGCCGACCTTTACATCTGCCTATAATGTCGACCTTTAAATTGGTGATTCTGCTGTTTTCACCCCAGAGACAATCGAGCCACCTGAAATTTAGAGACTGAGCGCACGAGGGTGCCATCTAACGACAATTTTTTTTTAAAAGCTCTGCAACTATTGTGACAAAAAAACGAACCACAAATTTGCACTTAAGTGTAATAAAAACCACCATCCAACAAAGTGGCCTCCCATACCCCTGATGGAGGGCCACCCAGGGCCAGAAACATGTCGGGGGAGGCCACGTCTATTTACATATTTTCACAGAACTTTTGCCTTGATTTTATTTATTATAACAGTAGATTTTTCTGGTGTTGTTCATCACACTGAGCATAATTGTTATTATACAAGTCCCACATTGATGGACCTTGCATCTTGAATAGATCCACCGGGACATCTAGACTAATCATATTTAGGCCACGGTGTTGTCCAACTAGCCCTACATGTCTGGACAAACTCATGGTGCCACTGGGATCCCCGAAATTCTAAATACTGGAAAGAAAACACAATTAAGAGACATGTGGATATAAATTTCCATATTTTCTTTATGCCAATATATAAACAATATATAAACTACAAAAAGATAGAAGAAAGTAATGTTTCTCATCAAAAGTTTAACTTTCAAATCCCAAAATAGAATATATTCAGCTTGTGGGATATGACAGTCCTAAAGATCAAGTCAGCATTGTGGAGCACCAGACACTGAAAAACAACTCAATTGATATTAGGTTCTTTGCTAATATCGCTGTGCATACTCACAGACAGATTAATAAACCTTTCATAATTTATTGTTCTTGTGATTTTTGTGCACTCTGCTTGGTGAATTCATGTGAAAAGTTCCGCATAAAGTTGGCTGCAACAACTTTGTTTTCTTGCCATGTACCATGATTACTATCTTGTATGAATAACATTTGCAGGGTTTTTACCTGGGGTTTAATCTTTTATTTTCCTGGGTACTCCTTGCATGAATATTTGGGGGCCCCATACATAATCATGCCTTGATAGTGTAATACTCTCAAGACAAGTAATTACTGATATATGGTATTGGTAATTATCATCATAAGTGAATTGAAAGACTTGGCCTTCTTTGAAGGATTTTGGCCCCTCATCCCAGGACAAGCTGAAGATAAAAAATACTTGTCCCGGGCCTAAGAAATTCACTTCTCCATACTGAATCTGAATTTACTTTCCCCTATTGTTGCATCATAGGCTCTAAATTCCAAATCATCAATTTGTGAATGCAGGCTTAGCTATCTTCTTTGTTTCTAATATATCTATCTTTTTTTTCACTTCTATTTATTTGCTGTTCTTTCACTGCATTTTTCTGAGTACGCATCTGTAATATGTGAAAGAAATTCACAATAACAGTCTAACAATCGATATGTTGCATGAAATAAGACCCACAAAAGATCTACTTGTTTCATTTAAAACAAATTTCAACAGCGTAATTTAAAATATTTACATTTGTTATTTTTGTTAGCATTGAAAGAATAGGAACGGTAGTGTAGTTCATGAGGCAATGGTTACACTAGAGCATCTCGTGCAACCAACGTGCTGCGCAATAATATCCTCTTAACGCACTTTGTCATTATTTAAGCTTTCGCCGAAAGTACTGCCGAAGCGTTTGATTCATAGGCCTAAGCATGATGGGAAGACGGTATCAGATGATCAAGAATTGCATATCTACTCGTCAAAACTTGCCTAAATGTTTTCTTTTACCGGTTTTGCAAGCTTTATTGAAATAAAGTTGTTGTGTTATTCGGAACTATTTTGTTCCTAGTTTTGTGTTCCAGGAGTTGCCTTGACAACTGATGGCTGATGTAGTAGCCCCCCCTACTTGGCTCCTCCCACTAGTAAACAAAAAAGGCGATTTTTTGTAAAATAACAAGCTAAAAACGATTTTATATCAACTATCAATGATAATACTTACTCTTATGTCAATAGAAATTGATGTTAAATGTAAATATAAGAATTAAACTTCCTCTCTAGTATAATTACGGGCGCATGGTTGCAGTTTGTGTGACAGGCATTTCTTTGATGACGCGCTACCGCGCGTCATCAGAAATGCCTGTCACACAAACTGCAACCATGCGCCCGTAATTACACTAGAGAGGAAGTTTAATTCTTAAATGTTTGATTTTGAAATCAATTTATTTTGTGAAGTCTTGGATTTTGAGATGCTTATGATAAGCTTGTTTTTATTCACAGAATTAGCAAACATAATCTGGCACCTGTCTTTCATAAAACATATCATTTCAACTTGCTTCATATCCTTTTGCCCAAGCTACCAAATTCCTCAAAAAATGTTTTATTTAACATAGCATAATGCATGTGATACTTGTCAAAACTTACTGATTAGTGTGCCATCTAGTGTCATTTTGTGGCATTAATGAGAATGACACTTGCTGATCAAGCTTGAATGTGAGGAGGTAACTCCACGCTGTTGGAGCTTTGGCATTATACATTAGAAAGAATTCAGTGAAAATATCTTCAATGAACATACAAAATGGAGTACTGCATAAGCAAAGCGAAAATTTGAAGCTCTAGTGAAGCTTTCGAAACATCAGTAGGTAAAAACCCCAATTATTGCCCAACACAATCATTTGTGAGGGATCTTGGTCTGTTTGGCAGGCAAAAGCTGTGATTTTTGGAGGGGGATTGGTTTGTTTGGCAGGAAAAAGCTGTAGTGTTTGGAGGCAGATTGGTCTGTTTGGCAGGCAAAAACTGTGGTTTTTGGAGGGAGATAGGTCTGTTTGGCAGGCAAAAGCTGTGGTTTTTAAAGGGAGATTGGTCTGTTTAGTGGGCAAGAGCAATGGTCTTTGGAAGGGGGAGTTGTGTTGTCTTAAACATGCAACTGTATTATCCCTTGTAGGTACCCCCTCCATTTTTCTGGTATTAAAGTACTGAAATATTGGAGAATGATTTATGTATACATGCGAAATCTCCACATTTCCAATAACAGAAAGCTGGGCAACATGTACCCACTCTTCCGACAGATGAGACAGGGCATATAAAAATAAAAGGTGATATTTTTAAAGATTATGATAAATTCATAAAATCTAACACAGAAAATCATCAATTCTTTCATTATATCACAGCATGCACACTCAGTTTATTTCCTACCCGAGACACAATAATAGCAATTTAGAACTTTTTGCCCTTCTATTTCTGATAGGCCCCTTTTCAGATGCTGTTAAAAGTTTTAAACTTATCTCAAAATGCAGTTAAAAATACTCTCGAAGTTGTACACCTTTGCTTTTATGTATTTTAAAACACCTGCTATATGAAATTTTGTTCTTGTTGGGAATTTTCACGTGAGGCAAAAGTGGGAAAGTTCTGTGCAAAGCTTTGCAACTGAACACAAAAAAAAAATTCAATCATTTTATTGACAACTATCCTAAAATTTTACAAAATCATGAAAAAGAGGTATTGTGATGATTATCCATTTGGCAGACTTTAAATTTGTTAACAAGTTCTGTTGAATTATCGGGAAAAAGCAAACAGAAATATGTTAAGTCAACCATATATATGTATATGTACATTGTAATTAACCTGTTATTACAGCTAAAATAAAAGAGTTTTGAGCTTGAGTTTGTTCCAAACGTTGGTCTACAATAATACTGCAGTTTACTTTCATCATTTTTTTAAGTGCCACAGGGTGTTTAAAAGGGATAATATGGTAAACTCATCCACCACAATACTCTTTACCCAAAGTTCCATCATAGTAAGAGTACCTACATAAAAATACACTTTTAACATATGTGTACACTACACACATGTGTATTGCAATAAAAAAGCTTCTGTCTTGGCACTTATCCCATGATATTATGCAGCGTTAAAGGGATTGTTCAGTACATGTAATCTTGGCACAGACCTGAATAATTAGATACACGTATGTCTCCATTCCCATACTGATCGGGACTTCTGGGGTTAACTTGTTCCATCATGGTAACTTACTTCCCTATACAGGGTTTCTGGTGGGCACTCTTTGTTTCAGGACAATTGTGTTTTAAAATTCAACTGGCCCAGGACAAGGTTACATATTTTAGGTAAAATTACATTATTAGTTCAGGGTATTGTGTGCAGCATGTAGACAAGGGTCGGCAAAATGAGCCCATCTGAAATCACATTAACCCTCTTAACCCTAAAAAGAGCCCATATATCACCTTTAAAACCATTTTGTTGGACCCAGAGGGTTAAATAAGAATTGCATATTCAGACTTTTGATAAAACGAGCTTTCATCCAAGTACCAAGACATGAAGTTTTACAGCAAACATATGCAGTAACATCGACTTATTTGGCTTTTAAGCTGTCACTGTGGCTAATGGTAATCTCAAGCCCTGTAAATTACAAGGAACACAGTTTACATGAACTTGGAACCTATTATCAAAAGTTGGATCTAGTATGTTCATGTAACATTAGTACTTTCATGTAGTTTGACCTGCCTTTTGCATAACTATAAAAGTGCTGTGTCACAGACCTGTGGTAGCCACTCCACACAGGGCTGATATCTGAAAAGCTGGAGCCAAATTAATTGTTCAGTCTGCAGACTTTTTGCCCTATCAGACACAAACGTCACCAGAAAACGTAACCAGTATAATTTGTTCTAACCTAGCATTGTTAAAACAAACAAAAACATATTTACATCTTTTGAACATTTATCAATGTAAGTTGCTCTAATTTTGCTGTTTTTTTCATTTTTATTTCTTTCACTGATGGAACAAAACTGTGGCAATAAATAAACTGAGAAAAAGTACTTCAACATGGTTTGAAAGGAATCATGTCCAAAACAGTGAAATCAAAACTACAGTTAAATGTCAAAAATATGAAAACCATATAAAATTTAAATGTGAAAATAAAACAATATACAGTATCAAGTAAGACTGACAATTAATACCTGTACGTTAAATCTTAGTGTTTTAACACCAGGTCAAACCTCATTACACTAAACCATCCCGGCACCACCAGGAAGTAAACACTGCATCTGCTCTTCAGGCAACACATTGTGTGATGCCACATATCTCTTCAAGACAGCAATTTCCTTATACTTGGGTCTATTTCTCAAAAAAACTTACCATATGTGATTTAAAAAAAAAAAAAATTCTAACAGGCAGCTGGCAGCAGAAAGCAGGGACAAATGTATTTATTCTATGTTTGAGCATGTATTATCATTTTCTAGAGTGAAATTCAAAAGGAGTAACTCATTGTAGATCACATGACCGAAACATTGTTATGTACAACAAAATTGTGATCACCTGTATCAGTGACATATCCTTTCACCATCTGGTATGATTTACCGTAAAATGTCCATAACGTACAAAAAGTACAGAAAAAAAAGCTGGTATCTTTGAGCCACCCACATCCACAACATGCAAAATCATACCAAAAAGAAAAAAAACAATAAAAAAGGGGTCTGAGGGCCTGAACAGGTAATATTCATTTTGCAAGGTGAAAAAATAAATTTGACTCCGCTGAAGCGGCCCACAACGTCACTAAATTACACTAGTTTTTGCGTATAGACGCATAAATGTTAAACAGAAATCCTAGTGCATGGGGAAGCCACCATGTACTTTTCTGTACATGTTTCTTGCATATCACGCCCATAGTGCACAGTAATAGGACAAATGACTTAGTGCTCAATTCATGAAACTACAGATTTTACGATTGGCCTTTTAGGAAGGGCAAAATTTTTTTTGTTTTGTTTTTTCTTTACAGACGTCGGTGAAATCATGCCAGCCTTCAGACCCAGCTTTTTTGGGTACGTTTTCTTACGTTAGGGACTCGGCTAGCTAAATTGTATCAGCTTTCAGACCCTCCCTCCCCCCCCTTTTTTTTGTACAGATCCGTATGTTACAAACACAGAAATGATATACAGCGTACATGTCAACAAAATCAAATGGACACAAGAGATGTTTGAATATGCATCACATATGACATGGAAAATAAACTAATAAGATGATTATAAATAAACACGGCACACCTGGTCAGCATTGAAAGTAAGCCTAGGGCATATTATTTGCAATGAATACCCAATTAAGCATAGAACAAACAAAATCTTACATGGCTGAAAACTGAGCTACTATTTTTCTCTCATGAGGGATCAATGTTGGTGGGAAAATCATGAGTAACCTGCACTCTCAGCCACGTAACATTATCTGGCAACTAAACGTTCAAAGCCCAGCAGGTTTATTTGGGCATCTTTGAATACGAGGGCTAACTTGGGCTGGTAGAGATTCAAAAAAGTGTTCTCGACCTTCAGTTTCATGTTTAACTCTATCAGTGTCACTTTTTGATTAAGTCAACAGCGTTCCTTGGCAAGCTTTGGCTGCAAATCCCAAGAAAAGTTTCCACCTGGTCCAGCCCTATGTGCATTGCAACTACTGGCATGTTGATACTTGAATGAAACAAAAAGGAATATGCATCTGGTATCATTCAGTTAATTCAGAGCACATCAATTTTGGTAAAAAACCAGCAATAAAACAGTTAAGGAAAGGACCATCCTAGTTGACCCTCGAGGACCCTGAGAGAACTGCTTTCCTCAATGCACTCTCAGTGCAATGAGGAAAGCTATTTACAGGGCTGGCTACATAGTTCATGCCGAAAAAAAAACAAAACAAAAAACATAAAAAAAAAACAAAAAAAAACATCCCCATCCGGCCCCCACATTTATGCCCCCAAAGCGATTCTGGGGAATTTTCAATGAAAAAATGTATACAGATCTCTACAATGGTGTCAGATTTCTGATGGTAAAGCTACTTTGCCTTCATTGTTTAGCTTTTTTCACAGGTCAAAACTGAACAGGTGTATTCACATTGGAATACTGTAAATTGCTTTATTTTCATGTCTGTAAATTTTCAGGTTTTTTGTATTTTTGACATTTCACTGTAGTTTTAATTTCGCTGTTTTGGACATAATTCCCATTCAAACAATGCTAAAATACTATTTCACTGTGCTTTTATTTTCATGGTTTTGTGCCATCAGCAAAATAAGCGAAAATAAGAATACAGCGAAATTAAGGCAATTTACAGTACACAAAAAGCTGGTGTTAGAGGCATGTATTCCAATAAGATGGCTTCTTAATGTACATGTTTTTTGTTTTGTTTTGTTTATTTTTTTCTGGCAAGACCAGTGATGGGAATGTCCACAGGTGAGAGGGGCCTCTCCCCTCCAGACATCCTGCACCACTGGTCTTGCTTGGTTTTCTTCTATACTGTGAATGTACATGTCACCTGTGTTAACATCTAACAAGAGGACGGAGGATCTAGTGCTCTGCTCCCGTGTAAATTGATCAATTTGAGTGGGTTGGAACCTGCTCATGTGACCATCTGGACAATGTGATCTCACTAGTATCATAAGCAATCAAGATTTTCATTCCTCCTGAATCCATTCATGAAGATCCACCGAAAATATAAAATGCCAGAGTATATACAAGCTTTCACATTTTGCACACATATACATGTACATGTATTACATGACTATAGTACTACTGTAGCTGGCACCGTGAACATTGAAATCAATCTGGAATTTGTACACTTGAGAAAAGATGACAGCAGCATTAGTCTAACATGAAAACTGTGGATACCATCAATGACTCACTTCTATCAACTTTACAGCACCAGTGCTCTGGAATAATAACTTCCAATTTCTGACATGATCTATACATCCAATAAATTTGGTATGTCTAGCTCAACTAATATTTTAGGTATGGGATTCTGTATCTTCCAACACATTTTGTTGGCTTTAAATTTGTCAAAATATAGGTGGCACCACTAGTATCATAATCCATCATGATTTTGACCTGTTCCATGACCCCACCAATTTTCAAAAAGATCCACCATAAATTACAGATGCCAGCATTCAAAAGATTTTCTCATTTTGACCCATACATTACAAGTTGCCACATGATCTTGACCTCCAACCCTGATTAAAAAATCGTGATGTTCAAAATGTGTGCCTGGAGGTATGCTTTCTACAGATTGTCTGTTTGTACTAATTAGATAATAAGTTTTTGAGTTCTCTAGGTACAACAGTAATCTTGGAAAAGTTCTAAATTTCATGTGAACGTGTGTGGCGTAGACATGCGGAGAGGTATGCTGACTGTTGCATGAGCCAAGCCGACAGATGGAGCGGTGCAAATATAATGGTATGGGCCGGCATCTCCATACGTCACAAAACTCCCTTAGTAGTGGTGGATGGCACATTGACTGCTCAGCGGTATATTGACGTTATTCGCTGGCCTCATCCTCTGTCCTCTCTTCAGCAACACCATGATATTGTGCTGTTCCAGCAAGACGACGTGCGTCCATACTCAGTTCGTGCTACCATGGCCTTTTTGCAGGCCAACACATTGATGTTTTGTCATGGCCAGCATTTTGTCCAGACACAAGTCCAATCGAGCATTTGTGGGATCAACTGGGCCAGCAACAGTCCAGATGGATGCCCTACCGGACCACCTGACAAGAACTCATCCAGGCCTTATCAGAAGAGTGGGACAGCATCCTTAAGTACAGAATTCAGCGTCTCATCTAAAGCATGCTTCTTATATGCCAAACCTGTGTACATAACTGCTGATGGTGGCCATATGCCCTACTGAAATGTGACTTGTCTAACTAGAGGACACTGAGAGAGTCTTCTGACCTATAATATGTCACGTGGCCTTTATATTGGGGCTTGGTACATTTACAGTCTAAATGCAGTAAAATATGAACAACTGAAATTATTATTGACAGGCCCGAGAAAGGTGATTGACATTCTTGGTTTAACTCATTCCACCCTGATAGAAGACTGAGTCAAAAGCTTTCCTTGGCGCGCTCTGGGCGCAATGCGCCCAGAGCGCGCCAAGGAAAGCTGTTGACCATGGGCATATAATTTGGAATGATCTTCCATGCAAGTTTCATCCAAAATATTGAAAAATAATCCCTAAATTAGTAAAATACAATTTGCAGACGACATTTAGATATTAGCGGGAAAAAGCGTCATCAGGGTGGAATGAGTTAATTGAGACCTGGCTATGTAATGATAACCATGAGCCAGTGGATCTAACTGGATACAATACCATAACCACAGGACCCACTAGCAGACCGTCATGGCGGAGTATCAAGGATGATATATACTATCAACACTGACAGGAGCTACAAAACAACAGCATGTATGTAGGCTGTATGGGTAGAATTAGTATTTCCCAGGACCAAGCCGTACCCAACTGCTACCATATATAGACCCTCGAATACACTAGTAGGTTGGTTCCAAGAATTCAAATCAATGACAGAAATTGCCCACAGTGCAGGTAAAGAGTTAATAATAATGGGTGATACATGTATAGATATTGACCACCTTAAACCGAACACCATCTCCACCAGATGGAAACGAATTACTGATGCTTATAACTTGACTCAGTAAAATGAAAAAAAAAAAAAAAATTACCCCCCGGTTCATCTGCCAAATAACAATGACACTTGTTTATGAAACACTAGTTTCCTAAATCACGAACTGTGAAAATATTCCTCACTTAAGAAGGCAGGCTGTCATGAGACACCATATCTCTTCTTAATGATTATAAAAAAATCGTAGTGATGGCGGAAGACCATCTGGTACAATGAATGCCACAGCAGTGGCAGGATCTGTACTGGCTGCATTGCCAAGGGTTCCAACATTGCAATTATGCCACACCTGACTTTTTGCTTTGTTACATCAAGTGCACGTATGAACATAAACCTGGATGTCAGTCGCATGTATGTTGCACCCACTATATAAAGTATGCACGCACAGCTATTAAACTAGCCTCTGATGAGCCAGACAACTGGCGAAACCGGTCAGGTTTTTTGAGTCGGCGGTTGGAGGGTTTTAAGTCATTTTTGGCCTTGCCCTGTCAATTGCTCATTTTATTTGTTCTGCTAAACATGGCACAAAACTGAGTTGGATCAGATAACAGCGGAAATGGAAACAGTCAGGATGCATTCACCCTCTGTGGGCAATGACAACCAGGAAACCTGTGCGACTTCCAGCTCCAGCCTGACAGCGACGTCACTGTTGGACTCACCCTATATTTCCCCACAATCTTCATGGGCTTGTGTTGTAGAAGCCACAGAATCCAGCAACTCAAAAACGGCTCAACCAAATGCTCTGAGTCAGAACTCCGAGAAGCGTGCATCTACCACAGAAAGGCCCACCATAATGGTGGCGCCACCAGATCAAGTGGAAACATCATTGCCACAGAGACCATCCAAACGTCAGCGCAGACAAGTGTCTCCATCCAATCAGAACACCGATAATGCGGTTACCTCATGTGATGCACAAACTGGGAATTCTCTTACTGTAGACAAAGTGGATCAAAACTTTTCTGCACAGAACAATCCTTCCGATGACCCGACCATTCCTCAGAAAGCTTTAGAAAATTTCCGAAGCACGAATCCTTAAACTGATGAGGCCAGGGCAAGACTGTCTTTCTACACTATCTGTGTGGAGAAGGACCTTGTCCCTGAGGACTTGTTTTATCAACCCAAACTGCCACAGGGGGTAGTTCCCCCTAGACAAGCATTTGAAGCGTGGAAGCAGGCAGCATACATGAAGGAGAAAGGCCAGATGGAGCTCCTTCGTAAAACCCAGCAGGATTTAATTCCAAACCTACATCCAGCTGCGGATGACGAATTGGCTAGTCTCAAATACTGCTACAGACCAGACCACAGGAGCCTTAAGCATGCCACAGACCTGCTATCAAGTCTACTTGACAAAGAATGCAGGAACTGATCAGAAGGCAAGAAACCAAAATTGCTTCACTCCAAAAGGGTAAGCAAGAGCAAGAAAATGATAAAACCGGTTACCTTCTTTTCGCACGTCGAGCCACACCGGGAGAGCACTGCCCTGGGGCAGACCTGGGTGCCTCCAACCACAGGGAGATGCCAAACCCCAAAGCCAGGAGGTTCACACAGAAGTGCACCTCCAGACCAGCAACAACAGACCAGCCGGTCTCAACGCGGTCGCAGATACTGGAGCCACTCACCACGACCCCATTACCAGGATTGATCAGGAAATCGTCGTGTTTCCCTAGCAGGATGGACCAACATTCGCCTATCCTTGACAGACAGTCAGACAGCGGTTCTAAAATCTATCCTGGCTTCTGTGACCACAGACCAGGGTCAGAGAAATGACAGACGTGACCCCCCCCAGTAGTGCAGCTTACAGTCAACAGAACTCGAGAGGCACCCCGTACTGCAAGAACTCCAATTATTGCCCAGGCGGGGGGCAAGGCCGATAGACACTGCTCCAGCAGAGTCTACAGAGCACAGTTTCAGTTTTGTTGGTTCGTTTTTTTCAACGTTCAAGTTCAAGCAATTTGTATTCACATGTGGATTCACATGGACAGATGCCCATTTTCTATACAAAATACCAAATTTTTCTTCAAGGACAAAACCACATCTCCCATATTGGGAAACAATTTAGCACCTGGTGACACAGGTGGTTACACAGGGAAGCGGCAAAAAAGTGACAGCTCCTACACCACTGCCTGCAATTCACACAGCTGTTAAACTAGCCTCTGATCATGAGCCAGACTACTGGCGAAACTGGTCAGGCTTTTTGAGATAACAAGAAGATATGGTGGAATAAAGTAAATAACATGATCAAAGAAGGCATATTATCAAAGTACTATAAATGCAAACCTTAAGCACTCAGAAAAGCTATGGGAGGTTTTGTAAGAATTATCCCCCAAACCTCAAAAATTACTTCCAGTTTATATCTCCGACTCTGGAAAAAACTTAACTAACCCACAAGATATTGCAAATAGCTTTAACACTTACTTTTCCAACCTGAGTCAATACTATGCAAATTATGTTGTTTCGTGAATCAACCCACAGTAACTTGAAAAATTTTATACACAACATAGTGTCAAACCACGTGACTTTTGACATTCCTGAAATAACCCAACATTTTGTTAAAAAACAGTTGGACACATTAAACCCCTGCAAGGCTATGGAACTAGACTGAATTCCCACAAAACTACTGCGAATGGCAGCACCTGTGATTGCCACACCACTTACACATGTATCACCAATCTTTCGATTAGTTACCCGCTGAAGACCCTTTAATTCATTTGGGCTGATACAGCCTATGTCAAAATTTTACAGAGGAACGTGTGCAATATAGACAATAGTAATTCCATATATATACAGGTTAGACAGGGACAGGTTAGCTTATGGAGAGTAAAGAGTTCGAACTGCGGAATAGGATATTGACTACTAGGAAGTGGTTCTGGGCAAAAAGACACAAATACAAGTATTTTCCATTTTTACATATGTGCATTAAATGTAGAATAAAAATTAGAGTATAATTTTCAAGTAAGCTTGCTTGAAGGCCTATAGCTACACCTTGGCCATTACGTGCAAGTAGGCAGGTTTAAAAACATTTAAACCAGTTGAATTTCTTATTGAGATGTCAGGTGAGTTCCATACTCTTGTACAAGACCATAATGGTCCTTTGCTTAAGCCCTAGCACTCTGGGCAGTTTGGGATCTGGCACAGCCAGCCACTGGGCATTTTTTCGTTTTGTTGCGCAACATGCGACATGCTGGTGTAAAATTGCCGTAACTTTTTTATTTTTGCAATTCATGCAAAATGATCAACATGACCTTTGTTGAGCAAGACCTTCTCTACAATTTTATGTGGGGTTTTTTTTTTGTGTGTCAATTTAAACAAAAACTGGTGCCCTACACCCTAACAAAGTGAATATATCAATCTCAATCACGAAGTGATCAAAACTGTCAAGCCTGTGTGAATACAATTGCATGGGTACCGTTCCGTGTACTTTCCTTGGTTAGCGTCATGATCGATGGTTCATCTTTAATTTTTGCTCAAGATCGGTTGTGTGTCGTAATTGTCATTTAATTATTGTCGTAGAGTTTGCTTGTTGCTGGAGTAAATAGTCAATAAATGTATTTTTATCGCCGTCACTGATGAACTGTCAACATGATCAACACATGCGGCAGTGGTATTTTCACCCTAGCCATGTGTACCCACCGTTGGCTTATTTTAATCTTTTTCCGTGAAAAAATTGGACCCTCTGCTCTATTGTACACAAAGAGTATGTCACCATTCTCACCAATTTACAGCGTTAAATTTTGTTTCTTGCTTTAATAATAGTCCGTAATCATCACTTGTGTTCATGCAAATGTCCCATATCTTCCAAGCCCGACTTCACAACACGAGGTAGCGAGTACTCCCAAACGAAGCAGCAGTAGAAAAACAACACATTTGATTGGACGGCGAACACCATGGGACTGATTCTGGCCCCCTGATTGACCTAGAATATTCCGGAGAATCGTCTTCGGTAGTTTCCAACTAAAATAACGTATCTGTTTTAAATAGAAGCAATTCTGGAGGGGTTTCCCCTAAAGTACTTTTGTTTCAGCCAATGGGAGAGCTTGTTCTTAAAATAGACAAGGTTCTCAGCTTTTTGATAATGTGAAGAACATGGCGGGTGGACAAAAAAAAAAAGATCATAACCGCAACGATGAAATCACCCTATTTTTGCAGTTTTTCAAAGTTACATCATTCAAATTGTCACAAACAACGGCCCGATCATTCATCAAATCATCGTTGAAGGCAAATACTCATTTTAAACGCAAAATCAAAATAGCCATCAGCAAGAACTGATGTTTCTCTGCAAGAAAATGTGCGTGCCTGCAAATAAATAAACAGCACCGGGAATTTGAGAGGGCCCTTGATTAGCTACTTCAAAAGAGCGAGTTTACTCGACACTGGTGGCAATAAGCAATGTCGCTCTATGCGATTACGCTCGACACTGGCGTGCTTGGAGTTAAAATATCTTTGTGTTTTCCTCCTGGACTGTAAAGGTCACCTCTGGTAGCAGACTTAGTACACTGCTGGTTATTGACAGTTCTAGATTTGAATAGATTTGATATGTAGTCAGGTGCTAGTCCATGATGAGATTTATAAACAAGTACTGCTCTTTTAAAGTCTATCCCATCCTTAATACTTATCCAGTTTCAGCATTTTAGCAATTTCGTTGGAGGATGTTGTCAAGCATATTTGGCAGGTAAATCCAGGATGGGTCTGGCAGCAAGATTTGGGTAGACTGAAGAACAGTGATTTGTGGGGAACCGAGCAGGAGTCCAAATGCGGTAACATATGGACATTGTAGAACAATTTTCTTGTTTTGATGTTAAGGTATTGTTTTATTTTTCTGAGTAAGGCGAGTTTACAATTTTTTAATACAATTGCACTTTTTACCATTGGCACATAAAATGCCGGAGGGCATTGTCGGCACCTTCACCATCTGTCTGTCTGTCTGTTCATCCCTTCATTGACAAACAAAATAACACGAGAAAAATCTGCAAGGAAGTATTTAATGAATGGAAAATCAGAATCATGGAGAAAGTTGATGAAAAAATTTAGTTCTTCAGGAATGGACCTCTTCAAAAATTGCAGACAAGCAAAACAAGTGTTTCTAGATGATAACTACATGTATTAATATTATATAGTCACTTGGCAGCCTCTCCCTGGATCCATCCCTACACCACACTTCTCTTGTTTCTATGCAGACTGCTGAGCAAGATCCCACAATAAGAGACACAGGTCTGTCTGTATCAGTGCCAGTCACTATGGCAACCCAAACATAGACATGTTCTTTCAGAAAGAAGCATCAAATGAGGGATAGAGCACTCAAAATGTTTAAAGTACAGTGGTCCCGGTCTTCAGGGACCACTCCAATGACAGACTGCCTGTCTTGAAAGACCACTTGTTCAGGATACTCTGCTTAGTACTTTTCATCTGATTTTTACCTCCTATGGAAGGCCACCTGCCTTGAAAGACCATAGTTTGGTCATCTCTGGGGAGGTCCTTCAAGTGGGTTTCAATGTGCTTCTACGGTTGAGCACCATTTGTTTCTTTTCTGATGGTCCTTTCAATATTATTGAAAGTGTGGACTAGTTTGAATCTACAGGATGCAGTCCATGCTCTTTGCACAGAACTAGACACAAAACATGACTGAATGACTATAATATGATTTACTGTATGATGCTCTGCCCAGCATGCGTTTTGAAGCAAAATATCTTGTCCTTCAAGGGATATGTGTCAGTGTGGATTTCAAAAAGGTGCAATTCATGATTAAAGCTTTCTGCCAAGCAGACCTCAAAATGATCTATATGATAAGAAAGGTATCACGAAAACGAGATAACTGTACACAATCACTTAGAGGTCGAGCAGGTGTAAAAGTACTGATAAGATACAAGCAATGTGGCTCTATTTGCCAGAGAATTCTTTTGTAACAATTAACAATGCCTGATAAAAATGTTTATGAACATCAATAATTTGACATTCGTACTGTGCACAGATCAGACAATGTATTGTGTTATCTAGAGTAAGATTAGAGGTTTCTTGCAGGTATGACATCAACACAGGAAAAGATTGGTAATTTTACAAACATGAAAGTAGTACAAAATGGACCGGGATTTCCTGCAGCTACAGTAAAAACTACTTCTCTATAATATTACTCTTTCAGTGCCAACTGTGACCAAAGTCAAACTACATGTACTTATAACCAGATGCTCTAAATTACAATAAAGGTGCTAAATTTGTGTTCCCTGCATTACAAAAGACCTTTCATTCAAGTAGCAGCATGTGTACAATCACATGGAATATAATAGTTCAGGTCAACAGCTTTTCTCTGTGCGCTTTGGGCCCAATGTGCCCAAAGTGTGCCGAGGAAAGCTGTTGACTCGGTCCAAATGATGGCACGGAAACAGTTAAAGCTGCTTGCCTTCAATATACCACATACTTACAACAGGAGAACTTTGGTAACTGTCCTGTACACCTGAGTACACTGGCTTTCCTTGCAGCATAAGCAATCCCTGACAGGCGACTGAACACACCCTGACTCGCCATCATGTAACTCGTCATCTCAATCTACCTGGCTTTGGAACTCTGAAAGAATCAAAGTAATGATACATGTATATGTTAGTACTACCAGATGAATTAATCCAAATGTGTTGTCTTGCAGCAGAACACATGTTAACCCTCTCAGTGCCAAGATCTGGACTAAGTCAACAGCTTTCCTTGGTGTGCATTGGGTGCAATGCACCCAATCGAGCTGAGAAAAGCTGTTAAACTGGGGTATTCTCTCTGGAACTATAGGCATACTGGTACTTGAATGAAAGGTCTTTTTACCAGGAATACAAATCTGGGATCCTTATGATAATTCAGACTAGTTTGACTTAAGTAGATCGACTTAACACATGACAGGCACTGAAAGAGTTAACTAAACTGCCATAATTGAAAGTGATGTAAATACATGCAATTCATTGGTGTCTATATTTGGACTTCCAATTTTTTTTGCAAGACAGATGAGCAATGTCTAGTATATAGTTGGAAGTCTAAACAGAAGAAACTTAAAAGTCCTGATGATTACAACCTGTTTTATTTACATGGATGGGAAGCAAATATGTTGTCAATTCCATATCCATTCAATTCTTTTCTTTTTTTTTACACTTGTGGTATTGGTTTATCTTCATTTGCATTTTAAAGTTGCTACTTTGAAATGCACACAGTGAGTTGTCGTTCTTTTCCGACACCTCCGCAGCAGCCTGGGTGCTGACGTCACAAATGAAACACAGTGCAGTGAGCAGACAGGAAGCGTGGAGAGCATACACAGTACCAGCTGTCAAAGTGTCACATCTTTGTCTCTAAGAAAAGTGGAAATGGGGACAGAAATGTGCATTGCCATCTCAGTATCCACTGAGGATGGGTTGTTGTGATGCTGCCTGGTGCAGCAACACCAAAAGTTCCATGGTGACCAGTGTATTGTGTGAAGGCACACAGACAGATTTGCTTTGCAGCAAATCTTCTTTTCTGGTTCTTTATTTCTTAAAGTTGCATTCCGCGATATTTCATACACGTACCTACCCACGCAATTCATCACTAATCATGCGTCAAAGGACCGCTGTGCCTTCGTTTTGGTCAATAAACATGATATTATGGCGATAAGAGAGAGTTTTAACATTCGACCATGCAAGTGCTGTTTGTAACGGCATTCGGCCGTGTACAACGGTTCTGGGGCAATTCCTCGCTGATGAGAGATATATTTAGAACTAGCTGGCTCTCGCCGGTCATGTGGCGTACGCTATATTGCGAGAGCAAAATACAACTGCATGCAGTTTCCATGTGCTTGCGGAGCTGTCTGCGGAAACAGAGTGAAACACTGAAATACCACGATTTTGTGGTCCTCAACAAGTATAGAATTTTTCATGTCATTAACTGTGCTTGATCATGTTTTAGTCATGCATGTTCGTAGCTCAAGACCAAATGATAAATGGACGAGTTTGTACGCTCATCGGTGCCTGTGTTGTTTGTTCAACTTCACGGCTACGGCCTTCGCATTGTTTGAATTGAAGACGACAGCATGCAGTCTTACATAATGGTCCTGTGTCAATGACAGTGTTTGTACCTATCTTAAATGGACAAGTCTATTGACGAAAAACAGCAAATAAAGCTTTTATATATGGTGTTCATTTTGACGCTAAACCTGTACATGTTCTTTTCAAGTCACGATCGTTTGTCATGGACTGTGTTTGTGTTCAAATTGGTATATATTTTGATAAGGCATATTTGTTTGCGTTAGATTACATAAGTGTAGAAAACGAGCATATGAGAACACATATGGTCGCAAACAATAACACATGATTGTCATCTTCATGGTTCACCGTAAATACAGATGCAACTTGGAACATATTGACCTCAAATCTCGGGAAACTATATTTTTATGCAGTGAAACAAAAAGCGTTTCCAATTTCAAGCTTTGTAATTTGCTACCGGCAGTTTTAGCTTGCGGATACCTCAGTACCATTGGTTATTAATGTTACAGCAAAGAGGGTAGAGAGAGAGAGCCCTCCTTGGTTACAGTCAGTGAGCAAAACGCTCTCTTCATGCTTATATCTGGAGAGAGAGAGAGAGAGAGAGAGAGAGAGAGAGAGAGAGAGAGAGAGAGAGAGTTTTAACCAGGATTTGTCATGTTTCCTGCCAAAAATTGTGTTTTTGGATGTTTGTTTTATTGATGGTGGACTACATTTGTTACAAATCAATATCTGTATTTCATTTTTTTTTTCTTTCAATCTCTTCTTAGATCTTGTCAATATTATCGTCTGAATATTTTTCCTCGCGGTGTTCCTACCAACCCTACACTATAGTAGATTATTCCAATGTATACAAAATGTGGCAATCATATATTTCAAGTTTGCATCATGGTATGATATATTTTAAATCACACACGTAACATACGCTCGATATATTCTTCATATATATATATATACATATATATATATATATATATATATGTTGCGTATATTCCTGCCCACCCCTACACTATAGTTTATAAATGAGGCGATTACATATTTCTGAAACATATAATATATGCCAAAAAATAATATACTGTTCAAATACAAACACTAACATTTCGTATGTGTTATAAGTCGCTCCACACGGCCCACATAAGAACAGAAATAAACTAGCTAATGTCCCATCTGGGAATTTGTTGTCGGAAAACTTTCAGAATTTTTATTCACGTTCTGTACACGTTTGACATATGAATCATAAATCAACACAAGAGGTTTTTAAGGCCCAGAATTAGTTCAAATAATTCTCCGGCTTTTTTTTTTTTCAATTGACAAGAAGACGTAATTGAGACCGATTATCAGGTAAATCGGGCCATATTGTCGCCCGAGTTGAAACTCTCAATCTATATTTCTGCCACATGTATAGAAGAATTTCTTAGAACGACTTCAACTGACAAGCATGAACAGATCATGTGACGATAAACCCACACATGTATGAGATACCTGTGTTGCAATTGTATCATTAGTTTTTTTCATCGAATATTACCGAAATAAAAAGGCGAGACAATTACTTCGAATACAAACAAAAAACAAACAAACAAACCCGAAAGTGTATGCCCATGATCTAAGTGAAAGACCCATAATAACCTCCGCACCTTGCTGTGTTGGCAAACATTGGTCTCTCACGTCGACTTGGACCAAGACACTATTTTGTTTTCTACATAGCGAATCATTCAAGGAAAAAAAGGAAAATTACTGCGGCTAAAAAACAAAAAAAAAGAAAATTATTTCGGCTACAAAAACTACCCTCCCCCTCCCCCGCCCCCTATGCTCCCAGTGATTGACCCTGGAATACCTACGCACGTGCTTCTGCAGGCAAATGTAGGTCTTTGATTCAGACCAAGACCTCATTATACATATTGTTTGTTTAACGTTATTTTTTTCATTTTTTACCCCGAAGTATTTCTCCTTTTTTTGTTTCTCATTGGCGATTTTCGATGTTGAGGTATATTGCTTTACGTATGGGTATTTTAGTTAAAGGATTGCGTCAATATCCATACAAAACAAAACAAAAACAGAGACCCCCCCCCAAAAAAAACAAACAAACAAAAAACCCAGCAGATCTAGAGAGGACCAGATGAAATTCTGAATTACTTGACTTAAATTATTTGTTTGAAAAAAAAAATGTTTCTACCTTAAGTTTATTTACATCAACTTTTGTTCTGAATGTGACTTATAAGAAGGAACAGGACAATAGACACTTCTGTGCTGGAAGCATTTACGAAAAATGAGATGTCATTTAGTTGGACTTTGTGTGTGTGTGTGTTTTCGGAGAATGTATTGTCACGACCGATAACACCATATAGGTATGACTGAAGGAGAGAGTCCTTCTTTGTATAATAAATTTTATATTTCGAAACTCACAGTTCCTCTGTTCAAATTTTCATGTCGCATGTCCGATTATACCGAACGCAGTGTGACACCCGAGGACCCGTCCAGACCGTTGTGCAGTATACGGTTATGTCAATGGGGACAACGTTTAAAGCTTCTTCTAATCCGTTGTAAATGCGTTTGGCTGGTGTGGTACACATCAATGTGAAATTACAAGTACAATCCTTCATATTTAAAAAAATAAATAAATTCGTTATATTGTCGTCGAGAAATATGTTGGTAAAATTCTCTGTCGGACCAGGCTCTGATCAACGTGTTGCAACTTCCAACACGTGGCATGCAGACAAATGTCTTTTTTTGCCTATAAGGAAGGAAGGAAGGAAGGAAGGAAGGAAGAAAGAAAGAAAGATGAAAGACAATTTTACGGACATACAGAACAGTCAAGTTCATGAGAAAACTTTATGGTGCCCAAAGAAAATTGATGACGAATAGAATAACAAAAATCTTTGACATCCTAGACAATAACAGCTTGATAAGCAACACAAGTCGCGGACACGTCTTCCTCGCAGTATGTGCAGGCAAGAGCTGCCGGTGCAGACAAAATTTTATCTCGAAGTTAGCAGGAAACGTAGTTAATATGCCCTTCTCTCTCTCTCTCTCTCCCTCTCCCTCTCTCTCTCTCTGAAGTTGGCGTCGTCTGTTACTGATCTTAATTAACGGCACATTTGTCCCTTGAATTTGATTACCTACCCTCCCCTTCCCCCCCCCCAAAAAAAATCAGCAAGCGGAGCATTTGTATGATAATGATACTCGGATTCAAACTTGACAGATTACAAACACGACTGATTAAGTATCCATGACGACTTGAATATAACCCCTTCAAAGAAATGGGCGGCTTCTTTGATCTTTTTTTCGGCACGTGCGACAAATGGGCACTGATCTGTCCCTCAGACCTGTTCAGAATGAATGCAGCGACGTCATCATCACTTGCATGCCCAAGGCCGACCCTGTCCTTCTTTTACAACCCGCTATCGCTCCATATTTTCAACACCGATGAAAACTGTGTGTGTCTGTCTTATTTTGTCATGCGCGGCGCGCGCACGTTTCTTTTCGCTGTGAGTGGCGTAATTTTCTTGGTTCCATGATCGTCATCAACTTCACAAGCAGACGAAATGCCGGCTCAGACCGAAAACATAAGCTGTACGCATGCGCGAGATCTGTATGTAAATGACCCAAATGACGTAATCGAGGAATTCCCTGCCACACTCTGTTTGAATGTTCAAGTTCCATCGGTGGCTCACCGATGGAAGTCGCGATGATTTAACTCCCAAAAAACTCAACAACGCAACAAACAACTTCAGAAGGAAAACATGGGTGTTATAGTGGTTGATTTCCACATTCATTGCACTAAAGTTGGATCATATTGATAATTTGGGTCAACTACGTCGCGGAATGCAACTTTAATACCTTTCTGCCACATTTTGCAACACAGTTTTTCTCAGCTATTATAGAAGTTACAACACTGAAATTTTACATACTATGAGACCCTTAGCTGAAATTGTGCACCGAGTGTGGATTTATTGATATGTTATAAATTATTAAAGTTATGGGTAAACATGAAAAAAAATCCTATGATTATTGTGTAAATCCTCTCACAAAACAAGCCAGTCTCCTACATTTGAGGCATCAATCAGCACGCACTGTACTGAGTTGGCAACAAAGATTTATAAAAACATATTCAAAACAACCATCGGCTTTGTCAAAATACAATGTACTAGCATGTGTGAAACTAGAACAGACTGATTTTCCAACAGAAAATCAAATGTCTCCCGGTGGAACGCTTCGTTTCTGAATAAGATACAGGTGATAACATATTACAAATGACCAAGTTTGCTTGAAAATTCCTATCCTATTTTAGCTCTCACCTAGATACATTACTCTAGCCATTTTCATCAAGTTCTTCAAGACTTATTGCAGAGAAACCAATTTCACATAAATGACCCTGTGACCTTGAGAATTTTGTTAAGGTCACCCAAATATGATCCTAACCTAGGTCTTGCCTAGATATATATTCCTACCAAGTTCCATCAAATTCCATTAAGTTCTTCAAGACTTATTGCAAGGAAACCAATTTCACATAAGTGACCCTGTGACCTTGAAAATTAAGTCAAGGTCACCCAAATACAATCCCAACCTAGGTCTTGTCAAGATACATAATCCTACCAAGTTTCATCAAATTCCATCAAGACTTACCACACGGAAACCAATTTCACATAAGTGACCCTGTGACCTTGAGAATTCGCTCAAGGTCATCCAAATACAATCCCAACCTAGGTCTTGCCAAGATACATAATCCTACCAAGTTTCATCAAATTCCATCCTGTTCTTCATGACTTATTGAACGGAAACTAATATCACATAAGTGACCCTGTCACCTTCAAAATTTGGTCCAGATCAGACAAATGATAACCAAACATAGGCCTTACCCAGATATATAATCCTACCAAGTTTCATCAAATTCTATCCAGTCCTTCAAGACTTATAGCACAAAAACCAATTTCACATTAATGACCCTGTGACCTTGAGAATTCGGTCCAGGTCACCCAAATACAATGCTTACCTAGGTCTTACCTTGATACATTATCATACCAAGTTTCATAAAATTCCATCATGTTCTTCAAGACTTATCGCACAGAAACCAATTTCACATTTAAGTGACCCTGTGACCTTGAAAATTAGGTCAAGGTCACCCAACTACTATCCAATTGTGGATCTCATATTGATGCATTATCCTTCCAAGTTTCATCAAATTGCATCAAGTTCTTCAATACTTATCGCACCGAAACCAATTTCACATAATTGACCCTGTGACCTTGAGAATTCGCTCAAGGTCATCCAAATACAATCCCAACCTCCCAACCTAGATCTTGCCTAGATACATAATCCTACCAAGTTTCATCAAATTCCATTAAGTTCTTCATGACTTATCGAACGGAAACCAATTTCACATAAGTGACCCTGTGACCTTGAGAATTCGCTCAAGGTCATCCAAATACAATCCCAACCTAGGTCTTGCAACATACATAATCCTACCAAGTTTCATCAAATTCCGAGAAGTTCTTCAAGACTTATCGCACCAAAACCAATTTCACATAAGTGACCCTGTGACCTTGAGAATTCGCTCAAGGTCATCCAAATACAATCCCAACCTAGGTCTCGCCAAGATACATAATCCTACCAAGTTTCATTAAATTCCATCAAGTTCTTCATGACTTATCGAACGGACACCAATTTCACATAAGTGACCCTGTGACCTTGAGAATTTCACTCAAGGTCATCCAAATACAATCCCAACCTAGGTCTTGCCTAGATACATAATCCTACCAAGTTTCATCAAATTCTGTCAAGTCCTTCAAGACTTATCGCACGGAAACCAAATGTTGAAGAACCTGTACAACAACAAGAAGTTTTTTTTTAAGCAGAATAAGCGGAAGAACGGGCAGTAAAACAATATGTCCCCCGGCTTCCAACGGGAGACATAAAAAGCAGCCATGTTGTCTGTTGATGTGTACCATCCTAAGTTGAGTGCTCTCTGCAATATTTTGCTTTTGCTTATCAGTGTCAGTACCTAGATGGCTAACATGTGTCACAGATGGAGAGCAGGCCTGACATTTTTCGTTTTTCTTTCTGGTGAAGACCCAGTTGGGTCAGGATCACAGATCACATTTCTATATGACCTGGATCACTGTCTCGCTCTACAAGTACATGCGTAAGTAAATTAATAAAACAAGAGGCCCATGGGCGTAATGCTCTGCTGGCACTGTAGCTATATTACATCTGTTCATTTCAAAGTTGCGAGTCATCTGACTTCCCAACATATAAAGCTTATGTATATATAGTGTATAAAAAGTAGCTTATTTGTGCAATTCCTGTGACTGATATTGTTGCATGTGCCAAGACAACAATGAGCGAGTCCTTAACTTTATGTCCGCAGTGACCTTCAGACAGAATATCAAGGTTAAAAGTAGGTCAAGCTCACTGATATTACATCAAATTCTAGCTTTGGACATTGTCTGTACATCCTATAAATTTGGCATGTCTAATCTAATTATTTTTTCAAATTATGGAATTTTATGTCTTAAAACACCTTTTGGCTCATAATTTCCATCAAATTATAGGTGGCACCACTAGTATCATTAGCAACTTAGACTTTGACCTCTCCCACAATCCCACTGAATTGGGTGAAGATGTGCCTACAATTAAAAATGCTGGAGCGTTCACAAAATTTTAACATTAAGACTCCTACATTGCATTGTAGGTGGCGCCACCAATATCGACATGAACCTAAATTTTTATACACCCTATATGTCCTGAAAGTTCTATTGGGCTAACTTGAAAACTGTGGACGGTATTACGGTCACAAGATTTTCACACTTTGACCTGTCTATAACATAGCACTACTGGTAGCCCCACAAGCATTGATGTTGACAAGATTTTTATGCACTTTATAACTCCTAAACATTATATGGGCCTATCTAAAAAATTGTGGGGTGCAGAGCATTCCAGAGATGACCCGTATATTTAAACTGGCCATTTGACCTTGACCTTCAACTCGGATTAAAAATTGTGGCTGTTCAAAATTTGCACCCCACATCCAGCTTTCAATACATATAGTCTTTTTGTTCACTTCAGGTGATAACTTTTCCAGTTATTGAAGAAAAACAATAAACTTGGACAAGTGCCAAACTCCATAATTACTGGGTCACAGTGACCCATAAAGAAGGTTACCAAGTACAGTTTAATGTATTATGTAATCAAGTGTAAATTTTGGTCTGGAGGCTCAATTCTCTTTGCCATTGATGTCCAAGCTACACCCTGCCATTACAAAATCACCTTTCAAACTTTACAGGCATGGTGAACTCACAAAAATAGGTCAAGGTCACCCATATTATATATATAAAATTCTAGCATTGGACATGGTCTATATAACCCATAAATTTGGCAAGTCTAATCCAATTATTCTTCCAAATATGGAATTTCAAATTGTAAAAACACATTTTAGCTAATAATTTCTGTCAGATTATAGGCGGCCCAACGAGTATCACTAACAACTTAGACTTTGACCTCCTGTACAATCCCACCAAATTTGGTAAAGATCCACCTAAAACTGTAGATGCTAGAGTATTCACAAGCTTTTAACATTTTGACGCCTATATTACATAATATTGTAGGTGGCGCCACCAATATTGAAAGGAACCTAGATTTTCATACATCATATAAATAAGTCCTGAAAGATATATTGGGCTAACATCAAAACTTTTTTAATTATCTCGCTCACAAACCAAAAGTTTAAGGATGGACATGAATGATGCTATAAGCTCTGCGACCTTAGGTCAGCAGAGCTAAAAGAAATAAATAAAAAAAAAAAAAACGAACTTAAACAAAAAAAGGTGCACTGAGTGAGGGTTTGATTAACACATTCTCCCCTGGTGCCGCCATTTCTCAAGATAATACAAAGTTGTCTGCTTCTCTTATTTCAAGTGATTCAATTTCAATTTATGTCTAAATTTTGAAATAAACCTGCATGAAGAAATTTTTATTTGAGTTGACAAGACCACATCAAATTTTTTTTTTTTTTTTGCGGGGGGGGGGGGGGGAGAGAGAGATTTACTGGCTGTCCCTTTTTCAAAATTGGCAAAACAGAAAACAAATATATCCTATAAAACAATGATCTTTTTCTACCTTCTTCCTGTGAAAAAGTTATCAACATCCTTGTAGTTTAAACTTTTTTTCCAAAAAGGGAGTCTGTAAGTATTTCTTTGTAATAAACAAGCTTTTGAATACAAAATTTATCAATTTGTGCAACTTAAATAACTTGACACAGCCAAAGAAATTTAAGAATATTCTATGGAGTCAACATTATCTTTTCCTTTTCGTTTTCCTTTTTCTTGCTTGCCTGCCTCCTATTTTCAAATTTTGATCATAAAACATAATAAATCAAGATAAAAAATGTGTGCCCTAATAGTCGTTTTCCTTTTTCTTGCTTGCCTGCCTCCTTTTTTCAAATTTTGATCATAAAACATAATAAATCAAGATAAAAAATGTGTGCCCTAATAGTCCACTGTCATGACTTCTTGCCAAATACACTGCAGAAACAAGTAAGGAATTATGAAAAAGTGATAAGGAAAGTGCTTGAAACCATCACACTTTTTAATCTGTCCTGCTCTGCTAACCTAGAAGCCACAAAACAATAAATTTCATGTACAGTGGTACCTGCTGTATGTGGCCACCCCTTCGGCAACAAAGAGCCGGTCACCTTTGATTGCAGGGAAATTTACTGAGAAATTGTCTGCCCTGTCTCAGCGCTGTGATCAGTAAAAATAGTGTGGCTGCTCAAGGTTGTGACAACCTACAACAGACATGTACCACTGTGATGACCTGTGCTTGGCAACATGTCGCTGACGTCTACGTATATATCTGCCCCTTTTTTCGAAGTACCTTTATCCATCCTTAAGAGCAACAATGTGAAGCCCCCCCCCCCCCCCAATACAGGATGTCATTTTAATGTGTATTTCAAGACCATTTAGGAGTGATTTAGACGGCACTTCCTATCATAATCAAGGCTAAAATGATTTTTATGTGTTGGTTTCAACAGTGATGATAAAAAATAACGTGCCTGGGAACATACTCACCTCACTTTTTTACGAAGATAAACGGGCCAAGGATTGAAAGTCCAAAGTGAATTAAGTCTTTCCCAAAAGAGAACTGTGTTTTCAGCCCCCCCTTTTCCTGACATAGGTGGAGGGTCTCATCAAGTTTCACTTAAAATGATTTTGCCAGCCTCACATATCTTGCACTTAATGGTTTTGATCACAATCATTAAACAAATCACACCAAACAACATTTCATCCTCACAAACCACAGAAAATAAAAATCTGTATCACACTTGAAGCAAATTCACACACTTATGAGCGTGTGCACACACAGATACAACACAGTGACGCTCGTAATACACAAGTCAGCGTTTTTTACACTTTTCCATTTGTGGACTTAACACTGCATCAGTTAGGAATGTGTTACAGCTAACAAAAAATTGTTGTCCTCGCGGTACCAGTACGTGTCTTACAGTGTGATTTGGAGTGACAGGGCGCATCCCGAGAGTCTGCCGGATTATAACGACCTCGAAATAGGTACCCCCCAGGAACCAATTGTAAAGCACCATCAGTGACAGTAGGCGGTCCAAGTGTTAATATTGATGGGCAATAAGGTCACTTGTCCCTCCTTTTCTCTTTTCTTAGCAAGTTCTGTGCAAGTTTACCCATTGTAGTTTATCAAGTACGGTACTCTGATTGTGACCTGGGCTTAGCGCCGTGTGAGACGCAAGATGACGTCAGAAATAGGAGCTAATTGGATTGTAAATGTTAATGCAATCGGAAGTTAGTATATCTGTTAAAATATACGATTATTGAAGTTGCTTTCACAATGCAAGAACTGCGCAGTCCTTGGCCTCAGTAGGGTCTACCATGGTATTGAGGAAATCCCCGGTAATGACTTAGTTCTACGCATATGCATTTTTTGACTGGCAAGTCCTCATTTGCATGTTGTTGTTTCCAACTAGTTAGAAAAAAATATATACATATATTATAGAATTATTGATTGGACTGCGAAATACTGACACACGGCACAAGTTTGCAAAGCAAACAAGGACTGGATTATATCAGCAGTTTTAATCAGCAGCCGACAGACAGCACTACGTACCGGCTGAAAAATCATTTGGTCAGCCTGCTGTCAGTGACAGCCAATGAGGAGCCGAGGCCTCAGTTTGACCCAGTCGTCAGTTATCAAATCTGTCTTCTCCCAGTCCAGTGTAAATGGAGCAGCAATATATGTCAATGACTTTCCTGCATCAGTTGGTAAACTTACAAATACATCTTTTCCTTTCCCAAGATAATCTATGTTTAATTGCTCGGTTGAAACAGAAGTAGAGTTTTATGTACCATGTAATCAAGTGCAATTTTGATCTGAAGGCTCAATTCTCTTTGCCATTGATGTCGAAGCTACACCCTCCCGTTACAAAATCACCTCTTTCAACCTTATGTAGGCATGGTGATCCCACAAAAATAGGTCAAGGCCACGGATATGATATAACATTCTAGCACTGGACATTTTCTATATATATCCTATAAATTTTGCAAGTCTGATCCACTTACTTTTTGAGATATGTGAAATTTATATCTTAATACACATTTTGGCTGATAATTTCCATCTAATTATAGATGGCGCCACTGATATCACAAGCAACTTAGACTTTGGCCTCCTCCACAATCACAATCTCTAGAGCAGTCACAAGATTTTCACATTTTGACCCCAATATATTACATAATACTGCAGGTGGCACACCAGTATGGCACATGACCTAGATTTTTGTACACTTAATAAATCCTGAAAGTTATACGGGGCTATCTTAAGGACAGGTAAGAAACCAAAAATGAATACCACTTCAGTCAATCCTAGCTCAAAATGTATTTCCGTTAGGATAACATATCATATATGTGTGTAATCGTCATACCCCAAAGAATTTATATGTTCTGTATTTGGGTGTCTGTGATGTTAATTCTTGAATAAACAATTGAAAGTTGACCGCAAAGCATCCACCCCATAAATGTCACTAGGTGGATGCTTTGCGGTCAACTTTCAATTGGTTGTCAATCAATTCTTGGCCAATTATATGAATAAAAGAGCCTTTGAAGTACGGAAAACAATACTCAGCGATCTGTCAAACAGCAACAGCGACAGTTTGGTTTCAAACTGTGACGTCATGGAGGCGGCCCTTCGGGCTCTGTGACCTCAAGCCTGGCAACGAAAGTAGTGTTGCATTGCTTCGGTCTCTACACTTTACTTAGTAAGCTTGTCATTATTTTGTAGTTATTTTCTCAATCAGTTTCATTTCTCTTTCCAACCTGAGTTTTGTAACGCTATTTTGTGTGTGTGTGGTTTTTTCTGTTCACATTTATGCTTATTTCGATGCCTTTATTTGTACTTTTATTTGCTCATCCCTGGGTTTCGATAAAATATTATTATGTGCATGGGTATTGTTGATTAAAGTCCCATTTTTTTTCCCGTACGGCCTCTGAAGGGAAATTGTCTGAAGATTCCCGCTCCTCTTGAACATTTAAAGTCTCCCTTCATTAGAACACAAAACAAGCAAGATAACTATAAAGTTCCTGTCCACAAACATACTTTCGGCATGCCGCCTTATTTCGCAATGCCACCCTGAAACCACTCTCCTATTGCCCTGGGCCGTTGCTACCTGCAGCCACGTGACAGGCTGTTAAGTATGATTGGCGGGTGGCACTGTTCCGTTTGGCAGCTGAAAACCAAAAGAATGACACACGGACGTTCAGATGTCCACATGCCTGTGTGGTTTTTGGTGTTTTTCTCATATTTCTACTTTAGTTAATAGCTTGAAATTTGACAAATAATAGAAAGGACATTCATCTTGTAAAAACCGCTAAAATCTCAAAATCGGCACGAAGGTTTTTGATGTTTAACCTGTCCTCAAAGACTGTGGACACAAGCAAAAAGTTAAGGTACAGACTTACTGTATAATGGAGAGACAGACGTGATTGATCACATAAGCTTTGCGACTTTTGGTCCGAAGAGCTAAAATTGACACATGAAAATTCCTTCTTCACTCCTGGATCACTAAGCTGAACACGATTCATTTGAAACAATCAGGGGTCTTACTGAAAGAACTCCACAATGCATGCTGGAAGGGAAACTGCCGCAACTTTAGATCTCACCAAAATATACCTTTCTTTTCTTTCCTTTTTTTTTAAATGCCAAATTCTCACTTGTCTGACAGGAAATCATACTCTAAAATGAATTGTCTGATCAACTGTATTTGAGCTTTCTCCCCAACCCCAGGCAAGCAGGTAATTCAAACCCTGAATTGTCAACAGACTAGGCCAAGGTTCTGATTCATCCTAGAAGATGAGAAAGTTTCCTTCAATATGGCCATATAGACTGCCTAAAAAAGTGTATAAAGTTCAAGCCAACATTTATGACAACAGCAAAATAAACCACTTAAACCTACATTTAGTTTTAAAGTTAAGTGGTGTTACATTTCGATTGTTTCTGTTATCTGTGGCAGTGTTCATACATAGGCCAGTAGGTTACAGAATACCTGCTCCAACTCAACAAGGATCAGGTTCCAGGTGTTTGGCTGTACCTGTAACCAACCTTGCCTTTGTGTCGACAGTTTCTTTCAGTTTCTAATTTGAATGTTACTGCACTGTTTGTTTCAAACACAACAAAGCCTCATGGGTATGACAATGCTCTCGTGGTGCCATTTCAACATGTTCCATGACCAGGTGCAGGCTGCACAGGGAGCAACATGGTAGAGCCCACCAAGTAACTGTCTCAATTTTTTAAGGGGGGTAAGGGGTTTTCCATGCTGGTGTGCAGGGCATTTTTATTTGCCACACTAATATACTAGAAGCCTTTATCTTTTTCCATACTTTGTACCAACCATTATTTGCACATTTTCTTATTTTCCGTACCTTGTACTAGGGCAAAATTATTACTTGTACCAGCACACTAGGGCCCCACTTACCCCCCTCCTTTTAAGACTGCTGTGAAACTAAGTGACCATTTGGTGCTTCTTTCCTTTTGTTGCAACCATTGTCATAACTTATCATTATTTATTCTAAGATAGGGAGTTAAATATATGGATTTTGGGGTGCTAAAATTGACAAGAGGGCTGTGTGGACAGCCTGTCCTCAGCTGACCTTGACAATCAACACATTAGAAGT
This sequence comes from Hermodice carunculata, assembly GCA_964020975.1. Classification (NCBI taxonomy): domain Eukaryota; kingdom Metazoa; phylum Annelida; class Polychaeta; order Eunicida; family Amphinomidae; genus Hermodice; species Hermodice carunculata. Next base: position 53,357,499 of record OZ026623.1, on the reverse strand, counting down.
CCCCCTCTACTTTCGGAGTACCCAGAAGGGTTCCAGTGTAATTTCAAGGCAACAGACAAAGCTGTTTGAGATATTTAACCACCCCCCCCCCCCAAAAAAAAAAGAAAAATAACAATAAAATTTATTAATTACAAATAAATAAATAAAATCTTAACAAATTCAAAATCCAACAAGAACAGACTGATTTTCCAACAGAAAATCAAATGTCTCCTGGTGGAACACTTACGTCTCTGAATAAGCTACAGGTGATAACAAATTACAAATGACCAAGTTTGCTTGAAAATTACAATCCTATTTTAGCTCTCACCTAGATACATTACTCTAGCAATTTTTGACAATTTCTTCAAGACTTATTGCAGAGAAACCAATTTCACATAAATGACCATGTGACCTTGAAAATTAGATCAAGGTCACCCAAATACAATCCCAACCTTGGTCTTACCTTGATACATAGTCCTACCAAGTTTCATCAAATTCCATCAAGTTCTTCATGACTTATTGAACGGAAACCAATTTCACATAAGTGACCCTGTGACCTTGAGAATTTGCTCAAGGTCATCCAAATACAATCCCAACCTAGGTCTTGCCAAGATTCATAATCCTACCAAGTTTCATCACATTCCATCAAGTTCTTCATGAATTATCGAACCGAAACCAATTTCACATAAGTGACCCTGTGACCTTGATAATTCGCTCAAGGTCATCCAAATACAATCCCAATCTAGGTCTTGCCTAGACACATAATCCTACCAAGTTTTATCAAATTCCATCCTGTTCTTCATGACTTAAAGAACAGAAACCAATTTCACATAAGTGACCCTGTGACCTTGGGAATTTGCTCAAGGTCATCCAAATACAATCCCAACCTAGGTCTTGCCTAGATACATAATCCTACCAAGTTTCATCAAATTCTGTCAAGTCCTTCAAGACTTACTGCATGGAAACTAAGTGTTGAAGAACCTGAACAACAACAAGCAAAAGAAACGGGCACTAAAGCAATATGTCCCCCAGCTTCCACCGGGAGACATAAAAATCACCGATGGGTGCTCATATGAACATACTCAGTATAGACCCAAGCAAAATACAAATTTGCCACATTTTAACGGAATCTCACTGACAGTTTTATATAAGACATCAAAAATATCTATTACCTCGCAATCCTCATGGGCTTACATTGTAAACAGTGGGAAGCAATGCACCAACTGAGAATTAACTGAATTAAGAAATTTATTAGAAAGCAGAGATATGCAGCATCACCACCTTGTGACCAACTTTGTTAGATCTTTCAACAGGTACATGTACATCAAGTTTCACCAAAATCTGAGTAATGACATTGTCAGAGAAGTCAAAAATCGCAGTTACACACAAAAATTTAAGAAAAATATATGGAGAGCGAAAAAAATCACAGCAACGAGTCCGCAAGGGGGCTGCGTGAACAGCCTATCCTCAGCTGACCTTCACATTCTACCCACTCTGATGCAGTGGATGAGGATTTTGGAGACAAAGTAAAAAATGTGACTTGCCATTGCAATTCCCAACGACTAACATGGTTATCAATTGGAATGTGTGCATTAATTGACCCAAAGTACAGTGGTCCCTGTCACCAGAGACCACCCCTACAGCAAAGAAAAAATGGTCTTATGAGACAGGTGGTCTTTCATGACAGGTAAATATACATGGGAAGTATAGGACAAGATACAATCCTACCAAGTTTGAAGTGAATCTGGCCAACAGTTTTTGAGAAGAAGTTGAAAATTGTAAATGTCAAAGACAGAGAATGGCACCTTAGAACCGGACTACAACCTCAGCTGAGGTAAAATGCATATTCCAATCTAGTCACAAGACCAAAACATTGTTACAACTTAATTGTGAGGCACCAGCAACAACAGAGTGCACTAACATGTACATGAATTCAAGAGGCCGTGTCGATGTTCAATTGTACATCAGTGTGACACGGTTGTACTACAGACAGCACAAACAAAGATAGCACGTCGGATCAGCGTTGAAAGTGGGGCTACAGTGTATAGTTTTTGCTGAAAAAACCCAGGTAAGCATAGATTAAATAGTATCTCTCATGGGTAGGATTTCATTCAACTTCACAACGAGAATGACACCACCCTCGTTTTGCTGAGTGCAGCGTCTGTCAGTGAAACCCGGTTCTGGCTGCCCTCTCGTGACGTCACTCCAATTGGTCCGTCTAGAAACTCCCCCTAAACGGCACAAGATTCTGAATGCATGTGTATTTTATTTCATTTTTCATAAATGGACACTCAACAACACATGATGTGCAGTTCTTCAAATTGTTGCTGTTGAACTGCCGTTATAGCATTAAACATTAATATTGTAATGTAACTGCATAGGGGACAGAAAAGTGTGTTTATGCAGATCATGATACAGAACTGTACATGCAACTCCTTCCAAAGATGCTGTAGTCATCACTGTCGTGAAAGACCATCTTGATCAAAGACCCCCTGCCTTTTAGACCACTTCCGAAGATGCTTCACATAGGACTGTTCTAGTTATTTACACCTGTCATAAAAGACCACCCGTCTTACAAGACCACATTTGGTCATCCATTGGGGTGATCTGTGGTGATAGGTTTTATTGTATACGATTCTACATTTGAAACAAATAATTTACACTGTTTTTTTCACCTCGGTCTCTCTTTATCCATGGCAGTATTGGCTGGCATGAACATCTTTTAATGGCTTCCAAACTTTGTGTCAGCTAGCATATTATTGAAGGATTAATATTCACGTCAATATGTATTTGGGCTTTCATTTATACAGCTGTACATTATTTTTATGTAAATCGTGTTAGACTTGTCACTTAGTTTAAAAAGTAATCACTTTTAACTCACATAAGGGAAGACATGTACATACATGAACTGTAAAAAGGTAAGACATACTATACATCAGAGCTCTCATGCATTATAATGAAAATGATATGCTACAAATGAACATGCAGTGGTCCCCCTCTTATAAGGCTCCTCTCACCAGAGGCCACCCCTCTTGAAAGGCCAGCCAGGGTTTTTGCCAGAGTGAAATTTTAGGGTACTCAATCTCAAGTAAAAATTCTAATAATGAAGCCTTTATGGGGTATTTCAGGGTAATATATGCTAAAATTGTTCTTTTCTGCTAAAATCTACGGGTAAGCAAAAGTACCCTTGAGATTTTTTTGGGTATGCTATTTTACCCTTTTTACCCTCTGGCGGAAACCCTGCCAGCATTCTTGTACAGAAAGTATGGTATTTGCAGTATATTCTCCCCCTCAAGAGAGGCCACTCCTCTTATAAGGCCACTTTTTGGCTGCATTTGGGGTGACCTTGTTAGAGAGGGAAATCAGTGTATTAGCTTTTCCCCTCAAATTTAACATGATCATGATATTACTGAATTTATACCTACTGAATATCCAAAACATCTTCATGAATGTATTGATCACTATCAATGTACATGTAACACTGGATGTTTCTCCTTAGTTGTTATCATTAAACATTTCATTCCATAAGATTATGTGAATCATATCCTATGTGCAACCCCCTTCTTTGTTGCATAAATAAAGTTTTAAGAACACTAAATACTAGCATGTTATTTTTATCACAGTGAAAATATATTTGTCAACATATATTCATTGTATGTATGTATGTATGTATGTATGTATGTATGTATGTATGTATGTATGTATATATGTATGTATGTATGTATGTATGTATAAGCCAGAGGAAAGTAAACTTAGATTATGAAAAGTGATGTACGGCAATTCATAACTTCAGAATTCATAGACAAATTGACCTACAAAATACTCCAATGATAAACTATCTACTGCCAACACATTTCTGGTTTTTTGTACCAGTAAGAAATGTATAAATTGGTGTAATACAGTTTGAACATTTCGTTTTCTGGTAACTTTAAAGGGTCAACCAGGAAATCTCATCATCAAGCAATGTGCTCTCAGATCCTAGGCTGCAGTTTATGCGTGTTTAACCATTACTTGTTGTAACGGCACATTATGGGAGAATACACATATAGTACTTCAATTGGTGTCCTAATTCCATTGTTCCTTTGATTAGAAGATATGGCTTTTGTTAGTGTTATAATGGATGTTTTACTATTATCTGGAACACTTGGGTGGTCTGGAGTGCTGAGCTATTTAAGTGTAGTCAACAAGTCCACCAGTTATGGTAGCATGACTCCACACTCCTCGCTATGGCAACGTCATTTGCTTTTCATGTAGACTTATTTTTGTTTGTTTGTCTTCATTTTATCAGTTTTAATCCGCTAACCCCCAAATGAAATGGGTTTATATTACCCTTTCAAAACCTGAAATACCCTCTGCGAAAATTCTAAAGGGTCACAGGTCTTGTTTATTTATTTGTAAAATTGATGAGAAAATATACTCTTCTCCCCTGAATTTCCCTTCTTGTGATTCCCTGGAAAAATTCCCAATAAAAACACTGTTTATTATTGAGACACATTCCACCATTGCAAGGGTAGAAAAGTTTGACTGGTCTGAAGAACCTGTACAACAGGTCCTGCCCCAGATGTGTGGGTCCAATCTTCTGTGCACTGCAGTTGACAGTTGACAGTTGTGACAGTTGACAGTTGAAAGCTTTATTTGGTCTAAAACTTCAGTACATCAGTAATATACATAGTACAATATACTCATGTTTAAACCGGGAGACCTGCACTAAGATTCTGAAGAATCGCTATCATGCAGGCCACCCTAGAGTTAATTAATGTTAACTGCTATACATACATACGCTGTTGGCTGAAGGAATAAAAAGTTTTATACAATTGTTAGACCAAGTGATGATAATACATACATGTGGTTACTAAGGTAAATTATCAATTAGTGTTACTGATACAGATATAACAATTGACAATATTGCAGTTGGTTTCATAGTTATTAATGATGTACTTCTTTGCATATTGAGTAAAACCTTTGAAGGAATGAGTAAGGATTTTTGACATGACAATTTCAGGTAAGTAGTTTTCATTGATTAGGTCAGGTATTATGTATCTAATACACAAACGACTAATTTTAGTATTAGTGACTATGATTGGTATAGTTGGGGTTAAAGTGGGGATATTATGTACTGTTTCATCGTATCTTCGTGGGGCGGAAGCAACCCTTCTTGGTCTGTCAGTCTGCTGTGCTAGATTATTGTTGAATAAGTTATTAAAATAACTTGGTAACATATTATTTTCATATTTGAAATACAGTTTCATGCAGGATAATTTGAAAATGTCTGTAACTTTAAGTAAGCCAAGGCTTTTAAAGATCGGTGATGTATGTGCGTTGTATTTGCTTTTGCTAATTAGTCTTACTGCTTTCTTTTGCAGCTTGATGAGTCTACTGCATGAGTGAAAACCCCAGGCTGTAATTCCATAATTCAAGTGTGAAAGGAATAAAGCGTTATAAATTATTTGTAGAATGCATTCAGGTAGTAAATTCTTCAATTTAGCTAGTATACCACATGTCCGTGATAATTTGTTAGATATAAGAGTGACATGGTTATTCCAAGTAAGACTGTGGTCAATTAAGACCCCCAAGAATTCAAAACTTTTTACTCTCTCTACTTGTTGATTGTTAATTTTAATGTTTGGTATTTGTTCATGGGATAATTGTTTCTGTTTTGTATGGAAGATCATAAATTTAGTTTTATCAACATTCAAAGATAGTTTATTCACAGCTAGCCAGTCACTAACTTTAGTTAATTTTTTATTTACATTATCTGAAAATGAAGAGTGTGATGATGTATCACCTGTGAAATTACATATTGTACTTAACAAGTTAGTGTCATCAGCGTACATGATTGAGATAAAGTTACTGGCTGTGTGTAGGTCGTTTATATATATTAGGAATAGAAGTGGGCCCAGGATTGAGCCTTGAGGCACTCCAGTGGAGATTTTCTGTAATGGTGATTTGATGTTTTCAATTTCAACATACTGGATTCTATTACTAAGGTAGCTACTGAACCACTGTAGCTCTGTATGTAGGATTCCGTAATGTTCAAGTTTTTTAAGAAGTATGTTGTGGTCTATAGTGTCAAAGGCTTTGGAAAGGTCCAAAAAGACAGCAATTGGAATTTTGTTTTCGTCAAGATTAGCCTTTAGTCTATCTATGAGTTCTAGTACTGCTGTTTCCGTTGAGTGATTTTTTCTAAAGCCATATTGATGATTATAGAATAACATATTATCCGTAAAGTATTGAAAGAGTTGAGTATGGACCAAACATTCGAAAACTTTGGAGATAGATGGTAGAAGAGATATGGGTCTGTAATTGTTGAAATCATGTTGATCATCTTTTTTGAAAATTGGTTTTACTTTGGCTATTTTTAATTTGTTAGGGAAGATACCATTTTTTAATGATTGGTTTATGATAGCTGTTAGAGGTTTACTTAAGGCCTCTGAGGAGAGTTTCAGAAGTATGAGGGATATATTGTCTGCTCCAGCACTTTTTTTGGGGTTTAGTTTAGATATTACGGTCTTTATATGATCGTCATCCACATATGTGAAATGGAAAGTAGAATTTGTGTTTGTGTTTTGTAAATAGGATTGGAAAGCTTTTTTCCCTTCAGTGTTTATTTTCTTTGCCAATGTTGGCCCAATATTGACAAAAAAAATCATTAAATTTTGCTGCAATTTCCTGTGTGTCTGTTATTTGTTTATTGTTGATATTAAAATATTTGGGAAATTCTTTATAAGTGTTAGACTTATTTAAGACATCTTTTATGGTTTTCCATGTATTTTTGATATCATCTTTATATTTATTAAATTCTGCCAGATAATATGCAGATTTTGCCCTACGAATCATCGATCTGACTTCACAACTACACTCTTGGAGCCTTCTAGACAGATCGTTATACCTTTCATTTTCTTGTGTAATGGAGTGAACTTTCTTGTGGAGCATATCTCTATGTTTAATTTTGTTTAAGATGTCTTGGGTGATCCATTTTGTTTTCTTATGTTTGTATTTGTTGAATTTTTTCTTTTTTAAAGGAAAGTGCTTGTTAATCATATCATCTAGTTTGATTGAGAATTTCTGATCATAAGTTATTTGCGGATCTGCATTTATATTATTATCAAAAATGGAATCCCAGTTTGTGTTGTGTAAATCTTCAAGGAAATCACGAGTAGCATTACCTGTGAAAGCTCTAAATTGGATTTGCTTTTTATTGATATGATTAACATTTGTATTAAAATTTATAGCTGACATTGTGGGCAAGTGATCTGATAGTTTATGAACTAGGATTCCCGTTTGAACAGGATTGCACGAATTTGAGTTTTTACTAAAAATGTTATCAATTAATGTGGCATTCCGTTTAGATAATCTGGTGGGTAGTAAAATATTTGGCAGCATGTTATGTTCAGTAATAAAGTCATAAAATTCTTGATACTTTCCATTTATGTTTACTTTCAGTAGATCAATGTTAAAGTCCCCAGCGAGTATGAAATTATGATTCTGGTGATCAAGGTTATTAATTACTGGACAGAATTTCTGCAGGAAGGACTCAATGGCTCTATGGTTATTGTTTCCTTTCGGGGGTCGATATATATTCCCTAATTTTATCTGATTTTTATTACTGTCCTCAATGTCAATAAATAGACCTTCCCAGTATTGAAATTTATTGTAATTCTCTTGTTTTTTAACACTTATATTATTTCTTACATATGTGATTAGGCCCCCCTTTTTGGAGCATTCATTATTGCTATATTGTGAATACATATTGTAATGTTGTAGTTCAAATTGTTTGGGGTCATGAGTTTCATTAAGCCATGCCTCTTGTATACATATTACACTGAAGAAGGTATCAGTTTCAGCTAGGCTGTCTATTAGAACTTTGAACTCATCGAATTTTGCATTCATTGACTCAATGTTGAGGCTGAGAATTGTTAATATGTTTTTGTGTCTAGTAAGAAACACCTTCAGATCCTCAACATTGAGATATTTTGTTTTTGCACCTGGATACTGAATTTCAAAAGAATCTAGATTTATATACCTGGACAAATCATTTTCATCCACCCCACCTTTGTTTCTTAAGAACTCTTCACTTGGGATGGGCATTTATGACTTAAAATTTAAGAATAGTTTACTTTAAAACTGTACTCTGTGACATTCTTGTCCCCAACCACAGTCCTGGGAGATAGTCCAAAAAGTGCAAAGTTCTCGGTATTCCGGTATAGAAATCTACACACTAGCGATTCATACTTTGACCTGAGATAAAAAAATAACTGCATGAAAGATATTGAAGTATCTGTGTCCATTTCGTGACAGTCAGCATGAGATTGAAGTTCAGGAATATGAAGAAGAAAGGAACAGAAAAAACAACAGTAGCAGATGAACCACAGTTCATCTATCAGATATGTCATCGTAAATAGTAAGGATAGAGTCAAACCTCAAATCTGTCAGTCATGCTTATCTGTTTGGCAAGTTGATTATTATGCAGACGTGTGCTGTTATTAAATGGAATATAACACTGTTTAATCAGTAGAAGAAGTTGTTACAAGTTCCGTGACCGGGAAAATCCATCGTGGTACCGGCGCCATATTGTTTATTTGGTGCGGATCTGTAATAGACAAAGGAACTATTTTTGTGGCGGAGAAAGCTGTTAATAAATGATGTGCGTCGGTTATTCTTGACAACGGTAGTTAGGTACGTTCGCCAGTGAACATACTGAGTTCCATGTTTATTTTCTCGTATTGTTAATGTATTTAGAATTGTCGAAGCCGGGAAGATATTTTGTTAAGTCATTTTTTGATACCAATTCTAGATCAGTCCCGTTCAGTCGTTTTATAAAGATCACTCCGTTGAAAGACCATGTCGATTTGATAAGGCCTTCCTGTTTTGCTTTCCTCGCGAGGAAGAAAATCTCCGATTGATCTTTCGTAAGATCCTCGTTTATGAACACATTTTGCATTCCCTTGGGTGACAATTTGGTTCTTTGTAAATAAAGACTTCGCTTATCCCAGTGGGAAGCAAAACTTACAAGTATAGGCCTTGTTTTATCGGTTTGTTTTTTCCCTATTCTCTTCGCAGTGAAAGTGCTGGAGAACTTTACGTCTAGCTTAGTCGCCAGATCGTTTATTCTTTGACTGCTATTCTCATCATCCTTTTCGTTTAAACCGTTTATTACAAGGTTATTATGTCTCCCGGTCGTGATCATTTCTCGTTGTGTGACTGATTTAGCTCTTTCTTTGACTAGGAAATCAAGAAGCTCATTATGTTTTTCAACTTCTCTTTCCACATTATTCAGACGGACCCTTACTGGTTTTATTTTCTCGTCCAAGTATGTTTTTAGAGTACTTTCGATTTCAGGAACAAGAGCTTCCTGCAAACTTTTTAGTGTGTCTGGACTACTCAAGGCACGTTGAACCGCAAGACTAATTTGGACAGACAAACTACTAAGAGTACTGGTTTCGCCTCCGTCTGACTCATGCGACTCAGTGTTGACATTATCCTGTTTACTTCTCTTACGCTTCTTTTCGCGATTTTCTCGAGTCAAATTCTCCTCCGACATCGTCTCTTTTGTCTCCCAAAAAGATTTCTCCCCGATGTATCCTAAGAATATTTCTTCTGAGTCTGTATCTGAATCTAGAATAAATAACTCCGGAATAGAGAAAAAAGAGTCACTCCTTTCAGGGGTCACACTCACTATCCACTTCCTCACACGACATGCATCCCACGTGGCAATGTTTATATAACAACTATATATCGATGCGGCTGTCGGCAACTTCAAGAGAGATGATTATAGTTGTTATATACCGCAAATTCTCATCATAATTGATCAAACTTGATCCTCGCACTTAAGTCCACATGTCCACATACTTTTTTCTTCACTCACACAGAATTCTCACATAAACAGACAGATCAAAGGCAGAGCCTAGAATTTTCGGCTGGCATCCATGACGGCGTATGAATACACCTATGCAAAGCAGGGCACCCTTTGGGGTGGTGTCCGGGAGCATGGTTTCCACTGTAACTACATGTAATTAGTGCCAAATTTATCTTAATACTGCAGTATCTCTGCGGAAAAAAAACAAGAGGATCATGATGATCCTGTGCTCAACTGACATGCATCTGCTTATTTAAAAAAAATTACCCAAAAATTTATGCAAAAATCAATGCAGTGTGACCATTTGAATAACACATGTAGAGACCCATCAAAGGTACAATTCTACAAAGTGTGACATAAATAAGGCAAAAATTATCTAACTTGTTTCCATTACAAGAAATCTCCATGTTTAAGTTTCGTATTAATCTTTTTTATTTTGTACTGTTTCAAAAAAATGAGTGAAAATACGAACCGAGTCAACTTTTTGAGCAACTTTGTTTGACCCTTCTCAAAGGAACATATCCACCAAGTTTTAGCTTAATCCGAGTGAGGGTTCTGGAAAAGAAGTCGAAAATAACAAAAACACACAAAAAATCATAAAAAATTTGCAGCACCACCTGGTGAACAAATTCTGAACTAAGATTTCCTGGGAGTGTCCCTGTGAGATATCAAATCAACTGGGTGAGCTGTTTCTGAGAAGATATTTTAAGATTTGCCCCCAAAAAGAACAAAAATATTCATAAAAAAAATAAAAATCAATGGAGCATGACCATTTGGACAAACTTAGTAGAGAGTCACCCAAGGCATATCCCCACCAAGTTTGAACAAGTTGACGCTGACGCTGTCCATATCTCCCGCCCACATAATTTTAAAACAAAGATAACTGTATATTTGGCAGGTACATACTGGCATGTTTCTGATATTGTGCTTAAATGGGGACGATACGTTAACTGTACCTCTACCCTGGGTGTCATGGTAAATATATACTCAAGTAAATAAAAAATAACCTAAAAATTATGGCATGAGCAGAATGCTGGAATTTTACATGTGATTTGTAGTCATCTGAAAACAAGAAAAATGTATAGTGTCAATGAAACAGAAAAATAACTGTTTCTTACAAAGGTTACTAGTTGTGATTCTCTGTTAAGTTCTGCAGTGTGATCCATGTCATGTGATGGTCTGTGTATGGCACCGGGAATGCATCAGCAGGTAGGACTCTTGTTATTGTCATCTGTGAAGATCAGATCCAGGTAACCACCAAGCCTATGTGTTGGCTTTGATATCCACTGCTTGAGTTTGCGATGGGTTGGTTTGAGGCAAAGATTGTTGAAGTCGCCCATCAATATTAGTTCATAGTGGACTGGAATGTGCGAGATTTCTTCATAAAGTAAAGGCAGAAACTGTCTGGCTGGTGTGTGTGGAGGGCAGTAGACTACCATAAGGAGCCAAGGATTTGCAGTGGTAGGAAACAATGTAAGACCCATTATCTGTAGTTGGGAAGCACTGAATGAATATTCCTCTGTATGTGCATCATAGTTGTATTTGACATAGACTGCGAGGCCATGCTTTGTTGGTTTGGTTTTTAAAGTGTACCCTTCTATCTGGCAAGCTTCTGTACAATCCTCAACATGTGTTTCTGTCACACATATGAATGATAAGTGTTGTACAGCATGGTCAGCCTGCAGATCAGATATATGACACTTTAGGGATCTTATGTTTATATGGCCCATGGTAATACAGTTTTGTGAAGTCAACTGTAAAGGATGTTGCCATTTAAAAGGGGTCTCTATCCTCATGCGTTGCATTTAGTTGCCTCTGGTGACCTTGACATTAGGTCAAGGTCAAAGTCCTTTAAGGCTTCACACAGAACTTTACAAGGGTGTTCAACTGTAAAAGTTAAGTGAACATACGTCACCTGGTTCTTCAAATACTGCATACAACAAAATCAAAGAGAATTGAAATGCCACTAGTGACCCTGACATAAGGTCAAGGTCACTGACCTACGAACTCGATATAGACCCTAACAAGAATGATCAACTGTAAAAGTTATTATACTATCTTATCTGGTTCTGAAGATATTGCGCGCAAGGAATTCACAGAGAAGTGACCCTGGGTGACCTTGAATGGGGTCAAGGTCACTTTCCTTTCAACTCGATGTGACTACTAATAAGGGTGACCTAGTGTAAAAAATTCATGATCCTAGCTTTACTGGTTCTTGAGATATCGCACGCAAGAAATGTGGGATGGATGAACTGCCTCTGGTGACCTTGAAATGAGGTCAAGGTCAAGGTCCTTCAAGCATGAAATAGAACCTTACAAGGTTGATCAACTGTAAAAGTTAAGTGATCCTACCTCACTTGTTTCTTCAGATATTGCATACAACAAATTCAAAGAAAATTGAATTGCCGCTGGTCACCTTGGAATTATGTCAAGGTCACACACCTTTGAACTCGATGTAGACCCTAACAAGAGTGATCAACTGTGAAAATTTCATCATCCTATCATATCCGGTTCTTAAGATATCGCGCGCAAGAAGTTTACAGATAAATGACCCTGGTGACCTTGAAATGGGGTCAAGGTCACTCTCCTTCGAACTCGACGTGAACACTTATAAGGGTGACCAACTGTAAAAAATTCATGATCCTAGCTTAATCTGTTCTTGAGATATCGCGCGCAAGAAATGTGGGACACGGTCATCATTGCTATATCTCCCCCCCCCCCACTTCGTGGACGGGAGATAATTAAATCTGGATGACGGTTTTTGAGAAGAAGTCAAAATGTGAATTAGCATCAGAATGTCCATTGACTTGCATGGTAATCAAAAGGAAAGCTGCATTGACCAACAAACGCATGAACTGAAAAAATCCTTAAAGCTGAATCTGAGTGACGGTTCTGGAGACAAAGTCGAAAATAGCAAAAAAATCATAAAAAATAGAAAAAATCGCAGCACCACCTGGTGAACAAACTAAGAACTTGGAGTCCTCGGGAGTGTCCCTGTGGGATATCAAAGTAATTGGGTGAGCAGTTTCGTAAAGATTTTTTAGATTTGCCCGCCAAAAAAAAAAGAAAAAAATTCAAAAAAATTCTTAAAAATCAATGGAGCGTGACCATTTGAACAAACTTGGTAGAAACCCACCCAAGGCATATCCCCACCAAGTTTGAATTAAATCTGGATGATGGGTTTGGAGAAAAAGTCAAAAATATGAATTAGCATTAGAATGTCCATTGACTTCCATAGTAATCAGTAGGAAACCTGCATTGACCGACAAACACCTGAAATTAAAAAATCGTTTAAAATCAGGAATCCACAGCAGTGCCACCTAGTGAACAACTCTCTTTGACCCTTCTACAAGGAACACATCCACAAAGTTTCAGCTTAAAGGGGAACAGCAGTGAAAGTTTTTACTTTTTTTAGTCATTAATGGTCATTTTAGGTGTTCATGTGAAAAATTTTTTCAACATTTTTTCTCAAACAGGTATTTAGTTAGAGCTATTTTATATTTCCCGCAGGTGTGCTGATGTGTGATGTCACCTGGGCTACCCTCCATATATAATACACAAACCTTGAGGGGCACCAAGCTGAGATACACAACATTAGCAGGCATATCTTAATGACTTGTGTACTGTGTTAATCACCCCCTTTGATCTTATCAGTGTGGTATATTGGTTGATACCTGCTTCAGTAGTTGATTACACAACCTCAGGAGCTGTTAGCTTGTGTATATTGATTTCTGCATTTTTCTTTCCTTATTAATCCTCATTAAATGAGTAAATATCTCAGTTTAGTAAATTTGATTATATCTATACACACTGCTTCATCCATAGTAAAAGTGGAATATGTGTACTTGGTCAGGGTTCCATGTTTTTGTCAAAGTTTTACTCGGCTGTCATTGCATTAGCTGTAGCAGTTAGCCTAGATGACATCACAACCCCTCATTTACATATCTAAGAAAACTTGATATCTGCTTATCCATTTGGGAAAAAAGTTTGCATTTACTGATATTGGTTCACATTTATTATATGAAACAACTCAAAAATTGTAAATTATCACCGCAGTACCCCTTTAATCTGAGTGACGGTTCTTGGGAAGGAGTCGAAAATAGCAAAAACACAAAAAATCATAAAAAAATAGGGAAAAAAATCGCAGCACCACCTGGTGAACAAATTAAGAACTAGGCATCCTAGGGGATGTCCCTGTGGGATATCAAAGTAATTGGGTGGGCAGTTTCGGAGAAGATTTTTTAAGATTTGCCCCCCAAAAAACAACAAAAAAAATCATTAAAAATTCCAAAAATCACTGGAGCATGACCATTTGAACAAACTTGGTAGAGATCCACCCAATGTACATCCTCACCAAGTTTGAAGTAAATCTGGCCAAAACTATTCAAGTTATGACCATACAAGAAATTCCCATGTTCAACTTTCCTATTAAAACTTTTGTGAAGATTTTTGAAAAAAAAAAATCATAAAAAAATCCAACATTCATTGGAACATGACCATAGGAATAAACTTGGCAGACACCCACCCAAGGTATATCCCCATTAACTTTAAATTAAATCTGGACGACGGTTTTGGAGAAGAAGTTGAAAATGTAAATTAGCATTAGAATGCCCATTGACTTACATGGTAATCAATAGAAAAGGTGCATTTACCAAAAAAGGAGCCGAATTGAAAAAAATCATTAAACATCAGGAATCCGCAGCATTCCCACATAGTGAACAACATTGTTTCAGCCTTCCACAAGGAACATATCCACCACGTTTAAGTCTAATCTGAGTGACGGTTCTGGCGAAGAAGTCGAGAATAGCTGTACAACCAAAAAAATCATAAAAAATTTGCAGCACCACCTGGTGATTAAACTAGGAACTAGGTGTCCCAGGAAGTGTTTCTGTGTGATATCAAAGTAATTGGGTGAACGGTTTCAGAGAAGAAGATTTTTTAAGATTTGCCCAAAAAAGAAACAAAAAAATCATTAAAAATCCAAAAATCACTGGACCGTGACCATTTGAATAAACTTGGTAGACACCTACCCAAGGCAAATCCCAACCAAGTTTGAAGTGGATCTGGCTGACCGTTTCGGAGAAAAGGTCGAAAATGTGAATTGTTGTAACTGAGATTTAACAAAGTATATTGTGGACAGAATAAAGAACAGTATTCTTGTAATTTTAACTAGATGATTCCACGAAGTTTGCATATACATATATACCTACAGCTCCAGGGGCACATGCTATCCAGGTTTTTATTTCATATATTTCAAACACTATGCAACCCATGCTTTTCAGTTTTTAAATTGTGCATGTATAATATTTCATAAAAACTGGATCAATTGTTGGAAGCATACTTATACGTACAACTGTTCTATATCAATATGTTTCAGAGCCGAAGAAAGCTGAACTGATCAGCAACTTGTACTTCAACATCACAGCAAGAATGTTTACAGCATGATTGATATGTTTAGAAAGACAAAGTGAATATTCTGCACAGCTTTTCTTGCATGTATAGAATAATCAGTATTATCATGTGCAAGGTCATTGTACCGAGTGCTACAAGAAATGAATCATACATTTCATAACAATGCAGGGCTCTGAAAGTACAGGAGTCCATAGGCCCGAAACCCACAAAGAACTGAAGGACCTGTAAAGGTTGCTAAGCATTGGTCCTCCTGACCAGTAAAAAAATCGCCAGCGTTACTTTTTCAATTAGCCCTTCCTCTGCTATTTATTTATTTATTTTGTGTGTGTTAACTGACTATCTTGCTGAGATTTAATTGTGGGATCGGCCCGCAAACACGATCTTCAGGGTATGCACATTGATGCTCATTTACGTAAACAAAGACATTGTATGCTCATTTCTGGTCTATCAAACTGCATAGGTTTTGCTGCGGAAACAATTTTTTAGTGTAAATATGAAAAATTTTATTGATGCAGACTTCTACATAAACATCTAATCAATTGTTTTCGTTACATTTGCTGATGAAAATTGGCAAAACAACGGTAAAATTGTGTATTTTGTGGCCTCAAATTCTCACAATTCTCTTGCTGGTCCAAGGCATGTTTGTATCAATGGAAACATCAGAAGCTCGTCAGTGTCATCATGCTACTTTCTCATTGGCTTATTTCTTTATTCATGCTTACCAAACATTGTCATCTTGCTTAAATTTGCTATCTCCAAGGTGAAAATCTTAAGAATAGAAGGTAGCAACATTCTCGCCCTCAAAGGTGAAATTCTCGTCCTGCTTGGGTGATCAAGCATGCACTGTTCTTTAACAAACATGCATGGTGGAGCCGATGATTCAAGCCAACAGTACTTATAGTAGATTTATACTTTCATTTCACGTAAGTACCAAAATTAAGTGACATGTCGACGGTAGCCATTTTGAAAACATAAAGAATTTCCCTGGTATATCACTGAAACAAATACAGAGTGGAAACTGCATGCAATTGATGTGAAAACTTGTGCACCTGTATGCATTGTCAACAATCTCTGCGATTGTCTGTACTGAATAAAATCTCTGTGTGTTGTTTTTTTTTTTAAGCTCAGGTGATAAGTCAGCTGAGCTTTTAGGAGGATAGGCCATCCGTCGTCCGTCCGTCCACAATTCACATTTTCGACTTCTTCTCAAAAACCGTCTGCCAGATCCACTTCAAACTTGGTGGGGATGTGCCTTTGGGGGGGGGGGGGGGGGGTCTCTACCAAGTTTGTTCAAATGGACACGGTGCAGTGATTTTTGGATTTCTGACGGATTTTTTCGTTCTTTTTTGCGGCAAATCTTAAAAAATCTTCTTCTCCGAAATCGCTCACCCAATTGCTTTGATATCACACAGGAACACTCCCTGACCTCCTAGTTCTTAATTTGTTCACCAGGTGGCGCTGCAATGTAAAAAATTTTTTTTTTTTGAATCTTTGTGTGTTTTTGCTATTTTCGACTTCTTCTCCAGAACCGTCACTCAGATTAAGCTGAAACTTGGTTGATATGTTCCTTATGGAAGGGCCAAACAAAGTTGTTCGCTAAGTGGGAATGCTGCGGATTGCTGATTTTTAATGATTTTTTTCAATTCGGCTCCTTTGTAGTAAATGCACCTTTCCTATTGATTACCATGTAAGTCAATGGGCATTCTAATGCTAATTTACATTTTCGACTTTTTCTCCAAAACCATCATCCAGATTTACTTCAAACTTGGTGGCAATGTACCTTGGGTGGGTGTCTACCACGTTTGTTCCAATGGTCATGTTCCAATGAATGTTGGATTTTTTTATGATTTTTTTTTTTTTTCAAAAATCTCTACAAAAGTTTTAATAGGAAAGTTTAACATGGGAATTTCATGTTATGATCATAACTTTAATAAAATTGACCAGATTTACTTCAAACTTGGTGGGGATGTGCCTTGGGTGGATCTCTAGCAAGTGCGTTCAAATGGTCACGTTCTATTGAATTTTTGAATTTTTATGAATTTTTTTGTTCTTTTTGGGGGCAAACCTTCAAAATTCTTCTCCTCTGAAACCGCTCACCCAATTGCTTTGATATCGTACATAGACACTCCCGGGGACACCTAGTTCCCAATTTGTTCACCAGGTGGCGCTGCAACTTTTTTATGAATTTTTTGCAAGATTTGGCTATTTTTCACTTGTTCTCAGAACCGTCCCTCAGATTAAGCTGAAATGTGATGGATATGTTGTTGTGGAAGGGTCAAACAGTTGTTTACTAGGTGCCACTGCTTTGGATTCCTGATTTTTAAGGATTTTCAATTCGGGTACGTATCGTTCAATGCAGCTTTCCTATTGATTACTGTGTAAGTCAATGGGCAATCTAATGCTAATTCACAGGACAACTGACACGAAATTTACTGTTTACTTGATAACTTGAGATCTGTTTTGAGTTAGCTACACATGTTAATTATTCTGTATGAAGGTCATCTGAGATAGTACATGAATGACCTTGACCTCGTTTGTGGGGTCACAGTGCAACATTCATGAATTTTACTCTTCATTATAACTTGAGAACTACTTGAACTTTGATGTTGCACATGTAAGTGTTCTTCTATAAAGGTCAGACTTATTCAGAACACGGTGTCCTTGATTCTTTCCCAAGTTCATAGAGCTGCAAGTGTGATGAATGTCAAGATCAGCTAAGCACGGGCTGTTCACACAGCCCTCTTGTTTATGAATTCTTTTTTTTTTTTTTGGTTTGTTTTCTTTGGGGGGGGGGGGGGGGGCGGCAATTCTTTAAAAAAATCTTCTCCAAAACCACTTGGCAAATTGCTTTGCAATTGCTTAGGGAGACTTCTGGGGACCTTTGGACCTTAAATTAATTAGTTCGACAGGTGGTGCAGTGATTTTGGAAGTATTTTTTATGAAAAAATGTGTTTTTGCTATTTTTGACTTCTCCAAAACCGTCACTCAGATTATGCTGCAACTTGTTGGAAATGTTCCCTTTAGAAGGGCAAAACAAAGGTGTTCACAAGGTGGTGACGCTATTATAAAGATATTTTGAAAATTCTTTTCAATTTTCCAGTGATTTATAATTTTTACAGTGATTTGGGTTGTCCAAGAACAAGTATAAAATCTTACGCATTGTGACATTTAGAACTGACTGCTTATGCTTGGGCCATGTGAGTGTATCTTGAGTTTCATCAGGCCAAGTCTGCTGTCATTTAATAATGATGTGATCTTGGATAAGAGCATAGTGTCATCATGTGAAAGATCAGTGATAGTGTTGTCTATCCTAGAGTCTGGCACAGTAGTCTTGACAGGAAAATAGGAAGACCTAAATGCAGCAATCAAAAAGGACAAGGGGAAGGTCAGCGTTAACATGTCAGAACTTTCGGTCAGTGAACATTTCCAAATTATATACAAATCATGCACGTAACAAATATGTGTGAAGCATGCAAAGTCTATTTAATAGACAATTTATATAGATTATAAAGTAGTGTTAAAGAATTGCCCCCCCCCCCCAAGAAAACAAACCAAAAAAAAAAAAAAAGAATTCATAAACAAGAGGGCTGTGTGAACAGCCCGTGCTTAGCTGATCTTGACATTCATCACACTTGCAGCTCTATGAACTTGGGAAAGAATCAAGGACACCGTGTTCTGAATAAGTCTGACCTTTATAGAAGAACACTTACATGTGCAACATCAAAGTTCAAGTAGTTCTCAAGTTATAATGAAGAGTAAAATTCATGAATGTTGCACTGTGACCCCACAAACGAGGTCAAGGTCATTCATGTACTATCTCAGATGACCTTCATACAGAATAATTAACATGTGTAGCTAACTCAAAACAGATCTCAAGTTATCAAGTAAACAGTAAATTTCGTGTCAGTTGTCCTGTGAATTAGCATTAGATTGCCCATTGACTTACACAGTAATCAATAGGAAAGCTGCATTGAACGATACGTACCCGAATTGAAAATCCTTAAAAATCAGGAATCCAAAGCAGTGGCACCTAGTAAACAACTGTTTGACCCTTCCACAACAACATATCCATCACATTTCAGCTTAATCTGAGGGACGGTTCTGAGAACAAGTGAAAAATAGCCAAATCTTACAAAAAATTCATAAAAAAGTTGCAGCGCCACCTGGTGAACAAATTGGGAACTAGGTGTCCCCGGGAGTGTCTATGTACGATATCAAAGCAATTGGGTGAGCGGTTTCAGAGGAGAAGAATTTTGAAGGTTTGCCCCCAAAAAGAACAAAAAAATTCATAAAAATTCAAAAATTCAATAGAACGTGACCATTTGAACGCACTTGCTAGAGATCCACCCAAGGCACATCCCCACCAAGTTTGAAGTAAATCTGGTCAATTTTATTAAAGTTATGATCATAACATGAAATTCCCATGTTAAACTTTCCTATTAAAACTTTTGTAGAGATTTTTGAAAAAAAAAAAAAATCATAAAAAAATCCAACATTCATTGGAACATGACCATTGGAACAAACGTGGTAGACACCCACCCAAGGTACATTGCCACCAAGTTTGAAGTAAATCTGGATGATGGTTTTGGAGAAAAAGTCGAAAATGTAAATTAGCATTAGAATGCCCATTGACTTACATGGTAATCAATAGGAAAGGTGCATTTACTACAAAGGAGCCGAATTGAAAAAAATCATTAAAAATCAGCAATCCGCAGCATTCCCACTTAGCGAACAACTTTGTTTGGCCCTTCCATAAGGAACATATCAACCAAGTTTCAGCTTTATCTGAGTGACGGTTCTGGAGAAGAAGTCGAAAATAGCAAAAACACACAAAGATTCAAAAAAAAAAAAATTTTTTACATTGCAGCGCCACCTGGTGAACAAATTAAGAACTAGGAGGTCAGGGAGTGTTCCTGTGTGATATCAAAGCAATTGGGTGAGCGGTTTTGGAGAAGAAGATTTTTTTAAGATTTGTCAAAAAAAAAAAAGAACAAAAAAATTCATTAAAAATCCAAATATCACTGGAGCACAAACATTTGAACAAAATTGGTAGAAACCCACCCAAGGTACATTGCCACCAAGTTTGAACTTAATCTGGATGACGTTTTGGAGAAGAAGTCGAAAATGTGAATTAGCATTAGAATGCCCATTGACTTCCATAGTAATCAATAGGAAAGCTGCATTGACCGACAAGTACCAAAATTGAAAAAATCGATAAAAATCAGCAATCCGCAGCATTCTCGCATAGTGAACAACTTTGTTTGACCCTTCTACAAGGAACATATCCACCACGTTTCAGCTTAATCTAAGGGACGGTTCTGGAGATGAAGTCGAAAATAGCTATAACACACAAAAATTCATAAAAAATTAGGAAAAAATTGCAGCGCCACTTGGTGAACAAATTAAGAACTAGGAGTCCCAGGGAGTGTTCCTGTGTGATATCAAAGCAATTGGGTGAGCGGTTTTGGAGAAGAAGATTTTTTCAGATTTATCCAAAAAAGAACAAAAAAATTCATTAAAAATCCCAAAATCACTGGACCGTGATGACTTGTACATACTTGATAGAGACCCACCCAAGGCACATCTCCACCAAGTTTGAAGTGGATCTGGCAGACAGTTTTTGAGAAGAAGTCGAAAATGTGAATTGTGGACGACGGACGCACGACGGACCCTCACAAAACCTCAGCTGACTGACAAGTCAGCTGAGGTAAAAACCAAAAATCAATGGACCATCACCATTTGTACAAACTTGGTAGGGCCACAGGTACATTTCCACCAAGTTTGAGGTAAATCTGGCTAGTGACTTTGGAGAAGAAGTCAAAAATGTGAATTCTGGACACCGACAGACAGACAATGGATGCCTAACGACCACATAAGCTCAGCTGACAGACAAGTCAGCTGGGCTAAAAATCACCCATAGTTGCTTGTCATGAACAAAGAACAGACTTCCATCTGAGCTGTAACACTTAAAGTGCATTTTTGGCTGTCTGATGGGAACCAGTACCTTGGCTATGCATCAGGTATCTCTGTACCATGGTCCAGATCCTCGTGATGACAAACACCAAAACATGCAAGGTTTCCTTTAACCCCAAATGGGAATATATTACCCTTTCATATAATGAAATACCCCCTCGGACAAATTTAAAGGGTACCAACTTCCTTTACTTTCTTTGTTAACTTTGCAAAGGATAGCAAAAAATTTGACTCTTTTTCAAGTTGGGACCCTTTGAAAAAAATCCTAACAGAAACACTGACATGGACCCATGGTTGTCACTCAGCGGGAAGATGGTTCATCATTCTTGTTAACCACACACTCAGAAAGGCTTTGGGGATGGTTAAAACACTACCCTTAATATCTAACTGAATTCCAATCAAAAGTTCATTATTTGTCCCAAAAAAAAAAGTATAAATAAAGTATGAAAAAAGTAAAACAGTGAAAATAAAGCATCATACTTTAAAAAAAGTATAAAGTGGCAGCACTGCAAGTATTGAAAATGAGTGGCATTTGGATACAATATTTGTAACATCCATAATGTCTTTGAAAGTCTTACTTTTCAATATTTTCCAGCTGTTACAATGTTGTTTCAGCAATGTTTCTTTGCATTTTTCCACTGTATTACAACACAAGATTCCTACAGCCATGGATTCTGTGTACTACTTATAATTAATCCCAGTATGCACTGCACATCAAATGTTCAGCACATGTGCAGCTCTCAGCATTTACTGTCCAGAGCCTTCCAGGTTCAAATCCCACTGAATACATGGACTTTTTTTTTTGTAAAGATGAAAGAAAATTAAGTAATGGTTTAATAGAAGAGGTCGCAAGGAGCTATTGTACGTGTATTTGGCTGAATATACAACCCAACACACAACAGTCATGTGGGTGTGTACTCCCATTAGATTAGTCTATGTTTAACTAACATTCAATTTGTTGAATGGTTTTGCAGAAGTTACCAAATTCACAGGAATACTTAAACTATACACAACCATTTACCACAAGAAATTTGGTGCTTCATGGTAGAGTGGTTTTAAAGTTACATACCTGTAGGTACATTTGATATTACAGTGAAACCCCTCACAACCAAACACCCTTGGGACTGAGTGGAAGTGTTCGGTAGTGAGAGGTGTTCAGCCGCTACGTTATCAACTTGACATATCATACAAGTGTATAGCTATTTCAGCAAAACTATCCCTTCATTCTTCACACAAATGACACTACATGCACATGATGTATGCTAATAACACAAAGTACTTCTCTACTGTCCCACTTCTTACTATCAAAACATTCAACTGTTTCAGTCACAATCAGTTTCACTCGAACATGTCAACTTATTTTAAGACAATGTGTAACTGTTGGTAAGATCACATACACTCAAGAGCCAAGTGGAATATCACACCAAAACGCCATGAAAACAATACAGTTTCCACTGCATTTGGAGATAATTCCAGCATTCAGGGTTCTCAATTGCCTGCTTTGCTTACTCAATGGGCTGTTGGTTTTGATGGCTGATTGGTCAGCAGAGATACCAACCAAAATCAGTTCTGAGCTAAGGCATATTTTCACAGAAGATTAGACAATAATCTTGATAAACTGTACCAACCAAGGTGTGATCTGTTAACCACAGAGACAGGGTGGGAAGCAGAGAACAACAAAGGCATGTCTTATCAGCCTTCCTGTGTTAGCCCAGCATACATGCAATGTGCCAGCTTTTTATCCTTCGTGACAGACAACCAGCAACTGACCATGGGCCCGGTTATGGCTCACAGAAAAAGCACATGTTCTGTCGTGGGAGGGTCATTTGTGGCTTTGGGACTGAAAAAAGGTGTTCAGTGTTCAGAAGTGAGAGGTGTTCGGTAGTGAGAGGTGTTCAGTAGTGAGAGGTAATGAACATCCAGGTGCCTATCAAATAACATGTAAACATTTGGGACTGAACAAAAAGTGTTCAGAAGTGAGAGGTGTTCACTAGTCAGAGTTGTTCGGTAGTGTAGGTTTTACTGTACAATGAAAACTAATGGAAATACACATACCTAGTCCGCCTGCCTACAGGGCCCTCTACAGAGAACCCACATGAAACAGCTGATCTTGACCTTAGGTGTATTGAAATCAATGACAAAAGCACTGGTAGGAACAACAGAAATGTAGTTCATACACTAGAAAGGATAGATTTGCAGGCAAATCTGCCTGTGTGCAACAGTTATCAAAATATTCTAAATTTGAATTCTGTTTGCATCCCCTCTTTAAATGAATTAAAATGCTACAGCTTTTGTTTATTGTTCATTGGATGTGCCTTCACCACAAACATATAATTCAAATTTGAATGGTAACAGTTTCAAGATATTAAAGACTTAAATATTGTGTATTTCCATAAATTTAAATGGAATGTTCAACTTTGGCTCATAAGATGTGGCTGTAGCACAAGCCTATATAATGAAATTGGTGCCTCTATCGATACTTTTAACATATTCAAGATTTAACTTTTGTGTATTCAACTAATTTGCATAAATTAAAATGGTACCACTTTGGTTTATGCTTCATGGCGTGTGCCTATAGTACAAACCTGTAAATTGCAGTGGATTGACAACTTTAGCAGTAATTATAGATTTTAAGATATCAAACATTTAAGGTTTTCTGGTGCCCCAATTAGCACAACTTAAAATGCTGCCATTTTTTTAATGGCACGATGAGCTATAAGACAGGGCAAGTGGCCTTGATGGAAGACGTAAAGTTTGACCAGTTTTGTTCCAATGAACTCGTCAGGAACTAAGGAAAAGCACTGAGGGCCCACATATATACGTATGCACAGGTAACTTTCCGTCGTCACGCAATACATGTGCATTGTGGTGCCGTTTTCTCTTTCTTTCCTCCTTCCCTCCCTCTCTCTTCCTCCCATCCCTCTTTCTTTATTTCAGTGTGTAACATTTTTCTTGCACAACGTCAAAGTGACGGCTTTGAAGATAGGTGGGAACAGTGCAACTGTGATTAGATTTGGAACCTTACCTTAAAATTGCCAGAAAGTTAAAAATTATGCAAGTATGGGATAAAAAATTTTGAAACCTTCCGCATCTTCAAAATTGTTGTAGACAAACAGAAAATTTCAAGTTGTGCATATAGGTTTGTGGCTCCTGTGTATGCAATGTGCCATCAATCACCCCCCCCCCCCTCCAAAAAAAAAAAAACAAACAAACAAACAAAAAAAAGACTCAGACTGTGTGAACCATACGATATCACAGTTGACGCCTTTCCTGGTTACGTAAAAATGCGACTGAACATACCAAACCCAAATCGGGACTGTGCTGGTCTAACGTTCAATACACCGTTTGGTGTATTGAACATTCTTCCATCCAGGGCATGATCTTGCATGATTATGATGGCAACCATCAACTTTGCATAGCCATAGACACGATGGCTACTATCAGTGCTGATATCACCGTCCCCGTCTCCAGTTAGTCAAAAAAAATCCTGTCTGCTGCACCGGCGTCTTACAATTTATATTGTTGCGCTCTCCAAATGCAATCTGGGCTGCTGAATTTATGTTACAAGTTTCAAACTGTAACATTTTCTGTCAAGTAACAGTTTTGTGTCTATTTACTCACACAATGGTCATTTGAATGTGGGAAGAGTCCGATGAACCAAACTCAGCTTGCACACTTAACTGCAGCCCCAGCACCGACCAGCCTCTTCACGTGCGTGGATCAACAGTGGTTTTAATGGTTTATAAGGTCAAGTCCAGGTCAAGGCTGATAAGGCCATGACTAATCGATCAATAATCCAGCTCATGTGAGCCCTCTGGCGGCAAACTGTATGACAAAAGAGTCGACGGGACCCACTTTACTATCGATCCCGGCTATCGATCGATCTTTGCACCCAAATTTTGCTCGGAGAAAACCGTGGACACCAAGAAATATCAGATTGAGTATATCGATTGATATGGCAGTGAAACTGTGCACCTGATTTTGAATAGTCCACATATTTAAAATTATATATTTTACAATACTCTTCATCATTTTGATACTCTAGGCCTACACTCCGGTGGAGCCACTCTGAAAAGTAAACTCCAAATCCTTCAGAACAGATCACTTAGACTAATCCACAAATGTGACCGTAGGACTTCAATAGATCTATTACATAATATCAGCAATCTTTCTACTTTGGAAAAGAGAAGACTAAAACATCTGCAACTTTTCATGTATAAAATCACACATAATTTGGCCCCACAGATTCTTGTGTCTAAATTCCAACCTACACATTACAATCACTCCTATTCTACACGTTCGGCAACTTCTGGCGCTCTTTACAAACCTCAGCCAAACCTCAATTATGGTAAAAAGAGAATTGCCTTCAGAGGCGTTTCATGCTGGAACTCCCTCTCTCCTACCCTCCGAGAAATACCAACCCTTGCATCTTTCAGATTGGCTCTACAGTGAACAACCGAATGACCTACCTGACCGCTACCTGTGATCTATGAACTTTTATTTTACTTAATTTGTCTATGTTTTACGTTACAATTATATTAGGTCTCTATTTATGTATTTTAATTTACTACTATAACCTTTAAGTTTTACATCTTTATTGTCATATTTTAGTCATATTTTTCCTTTTATGAACTCTGTTCACCGTTTTATATTGTGTTGTTACTATTTTATTTTGTTATTTCACCTCATCATTCTGTATCCTATCCATTTATCATCCAGGGCCTGGCGGGAGATCAGTGTACATACACTGAGCCAGTAACCCTTGTAAAAGAATAAAGATACAATACAATACAATACAATACTAGGGCAGATTAACTGGTGCACTAAAATAAGTTTTAAAAAAGCTACCGTACTTTCAAAACTTGGGCATGCAAATATGTGGAATGACTGTTGAAAACTGCAATTCACTAGTAGCTTCTCTGCAAAAAAGTCTAGAAATCCCCTTTATGGAGGATTGTGTGTCAAAAATACGAAAGCAGGATAATAGTGGCGAATTTTGCACATATCATTGAAATTTTCAAAACTCTGTTTGTAAAGGAACCTTAATTATCTCTGTGAAATCAAAGATCAGAGGTACAGGACTGCCCTCTCCCGATTTCCATTAAACTCCCACAACTTAGCAATTGGAACAGGTCGACACGCTAAACGTAAAATACCCCGTAGTGGCCTTATATGTGTAAAGTGCAACATGGAGAATATCGAGGATAAAATTAATCTTTTGTTGGTATGAACAAGATATGCAAACTTGAGACAGGTGTTTTTAAATGAAGTGGACTCCTTTATCCCTAATCCTGGAATTATATCACTGGAGGATGAATTCAAGTCAATTATGATGTGAGATGGACCCTGGGTCTGATCAGCTTAGGGAAGTTTCTTTACCAGGGGTTTAATGTAAGTGAATCACAGCAATGATGCTTGTTAATAGGTGTACACAATCTCTTGAGGGTTTCAACATTCCTGGCAGGGTAGCAGTGTCATAACATTGTTGAAGTATCCTGTTGGACTGTTGGTCCAGGGGAGACTGACCTGGGTCCCCGGCCACATATTGTGATAGTTTGACATCACATGATACTTTAATTTTAAAAAAAAAAAAAAAAAAACCAAAAAAACCAAAAACATGACTAGATTCCAGGAGCTCTCTACTCATAGTTGTCTTTCTTTTTCTTTCTTTTTTTTTTTTTTTGGAGGGGGGGGGGGTAGGAGGCCCCTGGACATACATCATACTTTCTGCAGTTCAGAGGCATCGTTGTTTTTCAATAAGTTCCTGATAGTGTTGATGCTATTACCATGAGTTAGTCCACATGGTCAAGGAGGGCTGATAGAGTCATGTGGTTTTCCAGTTGTGTAAATGGTAATATATACAATACCAATGTAGTTTATCACTGGTGCTGAAAAATATAATACAATGTGATGAGTTATAATGCTTCGTTCGTCTTGCTGTCTAGAAGGGATAGCTCACCCCCTGGACCTCATGTACTCTTCCCATTGTGGAGTTAGTTTACTCTTTTCTGAATTAGTTCATTCTTTTTTGCAGTTTGTTTTCCACTAAGTTTTTTATAGTGTTTATGTTATTACTTTTACATGGTCAAGAAGCGCGGATAGATCTTTCCCAGTTGTGTAAATAGTAATATATATCTTTATTCGTACATAATAGTACACTGTATTGTATATATCATAAAGATACAAAGAAAGAGGTGAGAGAGTAGAAAAAAAACATCGAAATAATGTACACCTTCCAATAACGAAGCTACTTTAACAGGTGCACAGGAAGTCAACGAAGTCATGGCACTCCTTCTGTGTTAAAGTAGTCTGCCAGCTGCCATCCCTAATTTCACATAACTCGCGGGTGGTATTGGCAAGTGAACAAACTTCAGCTGGTATGTGTCTGGCATTGTCAACAAGTACAAGCAGATCGTGTACATTATACGAAGGCAATTTTGATCTCAAAATATTGCATTTACATAGGATATGATTAAGAGAATTACCAACGGCAGAGCGGCTCCCCTGAAGAACTAACTTACCAAGAGTTTGTACAGTAACATTATTGTTGTGGTACACTTCACAAAAGAATCTCAGAAAACGCTTATGGAGTTGCGCCTCTGTCTCAGCATCTTCACAAATCAAGTTTAGCAATACCAATATAGTTCACTGGTGCTGAGAAATACAATACAATTAGTTATATGTATCTACATAAAAGTCGAAATTTTGGCAAAATCCTAAAATTTCGAGATTTAAAAGTCGAAATCTCGAGAAAAAAACTCGACATTTCGAGGTTTTCTATGGTCCTTAGGGGCTTCCATAAAATAAAGACACATAGGTAAATTAATTCAAATGCTGAATGTCTCAAGAACTGTTATGGCTACAGAATCCATTCCCAAGTACATTCAGTAAACAGTGAAGAAAAAGGTGCAGAATTTCAAATTATGCTAATCTGTTTAAATGTTGATTATTTCTAAAATTACAACAGATAAAGAATCAATCCCACTCTAATTCCCATACAAATTTCATTCATTATTTCAAGGCGGGTTACGTGTATGAATTCAACATTCAAAAGACTCCTCGGGATTCTCGTGTTGCCGTGTGTTTTTCTGCAGGTTTAGCAAATGTGTGGTGCAGATGGGTCGTGCAGATACAGACACGATATGGGACCTATAAGATGAGTCAAGTTAATGTTTAGTGTTTCTTCTGTGAATGCCAGATGGATGACGCGTATAATGTCATATTTAATTGGAAGGGGAGGAAAAAAACTAGGAGAGAAGATTTGCTTTAAAGCACATCTGTCTGTGTGGCTCCAAAACATGCATTAATTTAAATGCTTCAACTTTTGTTTATGGTTTATTGGGTGCACCGTCAGCACAAACCCATGAATTTGCACAGATGGTACACAATAATTAGCTGATGACAGCCAGTCAAGCTTACTGGAATCACTCAATCGCTCAGCAGACAAGAGCACTGACGTCAGATTAGCTAAAAATACTTTACCACAAAATCCTATACAATATTTGGAAAACAAACTGTAGTGTACAGTCAGAGTGACTGTGAAAAAAATCTAGTCAGCTGAAATATGTTCCATTAGTTACGTAACATTACCTCTCGACCCCCATTTGTCAAGACCTCTGTGTCTGGGTCGAATGCCCAAGAAATCGAGTTGAGTTCACTCACTTGATTGCAAAAACCCTGACTATCCCTTGGCAGTTCTTATGGATCCGGTGGTGACTCCGGTGCACATGCTCCCGGTATCATACTTCCTCTTTTGGCCACCATTACTGGCTTGCTCTGTCCAGTTGAAGCTCCTTGAACTTCAGTTCACTCTCACTGTTTTAGACCTTTACACGCCCCTTTCTGCGCAAAATCATTTCTTAGCGGTCCAGGACTCTTCGCAGACCTATATATCTGATATATGCCCTGTGGATACCTCCGAAATAGTTGGGAGTAGAGCTGGTCAATAAGCTTGAAACATAAAATTGAAGATGACATCTCAATGTACAGATCACAAGGGGCGAGAAGACAGTGCACATCAGGCAATTGCTACCTTTCAGCAGCAAGCTGTTGGTGTTGCTCCAGGATGTCCTCATCCTTGTTGGATTGTGGGCAGACGTCGGACACACAGAACCACTAAATAGCAGCCTGGGATGATCATCAGCATTGCTATGGTTGTCGCCTCCAGTTGGGTCAGGTTTATTCTTAAGAACAAACTTGCAAGTACTGTGAAGACTGATGAGGGGACAAATGGTTGCTTTTAGAGCAGACATGGAGACAGAGTCTTCCTGCCAGGCATAGGTGGCAGGCCATAGCTGTCAAACGCTAAGCCATTGAATGTGACTGTTGAGTCTTCATCAGAATCTCCATATGCGAAGTGTAGACAAACCAAAATGGATCGTCTGCAGATTCAAGTGGCAAAAGTCTCCCCCTCCCACCGAGTAAGGAGAAGAGACGACATGGTCGTTAGGCCAGGCAGCAACAGATCACAAGCGCATAGCTGTACCCCAAATAACTCCTGTATCTCTAGTCACTGACCCAAGCGTTGCCCTTATCTTGGAGTGTATGGCTATGGAGAGTATGCAGATGCATGCTGATATGTTGCATGCATTGATCACCCCTTGTCAGCCTCAGGCTGTTTCTCCTTCGGGGACCACTTTGAAGAAGTCAGGCAAATGTTGACTGAAGCTACAAAGATCTCTGTCCTCTGGATCCAACCGCTCGGAGCAGAAGTCCTGCAAGTGGGGGTGGCCGGATAGGAAACCTACAGGTTCCTCTCTGGGTATTATAGAACCTTGGCCAATCCGAGCACTCGGATTATAAGTCCGAGAGGTCTGGAAAGTCACTAAAGCCGGGACAAACTTTCCGAGCTCGCAGTCAAGCTGGAGATAGAAGGAAGGCACTCAAGTCTGTGGTAGTATCTTCTTTGTTAATGGGTCTTTGGCTCCTACGGTAGTGGCCTCTCCGGTGACCCAAATGCCACCTTCAGTGCCTCCAGCTGCAGTGTTGGTTTTGTCTGCTGCACCTTTGGTGGCTCCACCCCGAAGTGTACAGCTGGTAATACTGCTTGTTCTTGCCTTTGAGCTGGGTACCTTGCCTCTCTCTCTTGAGAGGCAAGTGGAACTTCAACTCCTTGAGGATCAGCATTTGTAGTCAGAGACTCTGTCTTCTTCTGCTGTCACTGGCACTGCTGCCAAGCCTGAGATGACTCTGATGGCAGAGCAGCTTGCTGATTCTGCCTTGAGTCAGCTTTCTCTCAGCTATAAGGCTCAGGAGTTCCCAGAACTCCTTCAAGGCTCCTCCTGCCTACATATTCCTCAAGTGGCGGCAGCTGTGGTCCCTAAACCGAGTCTCCTGAAAACCCAGCAGGTTCGCTCCAGCCAGCAGACTGCCCGTGGGGCCCACGGAAAAGCCTTCTGCACCTATGGACACAAGTCCAGCTCTGCCACAGGGCTTTGACCATATGAAAGCTCTCATTCAGAGCTTGGTTGGTGACCAAGTTGTGTTCACACCACAGCAGAAGAGGTGAGGGGCTGTCTCATTGTTCTGCTGGGGCTTGTCCCTGGAGGACACTTGCCAATGAACCCCTATTCTTTTTTTGCCCTTAGTACCAGGGTCAGAGGTTGCCTAACCCAATATTTTACAGAGCCCAAATGGGTCCACTCTGCTTGAGACCTCTGTTCCAAGGAGAGATGACAGAGGTCATTCACTGGGCACAGGACCATTGGGCCCTCTCCGCAGATCAGACCTGCATCAAAACATTGAATGATTTCATTTGGTCACTTTCTTCCTTGGCTGCTTCAGCCATGAAGAGTGGCAAGTCTCAGACTGTGCCTATTCACCCTTCAGCTCATGCCCCCCCCCCCCCCCGGGACAGGATGCCCTGGAAAGAGTGGGCAGCGATCAGAGAAGGGGAAGTGCTTCAGCAAAGCCAAGAGGTCGGGAAAGCCTCAGGGCTCCTGAATCTAGCATGCTGAACCAACCCATCTCAGGATTTCCCTCTGCCACTCCTTTAGACTCCTCACAGGGCCCAGTATGTGGCTGCCTCTCTGCCTTTCTTGTGCAGTGTGAGTCTATTATGGACAATCCATTCATCCTAGATATCCTTAGACATGGTGACATGATGCATTTTGTTGAAGAGAGGCCTCCCTTAAGACACACACCTCTGTGGTTTGCACCACCCACTGCAGGACCCACAGCATCGGCATTCTTAGAGACAGTTCAGATACTTTGGAGCAAGCATGCTGTAAAGCCAATGGAGAATCACAGTTCTCCTGGCTTTTACAACCTCCTCTTACTGGTCCCCAAAGCAGGACAGAGGATGGTGCCTGGTGATAGACCTGTTGGTGCTGAATACATACCTGGTAGTCCCGTCTTTTCAGACAGAGACCCCCAGCAGACCTGCAGCCCATGGATTGGACGAGGTCCCTGGATCTCAAGGACGCTTTCTTCCATGTGCCAATTACAGCGAGTCTGTGGAAGTTTCTGCAGTTTGCATTCTCGGGCCAAGTTTGACCTTGCCACAGCACCGCTGGTGTTCACCCAGCTCATGCAATCAGTTCCCAGTTACCTTCACCGGTCAGCCATCCTCATTCACATGTACTTGGACATTTGGCTTATCTGGGTGCTTTGGCAGCTGGATTCGCAGCATCATGCAAAGACTGTTCTGGAACTTTGCCAATGCTTGGGCCTGATAGTGAATCTAAGCAAGTCCAGTCTTCAGCTGAAGCAGACTTTCATTTTCATGGCATCGAGTTCCACCTGATTGCCTATATCTGTTGCCCTTTGGAAAATAGGTGGGAGAGACTTCAGTCCCTGCTCAGAACCTTTCTGATATGTGCCGTTTGCTCAGTGTAACAATGGCTGGCCCTGTTGGGTTTCTGGTCCTCGATATACTCCCAGATCCCACTCGGTTGCCTTCACCATCACTTCTTGCAGTACGCTCTGCAGGGAAGATGGTCGAGGGACCAGGGCTATCAGGACCCAGTTCCAGTCCTCCCCGAGGACCATCTGCACCTTGTTTGGTGGACTGTTCAGGAGAATGTCATGTTGGGACAGATGCTGGTTCCTTTCAGGCCCAGCTCACCATCTACATGGACTCTTCTCGGTCCAGTTGGGGAGCTCACATGGAGAGCTAGATGGCGTCAGGCCATTGGCTGGAGCTCTTTGTGTCTTACCACATAAACTGGTTGGAACTGGAGCCAATATGGTTGGTGCTCCTCAACTTCCAGGACCTGGTGGACCACAAACATTCCCTCATAATGTGTGACAATAGGACCGTTGTAGCCAGAAGTATCACTCGATGGTGCTCAGCACATGATGTCTGCATGCACACAAGGCATTTGCAGGCCATCATAATGTCCTGGCAGACCAACTCTCAAGAAAAGGTCAGCCTGATAGGGATTGAGTGGTCACTCCACCCACAGGTTATTCAGGCCATGTGGGCTAGATGGGGAACTCTACATATGGATCTGTTCATGACACACCAGTATGTGAAACTGCTGGTTTTTTGTCTCGCCAGTCCCAGACCCCCCAGGCCCCAGTGGTGGATGCTCTAGGCATGGTCTGGAGCAACTTTTGGAAGTACACCTTTTGCACCTCCGCATATCCTCCTGAGGTTACTGCACAAGGTTCAGTCGCACAACTGCAATTTGATCCTGGTCCCTCCATGGCACCCAAGGACAGATTGTTTGATAGACCTCTTGGAATTAAGCATCGAGCATCTGCTATGTTTACTAGTGTGTCCAAAACTTCTGGTGCAACTGCAGATGAGGGTGTTCCACAGGTACCTTCAAGTGCTCAGCCTCCATACGTGGGTGTTGTTACACAGCACATCCGGGACACAGGTTTCTAGGATTATGTCACTAAAAGAATTGCCAGAGGCATGGGCTTCTAGCCTCTTCTCTGACTGTTTACTCAGCTGAGTGGAAGGTGTTTTCTGACTAGTGCCACAGCAAGAGAATTCACCCTTGGTTGACGCACATTGCGGACATTGCCAACTTCCTGCTTTATCAGTGGGAAGTCCTTGGCAAGAGTTCAAGAACAGTGGAGGGATTCCCATCAGCCACTTCCTCAACCCTTGTGAACATCCTTGACATTCACATTGGGTGCGATCCTTATCTGTCAGCACTCATCACATCCTTCTACACCGACAGGCCGGCAGCAAGGCATGTTCTGATATGCCGGGACCTTCCGCTGGTCTTAGTCATATTGAAGAAGTGACCCTTCCAGTGCCTTGATGACCCACAATGGGTGGACCTCAAGTACTGGATGTGGAAAACTTGTTTTCTATTAACACTCACTTTGGGGGCTTGAGAAACCAGATCCACTCTCTAGCTCATGACTGACTCCAATGGATCCCATCAGAGTAGCCACCAGCTTACAGAATTTTGGGGCTCTTGTGGCTTCGATCCAATACAGTCTATTGGTTGGCACACTTCAGTTTCTCAATTAGGTCATGTTAGAACTCCAGGTCTGAAGGAGCTTAAACAGACAGCGTCTACCCACAGACAGACAGCTTTCGTGTTGGCCGGTAAGTTCCAGGGGGTTCAGTGTGGTCCCATGCTGGTCGGTAAGGAGGGGGTTTGGCTTCAGCAGGATTCTGCTGTTGACCGCCTCAATCCCACATACCTCTGAGGTTTTCCTTTCAGACATTGCCTCCTCACACGGACCAATGGTTCGCCCCATCCCAGTGGTCTTATGTGGTCAGTATGCCAGTAACGTCACATCCTCCACCTTTACATATGTATATCAGCAAATGGTGGTCAAGAGGTAACATGATTTGACTAATATGTGAAATTTTTATTAATGTCTGTGTTAGTAAGAATACTCACCTCTCAACCAACAGATAAGCCCACCCACCGTCTCACTTTCTCTTTCAGCTGATATCATCTGACTGCTCTTCAAAAGAGGAAAGGTGATACAGGAAGTATGCACACCGGAAGTCATCACTGGATCCTTAGGAGCTGAGAGATGGCACCATGGGACCTTCAGGTTTTTGGGATCAAGTGAAGGAACTCAACTTGATTTCTTGGGCATTCTACCCAGACACAGAGACCTGGGCAAATGGTTGTGGAGAGGTAAATGTACTTACTGACACTAAAATGTCCATACAGTATGTGTATGTCTCTCTGATGATGCCAGCACACTACAGCACTTTGAAAGTGTTCAAAAGTTATGTAACTGTTATGCAAGCTAATTCATCAGTCAGGGAACATTCTTGCAGATTTTTAGCATAGACACTGAAAACATCTCATTAAATATAGTTTCACCCCACACCACTGCTTAAGCATAAAGTAAAAGCAAGAATGTTTGGGCAACCTACTTTGTGACTGGTATGACCCATCCTTACTGGAGCTACAAGCTGTGTGTGTGTGTGTGTGTGTAAGTCATGCATGACTGATTGTAGATAATTAGTTCCGTTATTTCTGGCCTGATCAGTTAGTTGCCATGAAAAGCATTCAACCATGCAGTCACTGGTGAAACTGATGCCCTGCTTAAAGATACCTTGGAACTTGGGAGCCATCTTGCAGCTCTCTGTTTGCCTGCACATCTCTGTGCCAACAGACAACAGGCATTTGATAACCCATCTTGTTCCAACTTACAACAGGGTGTGAAGTACTGTGTACCCGTGGCATGCATTTTGAACTTCTTCTGTTATTTCAAAATGTGAAGACAAAATGTGGCTATTTCAATGTTCAAGAATAAAGATCAAACTTATGTCCTGGGGACATTTCGCAGTGTGACTTTTCATGCACTCAGGGCATACTTCAACCCACATCTATGATGGACCCCTCTTTGTTGCCATCCACAATAAAGGCTGTGGGGTATAGAGACAACATTTTGCTCCTTCAGTTGCATGTTTTGTTGTTTTATATAAATAAAGTTTCATGCTTAAGTCAACACTTCAAAGAATCGTATTGACTTTTCCAGATCGTAGCTTACTCTCCACTTACAGAGAACTTGATGCTTGGCAACCTTCCAATACCCTACACTACACTTTTCAGCCACCAGATGTCATCAGCTACCACCAGTGTGGTGCCTGGCGGACTTGCCAGAAACTGAGCTGGGTTTTTTTTTTTTTTTTTTTTTTCTGGGCCACCAGATGTCCCCAGCTACCAGACTAAATTTTTATGTGGGGATTCAAATGGCCCTGATTTGCATAATTTCAAAAATGTTCGCTCTTCTTAATAATAGGTCAGACAATATGTATGGAGGTACATGCCAAATTTGGAGTTTCTAGGTGTAATATAGTCTCCAAATAAAATGTAAGACAAGCTGCTGGTAAAGAAAGAAATAAAGAATTCCTGGAAAAACAGAATGTCTTTGTTGGTACATAGACATAGTGAAGAATTCCAGGAAAAACAACTATGTTTTATACATACTGGGGTCACCCTGTAGAAATATATTCAAATAAAATTAGGAATAAGAACAAGAATTCATTCAGAGAATGACATATGCCGGGTCATAGGCCTATAAAGTTTATGGAAGGGACGCCCGTTACCCAAACTGGCCCCGCCACCAGGCCCAGAAGACTGTCACTTTCCGTCCTATTGTATACCTCGATCTGTTTTCATATACTGTTGAACCATCAAGTTAAATGTCAGCAGATACCTGCAGCAAGGTTATCCTCAAACTTTGCTTTGTGAGGGTACTATACAAGGACAAAATAGTGATGTACAGTGTTTGTGTAGTGGAGAAAATCTGCTATTACGGTTGTCATGGCACAAAATACCCGCACAGAGCATATTCATGAAGTGGCGTTGCCATTTTTCAAGGTGGAAAACTGGTCAACTCGCCCCAACGGCTGACAGAATTTTCAGTATTGAAAATGGTTTTGCCAAGCTAAACACAGTTGGGATCTGTCTGCATTTTGCTGTTTCATTAGAAGCAAACGTTCAGTTGATTCTGTAACATGTATTACGTAATGGTATCTATCAAGAGTTATATAACATTCGTTCACTTCTCTTTCGTTCATACTGAATAAACGGAGTAATTGATTTGGATCATAAGATAGGGCATAGGGCATAGGCCTGCATCGCCCTTCCAGATAGACGTAGTTAAAGATAGCCTTTTCGTTAACTTCACTTTCATAGTGTAAGAGCGAAATTGGTATATAGTTGTTCCAGAAATATGAAGACTTTTTAAAAAGATGGGAACAAAATTTGCCTTCTTCCATTGTGTAAGGAAGCTGCCTTGGTCTAAAAGTGTGTTGAAGTGAATATGAAATTGAAGGAGCGCTTCCATGCGCATTGGGGCATTTATACCAACGGGTCCGATTGCCTTGGAAATATAAAGGCTTTTCATGATCCAAAAGACATCATCACTACTGTGTCCAAAGTGTCAACGGGAGTATCGGTAGACTCAACAGGAGAAAAATCAGAAAATGTTTTAATGTCATTCAATAGTGCCGTCATGTCGGAAGCTTTATTTCTAGGTTTAAAAAAAAGCAACTGTTTACAGTGCCATCATATCGTAAGTTTCATTTTTGGGAAAAAAACTTTTTATGGTTTTTCCTGTATCATTTACATAATCTTCTTCCAGACGTTTGTAACAAACGTCTGCCTGTCTGAGATCATTGATGTACATGTATTTATTACCAACTGTCTAAAATATGACCAAAATGCAGGCATAAGTTTTGCTTTATCAGCTGGCACAAAATATCTGCCCAAAATTTCTGCCCAAATTTCACCCTTGTTTCGGGAAGACACTGTTTGAACCTAAGTAGCTGGACGGGCAGCGAGAAAAAACTCGTTATAACGATGAAAACCCTCGTTATATAACCAGAAAATAAACTCTTTATAGCAAGAAAAAATTAGTCATGAAGAGAAAACTTGTTATTACTAGAAAAAAACTCATTTAACGAGATTTTTTATAAAATCTATGCAGGTCCCTTTTGTGGCGTCCGTACTTAAAAATTATTTTCACGATAAATTCATCTGTAAAATTTGCTTCATTTTAATATTTCAAAGGTGAGCAGAGTTTTCATTTATTTGACAGCTGGCCCTTTTATGTGTGACGTAACAAAACGTCTATTTTCAATTGGATTGTACTATGAATAAGCTAGACAGAGAAAGAGCAGTACAGCAATTTCAAAGATCGTCTGCTTTATCCGCTGTATGAAGCCAGTGACGTAGTGTTTCATTGCCAATTTGCGGCGTCATATTTTGAACGGTTTCATGCAGTCTTTGCGAGAAATTTAAACACAGTGGCATTCCGATGCCTGTTGTGTTATGCAGAACACAGACATTTAGAAGAAAAAAAAACGTTTTACAACTCATTAAAGGAGGGTTTGCTTTATGAGTCTCCTAAGGTATATATCCACTCTGTTACCAAGATTCATTTTTTTCTTTGACGTTTTCAAGGTTAACCCGTTGTACAGCGACCAGATATTTCCAAGATCGTCTGCTTCATCCATTTTATCATGTCTGTGTGCGCACACACACTTTCTTTCGTAACAAATTTTGTCCGGAATTTTTCTCGGAGACGATTACACGCTAAAATCCAAATATTGCAGGGTCATAAACCTATTATTGAAATTGGTCCTTTGATTTGGAATAATTAATATTTATAAAATAACGTAAATTGGAGGCAACTGAAATTTTATATCTCATGTATCTTTTTTGCTAATTAGGCACACTCGGAAAATGTAAAATGTTCAATATCTTCAAAAGTTTCATTTAGACAGAAGTGTCAATCCAACTTCAGTTTACAGGCTAATGTGAAATTTTAGTTTATGCTTATTAAGCACATTTGAAAAACTTATGTGGTCGATATCACGAAAGTATTATAGATACTACCGGGTAGTGTCAATCCAACTTCAATTTATTAGTTTTTCCAATAATATCATACAGGTGAATGAAAATTAAAGTTATAGAAATTAAATTTAACCTAATTAGGCATACTCGAAAAAAAATCAGGTGTTGAATATCTTCAAAAGTATAGACAAAAGTGTCAACCGAATCTCTATTTATAGGTTTGTGCTAAGGCTCATCCTATGAACTAAAATTAAAGCTATAAAATTTTAATCTATGCTTATTAGGTACACTTGGGAAATTTTAATTTGACATTTTTCACATATTTCTGGATTTCAACCAATAACATAACTAAACCAGTGCACACGTAGTATTAAAAACAATTAGGAGATAACACTGTACTGTACACCTATGTTTTTGTAACTGTAAAAAATTACAGTATTTAACCATTGATATATTTTAATCTTACCCAACAAATATAAAAAAAAACTACTTTGTTGTTTTTTGATGAATACGAACCATCACACATTCTCTGTACCATTGTTATTCTCCTTATGACACGCCTTGCAAGTTTATCAATATGTTTTGGAGATAAATGAAAACTGCTGAGACCTGGTTCATCAAGCAGCAAATACAAGAATCAACTTTTAAATTTTTACTGGTCCCAACGATAACCTTGTCCAATCATCTTTCCTTTGTCACTGATTGCCCACCTAACATATATTGCAAATATATATCCACAATTTGATTTTTTTCGGTGTGTCGTGATAGATTACACCTTGATTCCTGGCTTCAAAAGCATAAAGAGAAGCATTCTTTCCCCGCCTGAAAGTCCTCAGCCGACTGGAAAACTACAAATTACGGTCAGTCATTGCATAAAGCCGCCATCTAGCGTTTATTGCAAACAATACAGAGTGACGGTATTTAAAGTGTGTGTGTCGACACACACTTTTCTGTTTTTCTAGGAATTCTTTATTTCTTTCTTTTTAAAGTGTGTGTGTCAGCACACACTTTTCTGTTTTTCTAGGAATTCTTTCTTTCTTTCTTTCTTTCTTTCTTTACAGGCAAATTTTTCCGACATTTCATTTGAAAAGTATTACACGTAGAAACTCCAAACTTTGCACAATTATACTTCTATAGATAAAGTCGGGTCTTTTTATAATGAGAGGTCATGCTTTTCAAAATTATGCAAATGAGGGCTAATAAAAGTTTTAAATCTTCAATATCTTATATACTATAGTAGATGGGGTTCTGAGTGTATAGGAGTTTGATCATAGCGAGGTAAAGGTCATCTCAAATGTCAAGGTCATGTCAAGGTCAAAGGTCATGTCAAGGTCAAAGTTCAATTTGAAGCCAAAATGTCATTTTTGAGGTCAAGGTTCCCTTCAGGTAGAGGTCATCTCAGGGTCAAAGGTAATTTCAAGGTCAAAGGCCACTTTTCATGGTAACTTTCTTCTATCCATAACTTGGTCAATTTTTATCCAACTTTGATCATATTGGGCTCAAATGGTAGCTATGGTAACACTACACATTTTGAATTTTACATGTGAGCTCTAAAGGTCAAAGGTCAAGGTCATTTGGACCTTTGAAAGTTTCATCCAGTCATAACTTGACCAATTTCCATCCAATTCTAATCAAGCTGGACTCAAATTGTAGGTATTGCAACACTGCATATTTTTATAAGAACATGTACCCTCGAAAGGGCAAAGGTCAGGGTCATTTGGCCCTTTGAAAGTTTTATTTTGCCATAACTTGGTCAATTTCCATCCAATTCTAATCAAGCTGGACTCAAATTGTAGGTATTGCAACACTGCATATTTTTATAAGAACATGTACCCTCGAAAGGGCAAAGGTCAAGGTCATTTGGCCCTTTGAAAGTTTTATTTTGCCATAACTTGGTCAATTTTCATCCGATTTGGTGCATTTTGGGTTTAAATTTTGGGTATTGTAACACTGCGCATTCTACATGTGACCAACTTCTACTAGGGGATGTTGACCATTGCGCAGCTAATGAATTAAAAGTAAAAGTTGTAGCAATTTAAATTATGCTAAATAGCACCATTAGAAATTTTAAATCTTGAATGACTTCAAAGCTATAATAGATAGAGATGCCATTCCAACTTGTACTCCTGTGTTATGGAATAGTTGTACATTGCCACACCAATATGCTTTGAAGACACACACACTGATTTGCTATGCAGCAAATCATCTTTTCTAGTTATGCTTGTATTTATTTATTGTCACAAAGATGCAAAGTCATACATACATATTGATGTGACGGGAGATGAATCCTGAATGGGCCTATGCGTGCCCTCAAAACTCATAGAATATAGCAGCAGTGGATGTGGACAATATTTTATACATTTGAACAAAGAGTGGTAATTTAAAACAAGAAATGCTTATTAAACATAGAATAACAAGATTGGTGATTCTCTAAACACAATGAAACAAATGTCTTCAATTGACCATTGACTTTGAAGATTATGGTTTCGTAACTTTTGGAATTTACAAATATTTTTGGCACTACGTATTTCCACAGGTATTGTATTCCATATTTTACTTCCTGACAACGTACAGAAAATTGACCCAAGTCTTTTCTTTATAACTCCAGGTAATATAACTCTGATTGTCTTGTAATATATCTGTAGACTGATAATGTTGTACTAACCATTAAAACATCAGGAAGTAGGTGCTTGCTTTATTTGTACATAAAAATACCTCTCAAGTATAACCGCACAATTGTTCAAAAACTGTAGTATTCTCAACTGGGTAAACACTGAAGATGTCTATGAATTTGGCGTGGACAAATAATTAATCTCATACAATTTTCTTCTGTAGTATTTCAAGCATTACCAAATATATATATATATATATATATATATATATATATATATATATATATATATATCCGGGAGATAAAAAGTAAAATTACGGGAGACTGATAAATAAATATGAAATATAGAAGGGAAATATTGATGAAATTCCGGAAGGTGACTCAAAATTGTCAAAAATCCACACTATTTGAAGTATTTTCAGCATAAAATTCCGGGAGTCCCCCGGGAAATCCGGGAGCGTTGGCAACACTGTATATATATATATATATATATATATATATATATATATATATATATATATATATATATATATATATATATATATATATATATATATATATATATATATATATATATATATATATATATATATATATATATATATATATGAGAGGAAGAAGCAAACAACATGGAGACACAAAAACGACTACCCAGCACTAGCGGGCATACAGAGACAACGAAG
Source organism: Hermodice carunculata (assembly GCA_964020975.1). Lineage (NCBI taxonomy): Eukaryota > Metazoa > Annelida > Polychaeta > Eunicida > Amphinomidae > Hermodice > Hermodice carunculata. Next base: position 53,316,249 of record OZ026623.1, on the reverse strand, counting down.
GAAAAGACTACCTTTCAATATCGTGTACATCTATATGAATTAAATCCATGCTCCAGTCACACAATCATTAAAAATATCAAACTAAAGATGGTCTTGACTCGGTCACCAACTTTCCATCCGGTGATGAATGTGTGCCTGATTCTGAGCACTGCCATCTAGAGGTCATTCAGCTCTCGGGGTGGGTGAGTAGGAAAAGATCCATATGGACAATTTTCACACACAACCCAATATAATAAAATGTAATGTAATATAATATAATATTATTCAATATTTTGAATCATCCATGTATGGCGGGATTAAGGGATTTTCCCGTACTGGCGTACTGGGCATTTTTATTTGCCGTACTTACATACTGGAAGCCCCTCCTTTAATCTACTTAATGCTGGTCACGATTTCTAAATTTTCTTATTTTCCGTTATGGTACCTGGTTCTAGGACAAAGGTATTACCGGTAGCTGCATATCGGGACCCCTACCCGTGCAAATACATACGACATGTTCATGAAATAGTTCAAAGTAGTCTGGCCCAGAGTGTTTAACGCGCCTCAGACAACTGAATTAAAGACCCCCTTCACTCTTACTTGACATCTAAAAAGTTGCTTTATGCACCTGGAGAACGCTCCTGAAGAGTGACTCCGTCTTCCACACACTCCACGTATTCGCGGAATACCCAAGAACGGGTCAGATATATGAGGTGATGCAGGTCAACTTATTGATTTGAAACATCCTACATCCTGTGTTTGAAAGGGAAATTTTTCTTCAATCTTTTTTCATTAAATTCATTGAATTTGTAAGGTCTAGAAGGTGTTGCAAGTCTATCACTTTGTTGCCCACTTTGATTTGCTTCCCTCTTATAGAATTTGGTCTTGTCGCTTCCCTCCCATACATGTGGTAGGCATTCAAAGCATACTTTCCCAGGTTTTCTTTGAAATCCTCTAGCATACTTATTGCAACATCCACGATAGACTCAGGGATATAATCAATAAGATTGTTTTCTGGAATCCAGTAATTTGGAAGCTTATGGTGCTTAAACTGTTGTATTAATTCTTCCACTATAAGGAAGCAATAATGTTGCACTGGTTTTTCTACAGTTAACTTGTCTCTCGCATCTCTCTCACATATCCACAGTAAAACAGTTTTCAAATGACAGGAGTTAATAACCTTGTTCAGACCACTTTCAAATTTGAGTATAAATTTCAACAGTATCAATGCTGCACGCTGAGGGACAGACATGCATCGGATTAGAATTTTCTCTCCAACAGGAAATACCAGTTTCCATTCAACGTCACTGGCCTCACTGGATGGATGACATATGGGAACCACGTGACAACCGCTTGACGTAATCTGTTTTATGACCGCCACAGGGGGCCAATCGTGAGGCCTGTATCTAGTGATCCACGCACTTGCTTCCTCAGGCCAATCTGGACAAAACAATGCCAGCGTTTTTTGAACGGGATAAAAGTGGATGTAATCAGCAATACAAGGGATCCCTAGATGCCTGCCATGTTTCACCAGCTTGGGCTTAGTTTCTTGGATACAAAATCCTACATTTGCTTTATTTTTCAGACTGGTGGCCAAATGTACATAACCTGGGTGTGTCATGGTCCTGTCCATCCAAATGTCAGATCCTTTTCTGTGGGCGTTTTGGACGACCATACTATTGTCCACCATGAGCACATTCACATCAGAGAGAGCTCGTCGACTACATTCATTTTGTCTATTGATAACTGTAGGAAGCCAGGTTTCATCCACACAGCTGCCGATGTGAAAGCAAGCAAAATGACCTTTGAGCCATTTCGCAAATGTTTCCTCACAATGCTTGAGCATTTCAAGGAAATAAGTTTCCTTTGCAGCACATTCTGTCACAAGCCTAGATATATCAGATGCCTGATCTTGATAATTTTGATTCCAAAAAACAAACATAGTCCTAGATACATCTGGAAAACCAGGAAGCTCATCTGTAATCACAGGCTCTGCAACAAAGCAATAAATTAAACATTAGAACAAATTATTGAAGGGTTTTCAATCACATAGTAAAAATGTTGTTTACATATTAATTAGTTCATTCTACCAGACTCCTTAAGCTTTGCTCAAGTTGAGTAAAACTTGCATATTCATAAAGCCTGTAAAAATAGTTTGCTTAACAACAACAATCGTACATCATCAAATGAGAATTGCCTATTCATAATCCTTGTAGAATAGGTCACTGGAGTAGACCTCCAGCAATCATACATCACTGGTTTATCTTTCTTAAGGCAGGACTTGTTAACTCATTCCACCCTGATAGAACACCCAGTCAACAGTTTTCCTTGGCATGCTCTGGGCACATTGCGCCCAGAGCGCGCCAAGAAAAGCTGTTGACCATGGTTATATAATTTGGAATGATTTTCCATGCAAGTGTCATCCAAACTTTTGAAAAATAATCCCTAAATTAGTAATGTACAGTTTTCAGACAACAGTTAGATAATAGCGGGAAAAAGCGTCATTAAGGTGAAATGAGTTTGTTAACGCACAATTTATAGAACAAAGCAAATTCCATTGACCAAGGCTACTAACTTCACATGACCAGAGGGTGCCACTGGTCAACCGGGCTCACCAGGTATCTCCTGCTATATGTGACTGGCCAGGAGACGTCAGATGATCTCTGATCAATTACACCCTTCTTGGTTCAATTTGTAAGCTTCACCTTAATAACACACACACACACACACACACACACACACACAAACCAATTGGGATAGCAAAAATGAAAATGATACCGTACCAAAGGATCCTCTATCCTCAAAGAAAAACAACAGATGTTGTGGTGACAAGAAACCATGGTTCAGTAGGTGACGCAGGTTGTTCTGAGCTGCAGGGTAGTTCGGTTGAAGTTCTATCGCTGCATGAAATGCTAGGGCAGCGTCTGTGTAGTGCTCCATTGTCATGTAGCAGTGTCCCAAAATGGAGTAACTCTGAGCCTTCTGGCATTGCTTTGATATTCCTAAGCAAATGACTTTGTCAAAAAACACAGCAGGATTGTCATAGGAGATATTTTTGTGAATTTTGAGACAGGCATCTTCCATGGCTTTCAGGGTCTCTGTTTGCATAAGCAAGGAGTCCAGATTGTCTGGAATGTCAAATGGGTCCTCCTGAGCGCTTTCAACTCCACCATTGACAGCATTGATGCATTGTATCACAGTATAACCTGCCAGTATTATTGATGGAATGCTGATACTGCTCCCACTAAATTCCTGTTGAAGTGCAGGGTCCAATGTGTTAATTTGTTCCCCTGTGAAAGTGTTCCATTCATGTTTGTCTCCCCAAGACATTGACATAACACCTTCTAAGAGATCAAGCGCCTCTTCAAAGCGTCCGTCTTTATACAGGAAAAGTGAATAATCCACTTTAGAAGCTAAATGTGTCCCTGATATTTTAAGGGATTTCTGGAAATTATCTTCTGCAGTCTTCATCAGTTGTTGACGTTCTTCTCCCAGTGGCCGTTTGCAAGCTTGTCCATGGTACACCTGCCCAAGACTGCTGAATATGCCAGCCAGTTCAACATGACCTGAGAACTTGGATTCTAGACAGGAGCAAAATTCTTTCTTGTCACTTAAAGGAAAGGGGATTATATTCATTAATTCTCTCAGATGCCTCAAAAGTGAGACCTGTTCTTTATCAGTGCCTTCATCCATGCAATTGGAAAGAACGTTCAGAGCATCAGGGAGTGATTCCGTTAACAATCTGATCAGGTGAACAACATGGTCTATATAAGGTTTGAAGTGGTCATCTTGAGTTCCTCTTCTTTGGAAATAATATGCTTTATTGTATATCAATCTGACCATTTTCTCTTCAGGTGGGCAAGATAGCACATTTACAGAATATGGTCTAAAATTTAGCACTGTCAGAGCTGCATAACTCTTGCTGACAGCATTTAAGTATTTTGCAGGCTCCTTGCGAAGCTTGGAGACTTCCCGTATCACAAGTCTAATGAAATCTTCAGAAATACCGTCGATGAGATTCTGGCTCGGTAGCCAGTAGCTTGGAAGATTTCGCCTCACCAAAAAGTTCATGAGTTTGTCAAGAAAACAAAGTAAATAAGTTCCTGATGCTCTGGAACCTTCTTCCATGTTTTGCAAAGGCATTGTTTCACACATCCACAAGAAGACCATTTTCATGTGGTATGTGCTGAGCAGAGGTTTCAATGCCAGGTAATGTAAATTTTTCAATAAACGGAAAAATTTTTTCATTGAAGTTCCCATGTGTCGAAATAATGAACACTCAGCCAATGAAAATGAGAATCTCCATTCTGTTTCTCTATTATTACTGGTTCTATGTGGTACTGGAACAACATGACAACCTTTGGATACTATTTCCTTTACGGTATCTGCTGATGGCCAGGATTGGGGTCTTTTACGTGAAGCCCACTCAGCTGCGTTCTGTGGCCAGGCAGGACATGCAATACATGGTACCATATCAGTTTCTATGGAGAAATTTGTTACCTGACAGGTCTCTGTTAAAGCTGGGCCATGTTTTGTCAGTTGTTCATTGGATTTATGTAAGGCTCCCTGTAATGGATCTCTACCTTTTACCATGGAAGCTAAAATTTGTGGTGAAAAACATTGCAGATAAACTTTCGTGGAACCTGGTATTTGCACAAGAACATCAGGAGAAAACTGGTGAAGAAACTGCTCTGGAACTTGTAACTGTAAAAATCCTTGATGTGTCTGGCTGGTATCAATGATAACACCACCATTGGCTTTTGGTGTATCCCAGACACAATATGACTTTAACACACACATGATGTCTCCATCAGACAAATAACCAGGATTAAATGAACCATCAGGCTTGAATGCTCCAGCTATTCCACTATCCTCTGCCAAGCTTCCAGACATAAAATACTCCAGATCTGCTGTTGGTTCAAATGCATCTAATAGTGTTTTCGCCCTTTCTTCACCAAAAGCACCGTCTTGGCTGTCAAGCATGAAAAAGTATGAAAAAATGTCGTTGATCTGTTTAGATAAGTCAGTTATGGATACATTGGCGAGATAATCACATCGGTCCATTTTATGGGGGAGTGAGGGTGTGTGTCCCTTCCAATACACCCAATCCCTGTCAGAAACAAGACAAAAGTACAGTACGTGTGTATGAGTGGCAAAATCACCAAATTGCAGTTTGTTATTGCCTCATAGAAAATTACACAATCTTAATTACAGCTTAATATATGTCAAGGCACCTTTTACTTTGTTCTAGCCATGATATATCTTCATACCAGCTGGGTATTAACATCTCTCAATATGATCTCGACTGGTCATAGAAGGTCATGCACGAAAGGCGACGAGGACATATATTGTTAAGCCTATGCTTTCTTGACTGAAAAAGTCTGAGATAGTCAGACCCTCCTAGCTGCATTTTTGTATTTCTGTCCATTTCATCTTTGGACTCAACTGGTAGGTTCTGTTGTCAATGACCATTAAGAAAGGTTGTTGAACCCATGCCTGGTTAGAATAAGATTCAGTCAACAGCTTTCCATGGCAATGTCAATGCATCACGTCTCTGATCCAGGCGCGTTACAATTTATTTGCAACAATTTTAGGTCATATGATCTACTGTGAGTTACTACTTTTGAATTTAACTCCAGAAAATAACAATTCACCTTGAAACATAGAATAAATCAGTTTGACTGCCACCCTCGCCATACAGTTCCTCACTACTTCCAAATGCAAATTTAGCAAACAAAGTACAAAAATATAAATAAATATTTTGAGACTACACAGGACATAATATCCTTTGCATGCACGATTGATCAAAGAACAGTATTATGCCCATCGTCCAAAATCAGCGAACTCTGAGACCAGACAGAGACCTTTCAGAAATAAATCCCATGCACCAACTTTTTGACCATATGCGAATTGCCCATGCGATATTGTTGTAATGAGCTTACATTATTAGAATTGTTTTAAATGCCATGGGTTGGGTGCAATTCACCTACCCCAAGCCAAAAGACCTGGGGCACATCATAACAGGTATTATCTACAATTCTCTGAAAAACTGCTTTGCATTGCCGAGTAGGTCCTGTCAAAAGATTTAGGCAGACAGAAATTTACATCCGGGTCCTTTTGCAATGGGCGATTTGAGCAGGGAAGGGTAAATATCAAATCAAAACGCTACTTTTTGTGAACCCATCCTATTTAACATGTATATGTATTCAAAAGTGGCCCACCGTCATAAAATGTATTTATGTGCAACACTTTTACTTACAAAAGATGCAGTAATATTTGCATCAATTCTTTCGTGCATTATATGCAGCAGAATGCCTAAAATGAGTATATTCTGGCAAGCGTAATACCTGCTGTGACGTGATTACTTACTAGAAAGCACAGTTAACAATATTAAATGTTGTTAGAAAGTTGTTACCACTTTCCTGATTAGAATCAGACCGACTCAAAATGTGTCCTTGGTGCAAGTTCTACCTAATACGTGTATGGCGCATATGCTTTACACCTTTACAACTCTCATCTAAAATACTTATTTTACGGTAGGTAAATTTAAGATATGCATCAAATTTCTAGGTTACTGAATTGGTGGTACACTTCAACCTAAAAATGGAATAAGTACAATACCCACTATAATATATTTTACGATTGCGTTGTTCACATGTCTAGATAAGTATTTTTTCTGCATTTATTATGTCTGTGTGCCAACACAGACATACTGTTTTTCTAGGAATTCTTTATTTCTTTCTTTCTTCTTTCTTTCTTTTTTTTTTTCTTTCTTTCTTTCTTTCTTTCTTTCTTCTTTCTTTCTTTCTTTCTTTCTTTCTTTCTTCCTTTCTTTACAGGCAAATTTGGCCGACATTTCATTTGAAAAGTATTTTACATAGAAACTCCAAACTTGGCATGATTATACTTCCATACATGAACCCTGGTCTTTTTGTAAAGAGGTTCAACGGTTTTGAAAATTATGCAAATTAGGGCCATTTGAAAATTTAAATCTTGAATATCTCCAAAAATATTATAGGTACAGGTAATCAATCAAACTTCGATTAATATGTTGGTTAGACTGCACATTTTTGTAATTTACATGTGACTTCTAAAGGTCAAAGGTCAATGTCATTTTCACATTTGAAATTTTCATCTAGCCATAACTCAGTCAATTTTCAACCTATTTTAACCATGTTGGACCCAACCTGTAGGTATTGCAACACTGCGTATTTTTGTAATTTACATGCAATGCCTAAAGATTAAAGGTCAAGCTCATTCAGGCCTTTTTGTTAAAACTAGCCATAAGCGTAATGGAATGTGAAGTACCAAAGGCTTCAAAGATGGTATCAGTCAAGATTCTGGGGTCCGCTTTGGTAATTGATACTTTTAGCCCAGATAAGAGAGCCTGGGTTTAATATCAGGCTATGGGCAGCATGCTTGTCTGTATGTGTGCCCCTGAGTAACACACAGAATGCCGTGTGTGACTGCTTTTGTCATGTTTACACAAGACAGACAAGACGTAACTTAGAACATTGGAACTACACATAATTAATTAATTGGGTAAGACATAACAGATTCAACTGAAAGCCACAGGAAGCTGTAGTTTTCCTTGCAGTGAGGTTGCAAGGTTAGGATATCGTACAAGCCACGGGTAGCCAGGTCAGTGTTCAATGTAAACAAAGCATGCACAAGTATGAATAGACTGACGTCTACAAGTTGTATCATGCTTAGATGACTACTTGGTTCATGGGAATGAAATGGAAAAGAATGATGACACAGTCTGTGGTAGTTTATATATCATTACATACTATCAAAAATGTTGTCTTGCTTTCTTTCCTTTTTTTCTTTTTTTTATGGATGTGTGCCAACAGACATATTGTTTTTCTAGGAATATTTTCTTTCTTTCTTTCTCACTTTCTTTCTTTCTTTCTCTCTCTCTCTCTCTCTCTCTCTCTCTCTCTCTCTCTCTCTCTCTCTCTCTCTCTCTCTCTCTTTCTTTCTTTCTTTCTTTCCAGACAAGTTTGTCTTACATTTTATTTAAAAAGTATTACACATAGAAACTCCAAACTTGGCAAAATTATAATTCTATAGATGAAGTCTGGCCTTTTTGTAATGAGAGTTCATGCTTTTCAAAATTATGCAAATGAGGGCTAATTAAAGTTTTAAATCATCAATATTTTATATACTATAGTAGATGTGGTTCCGAGTGTATAGGAGTTTGATCATAGCAAGGTAAAGGCCATCTCAAGGTCATGTCAAGGTCAAAGGTCAGTTTTAGGCCAAGGTGTCATTTTTGAGGTGAAGGTTCACTTGAGGTAGAGGTCATCTCAAGGTCAAAGGTCATTTCAAGGTCAAAGGCCACTTTCGATGGCGGCTTTCTTCTAGCCATAACTTGGTCAATTTTTATCCAATTTTGATCATGTTTGGTTCAAATTGTAGCTATTGCAACACTGTACATTTTTAAAATTTATATGTGACCCCAAAAGGTCAAAGGTCAATGTCATCTGGACCTTTGAAAGTTTCACCCAGCCATAACGCGGCCAATTTCCATCCAATTCTAATCATGTTGGACTTAAATTGTGGGTATTGTAACACTGTACATTTTTGCAATTTACGTGTGACCTATAAAGGTTAAAGGTAAAAGGTCAAGGTTATTTGAACTTGGAAATATCATCCAGCCATAAGCTTAATGCAATGTGAAGTACCTAAGCACAAAAGTTGTACCATTTAATATTTACAGCTTTTGAAGGCACACGGACAGATTTGCTTTAAAGCAAATCTTCCTTTCTAGTATTCATTTGTCTTGGCTTGTCATGGTGTCAGGAGAAAGTTTCAAACATGTCGGTGAGATAATTCTGGTTACTTCAAGATTTGCTTTCAACAGACCAGGAGCAATCAAAATAAAGCGAAGAATTACTGGCTCCTATCTAGGGTCATACCGTGATACTTTAAGGCCTGTGATTAAAAGCAAAAGCAAAAACGCGACAAAAAAAAACCTGCCACTTAAAGTCCTGTGTTAAGGAAAAGACACTTCTCTGTTATGGATGTAAGTATGAACACAGAAAGGTCACTCGGTTCATCGTGTAATTTGCTGATTCATTGTAATCTTGTGGAAGTCACTGACACAAATACGCTTTGACCCACATAAACAAAAATAGATGGCGACCCATCAGTATTACTAATGTTATGTTCAGATAAAATAAAGTTCATGAAGGCTTTTTCTGATTTGAAGCAAAGCGTGGCTTAGTAAAAAACATTCCTTTTGGTGTGGAGGCATGTGAATCTTTCCATGAAGGATATATAAACAGCAGGGCGCACATCGGCTGGCAGAGATGAGAGTTAAAGATTCTCGATTACTGTGTGCCTGACTGACTAAAGACACATTTCAGAAGGAAGAAGCTATCATCACAGGAGTGGACAGTAGATCAACCATACAAGACCGCCCTTATCAAAAGAATATAACGTGTGCTTGGGAGGTGTTATTGTAGCCTAGATTTATTATCGGTGGACTCTGACCAGGTCTTGTGAATCGTGACTAGGACCTGCATGTGGAATGTATCTCAGTCTAGACTGTAATCAGTATTTGTGGACTGTGGTCATTGCCTGAATAGTTTTTAATATGAAACACAGTGAATCCTCCATAACAATGACTTTATATTAATTATGGTAGTGATATGGCGTTATAGGGATAAGTCCTATTAACGCATAAGTACAGTGAAACCTATTTTGAGAGACCACTTTGATGAAAGACCACCTGCTTTTTCAGACTATGTTTATTATGTCCGTTTTGCTATCTTTCCCATGTTATTGTACCTCTATTGAGAGACCACCTGCCTTATGTGACCACTTTTTGGCTCGCCCTAGGAGTGGTCCCTTAAAGCAGGTTTCACCGTACACACAAGTGTTCCCAGTACTGGGCATCTATTTTTTCATGAAGCTACAATCTCATGTTGTTGTCATGTCAGTTGCGTCATGGAGAGGGACAGAAGATTCCCGACAGAGGCTGAAAATATCAAATTGTAGCCCTATGTTCATGAGCGGTTTGAAGCCACAGGAGTACTGTACAAGAGTTAAATACCTCTCGCTCAGTAGTGAGATGTTTGTTGCAAAAAGAAGTGAAGGAAAATAGGGAAATGGCACACAAAAAGGTAGTGGTCAGCCAAGAAAGACCAGTGAAGAAAATGATGCAAGTTTAGTCAATTGTAACAGGGACAGGCCTGCAGACATTTTCAGGACAATGCAAACGTTTCCAAAAGAACTGTCTGAGCTCATTGCAGTGTCATTTGGAGAAGCATCTATCAGACCTGGTTTCAGCAGTTCATGGACAATTCATCGAAATTGACTTTGCCAAATATTCACTTTGTTGTGGGCAAAATTGGTGAATGTCTAACTGGTGTTGATGACAATTTGTCGACATCAATTTTGCCGTCTGGCTTAATTGGTCAACTGAAAAATCAACTTTGTCGGTTTGATTGATAAGATAACTGGTGCTGTGGTGACATTATTAAAATACCAAGGGGCCACAATTGATTGATATCAAACTGTTACTAATGTTTTGTCCTCACATACCTTGTGTTTTTCGTTTCTTTCTTCCCTGGGTCTCTTAAATCAGTTCTCTGCCTTCACACATGGCTGAATTTAGTGCTGGTTTGGACATATTTTTCACCCAATGAAGTGGGAAATTGATTTTTCAAGGCTACACTGTGAATTACACGGTGGGAGGGTCGAGCAGCATGGCAGTGCGATGATACCGTCCAAGTGTAGGTAATTAATCAGTTTTTATATACCATAAGCTGACCTAGTTGTTAGATACGAGGATGGATAAACCTACGATGCCTTCGCCATGCTTATCTGGTTTATACTTCCTGTCTCAAACCGTAAACTGCAAAATTAATATTACATCCAGACCTCATGTCGTACATTTACGCTTTCAAAATGGTAAAACTCAAACCACAAAGATAACTCGGTTGAGCGTGTTTGCAAATCCAAAAAATTATGGCACATTACAATGATTTTACATTATTCAGATTAAAAAAATGCATGAATATATATGTGTATATATATATATATACATATATATACGTATATATATATATATATATATATATATATATATATATATATATATATATATATATATATATATATATATATATATATATATATCACTCGGTGTATGTACAGCCCTGGTTATCATTCATGTTCATTGGGTTCGTATGGGAAAATGAGCTTTGGTATTTCAGAGCAAGGTGGCTCAAAATGAGGCTAAAATCAGCACATGGGGGCTTTTTCCTTGCATAACCAATAGGAGTTATTCATATTAAACTACATTAACCGCAGACCTGCTCTGGTCTCCTCAGCTGCTAGGCAACAGAACTATGCCTCACCATGATAAGGGCACTTTTACAAGCCATGTTACTTAGCGATCTAGAAATAACACTTTTTCTAGCAAACAAATTAAAATTTCTTAATATGTTAAGCATCTTGTATGTTTTAAAATTTAGTAAGTGACTTTTCTTAAGCTTTTTGCTTTCACAACTTGCCCCTTATATCACAGAAGCTCATTTGGCACTGCTTAACACATGAAAGTGCCCTCCTTCATGTCCAGTTCCTTGCTGCAGTCCAGGTGGCAACACATGATCCTGGCTAACATGCATACCTCCGATTAGATGTGATCAGCCACAAGTTCCTAATGCTAAGTTCCTAAATGTCACCCTCAAAATGGTTACTAGGCATTCAGTTCCTGTATGGCCAATTAGAGAACATGATTTTCACCCACCCCCCTAATTATAAATTCATAAATATTAACCTGAAGATGGATGCCACAAGAGGGGATAGCCTTCTAGGCTCCCTGACAAATGGAATTCTAACACTGGAGGACAATATTGAAAAAAAAAATGTTAAAAAAGAAACCAAGCCTTTCTGTTGTTTTCATCATTTCTTTACTTCGAGTAGAAATATATAGGTTTTCTCATGGCTGGAGCTGTATCAACCCCTTCGCCTGTATCATCACACGACCATCAGTCTTGTGTCTTGTGATGATACTTGGGCTCGGGGCTTGACACAGGGGTTGATGCAGCTCCAACCATTTTATATTCCATATATATATATATATATATATATATATATATATATATATATATATATATATATATATATATATATAAAATGAAGGAAGCTGCTGTAGTTGAAACTTTGGTATCAACATCAGTAATGATTAACCACGAATTATGTGAAAACTTGCCAGCAGCTGGCTAGGGGTGATGCCAGGGCGCTTTGCCACAGGAAAGCGCAATGAAGGATGATGCACAGATAAATATGGCAACCCAAACCTGCAAATATTCACAAACAGATATATCTGTATTTCTAATTCAGATATCTGTATTTGTTGGTCAAATACAGATATCTCTTTTTCTAATTCAGATATCTGTATTAGAAATACAGATATCTGTATTTAAATGCAGATATCTATATTTAAATGCAGATATCTGTATTTTAATGCAGATATTTGTATTTTAATGCAGATATCTCTATTTGTGAATATTTGCAGGTTTGGCTTGCCATAGAGACAGGCGGAAAAATCTTCCAGAATCAAGCAATGACAATTCTGATAGGAGCGTGGCGAGAAACATGTGCAGGGGAGGACTGGGCATGCTGCCAGGATAAGTCTATGATGATCTTTTCGACACCACCAAACAATTGAGGTAGTTGGCTTTGTTGCACACTTGTTATGGGGATGGGACATTTAGCGGAGTTCCTTTTCTGTTTCCCAAGATGTATATTATACATGAGTTTGTAAAGGGGCTAGTGATGCCTCTTGTAAGTGTTCTCGCAAATATATAAAGCAGATTTGCCGGTCCATGACAGTGTCTAGAAGCTGTTAATGTAAAATGTAATGGTGCCACAATCAGATGTGACTTTAATAGAAGCTTCATTTACTGCAGCAGTGCAAGAAGTAATTACCTGATGTAAAAACTGAAACTTTTTACCTTGCCCAGGCTCACTGGAGAGCAATTCAGTAGCTAGGGCTCGTGAGATTGTACAGAGAATCTGCTGAATTTTCTGAACTGTTCGGAATGTTTACTGCCAAGGCCTTTGTGCCAGCCACCGACATCAGGGAAAATGCCGAGTACAGTTATATCACATTCCTTATGGTTGAAATGAATTGTTGACTACTTCACACTTCAGACATATTTAGGCATTTTGAGGCTGACACACGGTGGCATCAGGTTGATGTGGAAGAAGCCCATGTTTCACCCTGATCTATGGTCAGTGTATACCCGTGTTCTAAACAGTGAGCCATTCACCAATTATGATTTCGAAGGGTGGCACAACCACTTAGATTCGCCTATTGGAAAGAGCCATCAAAATCTATTTGAGTTCATTGAATGTCTGAAAGCTGAGCAAACTCACACAGAAATGCAAAATCTCGGACTATTCATCGAAATCAACATTGCCATATGTCAATTTTGCCGAACTTTTCATCTTGCGGGATGATAATGCCAGGTCCCATCGTGCCAGGATAATTCAATTGTTCCACGAGGGACATCTGGATTACACCTACATGAGCTGGCCAGCTTGTAATCCAGATTTAAACATAATCGAACATGTCAAGGACATCCTTGGTCGTGAAGTCAGGAAAATCCAATCTACATCACTGGAAGAACTTGCAGTAAATCTTCAGATCGCGTGGCAATCTATTCCGTAACAGCCAACATTATGTAAACGTTCCATGGGACGCCACATTCAGGAAGTCATTTCTACCCAGGGAGGTGGCACACGCTACTGACAGAACATTAACAAGGTGTCGATTGTTGAAAAGAAGCATAAATAATTGTGACAAAGGTTAAAAAACTTAAGATGGACCTGCCACATGTGTATGGCTTTAGAGTTCATCTGTAAAATGCCTTTCGAGCATGACGCATTGGGGTTTTTTGTTTTTTTTTTTTTTTTTTTTTTTTTTTTTTTGGGGGGGGGGGGGGTTGGTTTTGAATTTTTTTTGTTTTTTTTGTTTTTTGGTAATATCCTTAAAATACATAATTAGGGTCACTTGATTGCTTCATGAAATTTCAATCCAGGTAGTCTCTTAAGGACACTTAAGCTTTATGGTTTCTTTTTTACACATTTCCATACTAATGACACTTTTCCCTAAAATGGGGAGACGCACAGGAAACCGATCTCTTATCTATCCGGCCTTATCAATTTGTAAAAAATAACGCAATAATATTGATATGTGTCACGTGAGAGATAAATGTCCGGGTTTAAGGGATAATATGTCTGTCTTTAACTGATTTGCTAATATTTTATATTTAAACCCGGACACTTTATTTTCCTCATGGATAAAAAGTAAACACTTAAAATTGGCAGGGCAAAATTAACAACAAATGTTATTATAAATCATTAAATAATGAGAGACAAATCTACATGTTTATTAAATAAGAAAATTACTGTTAAGGTCTTAAGTGTCCGAGTTTATCCAGAACGCCTCTATTCCATTTACTTTATATTTGGTGTTTTGTTAATTTTCAATATCATATATCAAGGGGTTATTTTCATATTTCACGAACTTTTAATTTCACATATCACAGGTCTAAAATAGTCAATATTACATTTCAGAGGGCAGTTACTTTCACATATCACAAATCCAGGTTACAACCCCCCCCCCCCATAAGGGCCTCACATATATAGCCGTATTGCCTTGAAAACGTACTTTCACTTTGCAGAACATTTCAATGATAGGCATTTTTTCTTTAATCTGCTTCTTTATCATTTTCTTCATTCACACAAGCACCACGTTCAGAGTTACGCCTATCCATAACTTTCTATGAAGCAGATTATTTCTTGCAGTGGCCAGTGTGTTGCTGTGAGTCCTGTATAGTGAAATCCCCGGCACTGGTCTTGAAGTTCCTGGAAAACTGCCGCATACACGTACCGCCAACATAACATACAGTCAGGTCAGACAAACAAAAAGTACAGCAGTCTAAACTGAAAGGACACCCTAAATTTTAAAATGGGAAAGAAACACACTTTACCTT
>OZ026623.1:53123753-53298753 GCA_964020975.1 Hermodice carunculata | reverse complement strand
AAGTAAAATTCATCACATAAATAATTTGGAGCCAAACCATAAATACATTTATACATAAGCGTCGCCGAATGGAATCTTCGTCTTTGTTCTAAAGTTTGCCACTCTAAACTTTTCACTGAGTCTTCACCTCGAATATTAATACAGTCGAAATTACCTGTTATGATCCGAGCCGCTGCATTTTGTAACCTTTGATCCGTTTTAGTTCTAACCTTACCAGCACCCCCAAACAGTATATGCGTATTCTATCGAAGGTAAGATAGTTGTTTTGATTATAGTTTCTAAAGCACTTTTCTGTAGAATTTTGCTCAGACGTAGAAGAGCAATTAATTTGGCCATTATTTTCCAATTTAATTTATCCAGATGTGTCTTCCATAAACAATTTTCTTCCAAATAAACACCCAAATACTTTGTTTCAGAAACCTGATTTAGTTTTTTACCATTTATATGAACATGTGAGGTTCCATTTATTGGCTTGTTTCCTTTAATCATCATAACATTTGATTTCGGCACATTAATCACCAATGAATTACTCCTGTACCAATAACCGACATTATCCATGTTCTTTTGTAACTTATGACTCACTTCTTCGACTGAATGACCACAAGAATAGATAATGGTGTCATCTGTAAACAAATTACAAGTTCCGTCCTGTATATATTGTCCAATATCATTGACATAGACAAGAAAGAGCACAGGCCCAACGGTCAACCTTAAGGGATTCCAATCGAGATATCCTTGGTTTCAGACTTTTTACCATTACAAACAACAACTCGTTTTCTGTCAGATAGATAAGAAGTGAACCATGAAAGCTCCTGTCCAACAATTCCATATTTTTCCAGCATAAAATTTCAAAATTTTTATGATTTATAATATCAAAACATTTTTTAAATCACGGAAACATACTGCAGTTCACATGTCATCATTCGAAATTTCAAGCCAATCACAGACAACCTTATGTAAACATGTTTCGCATGAGTGGGCCTTTAAATATGCCGACTGGTCTGGGCTAATAAAGGCATGCTCCACCAGATAATCCAATAAGTGATGCTGTACATGTTTCTCAATGACTTCCAACTGAAATAGGTCTGTAGTTACTCATGTCGGCCTTTGAACCTTGACCTTTAAAAACTGGGGTGACACGTGACACCTCCAATCAGCTGGAACAGTTGCCTGAGAAAATGACAAGTTAAAAATGTGTAAAAGCGATGGGCTCAGTATATCGGCACCCAAACATAAAAGTTTGGCATCAAATCCTAATATATCAAGTTTACTTTTGGCAGATAAGGACTTCAGATCTAAAGAAATACTATTTGTATTTACCATATTTAACCGAAACCTGTATATGTTGTCTGGTTCTTTCCATAAACATTCCTTTTGATCACACTTCGTTATTTGATTGACAACTCTGGTTGCATGGTTTGCAAATGCAAGATAATTTTAATTGGAATGTGTATTTCAGAAAACAAAACGGAACAAAGCTTTCTTAAGTTATCGGTACAAAACAAAATACATCCTGTTTCATTTTCCACAAAAAAAAAATACATTTAGTTTTAGGTTTGAAAATAGATAATATTCCTATCACTATAACAACTGAGTTTAACTTTCATGGTTTGCAAATGCAAGATAATTCTAATTGGAATGTGTATTTCAGAAAACAAAAAAGAACAAAGCTTTCTTAAGTTATCAGTATTTTCAAAAGACCTTAAAATATGTTCCTATGAAAGGTTTTATCACAGGTTATCACCTTACTTGTGTCTACTATCATGGATTTATCTCATTTAAATTAATGCCTCGTTGCTTGTGGCTACTGTGATGGTTTTATCTTATTTATATTATCGCTTCCTTGCTTGTAGATACTATCATGGTCTTATCTTATTTAAATTATTGCCCCCTCTCTTGTGATTACTGTCATGGTCTTATCTCATTTGAATTATTGCCCCCTTTCTGTGGTAACTGTCGTGGTCTTATTTCATTTAAATTATTGCCCCCTTAGTTGTGGTTACTGTCGTGGTCTCATCTCATTTAAATCATTGCCCCCTTTCTTGTGATTACTGTCATGGTCATATCTCATTTGAATAATTGCCCCCTTTGTTGTGGTTACTGTCATGGTCTTATCTCATTTGAATTATTGCCCCCTTTCTTGTGATTACTGTCATGGTCTTATCTCATTTGAATTATTGCCCCCTTTCTTGTGATTACTGTCATGATCTTATCTGATTTGAATTATTGCCCCCTTTCTTGTGGTTACTGTCATGGTCTTATCTCATTTGAATTATTGCCCCCTTTCTTGTGATTACTGTCATGGTCTTATCTCATTTGAATTATTGCCCCCTCTCTTGTGATAACTGTCATGGTGTTATCTCATTTGAATTATTGCCCCCTTTCTTGTGATAACTGTCATGGTCTTATCTCATTTGAATTATTGCCCCCTTTCTTGTGATTACTGTCATGGTCTTATCTCATTTGAATTATCATTATTGCCCCCTTTCTTGTGGTTACTGCCATGGGTTTGTTTGGTTTTTTTTTGTTTTTTTTTTTTTTTTGTTTTTTTTTTGTTTTTGCTTTTTTTTTTTGTTTTTGTTTTTTTTTCAAAAACCCATCTAATGCAATGCCATATACAATGCTTTCATTAACCAGCTTTTCAAACAATTAAGTATCCTAAAAATCATAGTATATTTAGGATGAATTCACTCAAATTCAATTACATATATAGTAAAAGTGAATTTTCCTTCTATTTTCGCGGACTGTTTTACTAATATGCGTTAACCCATTCACTTCAAGCGTAATAGAGAGTTTATCCGCCCTCCAACACAAAATATATCAAAATTAAAACATTGTGTAAGATATCATATGTCTTACTTACTACAAAATTCACTGCATACATTTAAGACAAAACACACATACATTTGTACTTTGGTTTGGTCATATTATGTTAAAACATACCTTCTCAATAAATACAAAGCGATTGTGTACAATACCGTCTCTTATGTATGTAATAATTAAATCGTGTTGTTGTTGTTGTTGTTGTTGTTGTTGTTGTTGTTGTTGTTGTTGTTTCTCTCTCTCTCGTTTGCAAACTAAGATGGTTTCCGAATTAATCGCTCTCCTGCCAAAAGAAATCTGTATTTCCTTGTTAGATTGCTGCATATAAAGTAAAATTTGAAAGGTGGCCCCAGCGATAGGGGATTTCAAATCCTTAAGTAGAGTCATCGTGACACTCCTTTTCAAATATGACTGCCTGTATTGTCTTATTTTGCTTAAATGACTCGTTGCATACAGATACATGGCATGTTATCTTCTTCATCTTATTTTAGCTGTGGACGCACAGATGTAACATATTGGGCACTATGACGAATAACTACCCTCTGAGTTCTGAGTTCGAAAAGACAATGTATCTCTAAAAGTAATTCCATCCTCAGAGTTTAACTGCCTTGACAAAAGTTGCTTATGAGTGTATTGGGTGGTAGGCTGACAACATTGCCCTGTGTAACTAGATTTTTTTCTTGGGTGTAGAAGAAGTGACTTCAGATAAGGAAGCATCATTATTTGTACTATATTTTGAAGAGTAATCTCATGAACATCTCACGTAAAATGCACTCTCTGAGCTTTTACAAACCAAGGTAAGCATGCGATAGAATTTGGAAAGACAATACACACACACACACACACACACACACACACACACACACACACATATATATATATATATATATATATATATATATATATATATATATATATATATATATATATATATATATATATATATATATATATATATATATATATATTCATTCGTGTGTTTATTTTCCCATAGATCTTGTGATGAACTATCGTGACAACTTTTGCTAGTCATAGAAGTGTTCAACAAGTAAAAATCTGACTCCGTCTCTTACTGTACTAATTTAAATAATTCGGAAAGATACAAGCTCATCAACAAACGTTTGACTCATTATAATGTATAAAGAACATTTTTAATAAGAGCACAGCAGCACTGGTTGGCTCATTCAGTCAAAACTGTTTTTCCTAACAGGCTCTGTGACAGAAATCAAATATATAGTAAAATAAAAATGACAATTGCAATGAAAAGCTTAAATATATGGTAAAAATATGGCGAAGCACGGTTAAATTATGCAGTCGCAGTTTACACTGATAACATTGTACTAGCAGAGCTGCAGGAAGGTAAGTGTGCATTTTGAACAGTGTGGCAGTAACTGAAGGATACAATAAGTCGTTAAACCAAGATTGAAATACATATTTACAAATAGAAAAGCTAACTGGATATTCAAACGGCGCGAAGACTTGGTCAAATTACGCGCAAACAATTAAGTTTATTCAAGACGGTTCTTACTACAGATATAACATAGCCCCAAGGCAAAAAGATATTTTAATCAATTAATCTATAAATGTTATCAATTCCATCTTTCAGTATAATGGTACGTTTATTCTCCAAGAAGAGGGGTTTACAGGATGAAGGTCTTTAGAAATTACTAAAAGTGCCGATCTGATTACTGCAAGTACCTGTCCATTAACTCATTACATACCAGTCCCTGATTTTTCCGTATATTTACCTACACTTAAGACGACAATTGCATGTTAAAATTCTTCATGAAAAGAGCTTTCGTTCAAGTACCAACATGCCTATAGTCTTAAGTCAGTGGTTCTGGTACTGACTGGCAAGTCATGCTGCAACTGCCGCCAGGGTCAGCTGCAGCATGACTTGCCAGGCAGTGCCAGAACCACTGACCAAGACCTGTCACCATAGTATGGAATGAGTTAACACCTTCGCTCCTTGGGTAAAATGATTCCATCTATTATGTGTGTATGTAAAGTCTATGGTACCGAAAACGAGAATACTGTCAAATGTTGCGAGTATTAACTCAACTTCAAAATATAATGGTACGTTAAGATCAAGACTGGGAGATCACTTCTTATATTATAATTCAGAGCAGTTTGTTTGAAGTTGGCGCTAACAGAGTTAAAACGACCTGCCAAGCAAGTACCAGCATACCTGTAGTAACAGAGACAAGAACGGCCCAGGCCAACAGCTTCCTCGGCACCCTTTGGGGGCCCAAAGCGCTCTAGGAAAAGCTATTGACTCAGAGCCTGGCACTGACAGAGTTAGTGTGACTACCCTGAGTTAAGATATCCATTTTCTATATGACTATCCTGAGTTGTTAGACCAACTGTTTTAGAATTGGGAACTTGCTTCAGAGGTGAAGACATTTAACTACATTGTACTTGGGTATAGATGCTGGAGGTCTGTGGTTAACCTCCAGAAATATATGCTAATTGTCGCCCAGTCTCCCCATTTTGGCCATTTTTTAAAAACTTTTTAGACAGTAGCTTACAACCAACTTATTTGTTACCTCGGCAAAAATCATATAACATATAGTCAGCAGGTTTTTAAGGGCTTTGGTAAAGAAATTGCTGTTAGCATTATCAGTTAAATACACGAGGCCTTGGGCCAAAGGGTCATTCATTTCCGTGACTGGTCCCAGGCTTTTGATAATGTTAATATTTGTTTCACTATTGCGTACGTGGTATTGCTCACAATTAGTTTGAAGTTATTTCTATATAACTTAACACAACTTAAGTTTCACCGATGCTGATTCTACACCTTGAGACTTTAAATGTGGAGTTCCGCAAGGATTTATTTTAGGACCCGCTCTTATTTAGCAAAAATAAATGACCTCTGCATTTTGCGTGAAAATGCATACACTCTTCTTTTTCTATCAATTTGCTTTGTGCAAATCAAGACTGAGAAACTTTGATCAAAACTGCAAATTAAGTTAATGTGTGTCAGAAAATCGTGCCCCGGTGCTCATGTTTTTATTGCACAAATTCAAATTGATAAATAAAGATGATTATTATTGTTATTGTTATTGTTATTGTTATTGTTATTGTTATTATTATTATTATTATTATTATTATTATTATTATTATTATTATTATTATTATTATTATTATTATTATTATTATTATTATTATTATTATTATTATTATTATGGCTGTTACCACATGTATTATTATTAATCTGTTTCAAATGGTTTCATTCTAATCCATCATCGGTTAGCTTGGAAAAACATTATATGAAATTTAGCTCTAAGAATTATGCAACCGAATCTAATACCTACAAATCAAGGCAAATATGCGCTTTAAAAATCATATTGTAAATTTCTTGATGTCTGGTTCGTTGACAGATCAAACTGGAAACATCACATGATCAATAATCAAATACTTTTTTGGTATTTACTAAAAGGATTAGACAGAAACTTAGCAAAAATACCCCAGCTAAATTCTACCACACACAAGAATTTCCATATTGAAGTCTATATGCAAACACAGCCTTTTTCTTTTCCCTCAAATACTTTATTCTTTATCTATCTATCTATCTATCTATCTATCTATCTATCTATCTATCTATCTATCTATCTATCTATCTATCTATCTATCTATCTATCTATCTATCTGTCTGTCTGTCTGTCTGTCTGTCTGTCTGTCTGTCTGTCTGTCTGTCTGTCTGTCTGTCTGTCTGTCTGTCTGTCTGTCTGTCTGTCTGTCTGTCTGTCTGTCTGTCTGTCTGTCTGTCTGTCTATCTATCTATGTGAAATGAAGCACCTGTTTTGGAATAGTCACCATGTTGAAAATTATGCAAATTAGGGCCATTTGAAATTTGAAATGTTAATATCATCAAAACTATTAATGGTAGACGTAACATTCTAACTTCAATTCATAGGTTTGTGCTGTAGGCGCATGCAATAAACCGCAGTCAAAAGTTGTACAATTTTTATTCATGCTAATAAGGGGCACTTGTAAAGTTTTGAAGTTGAATATCGTCAAAACAGGATATGTAGATGGGCCATTCCAACTTCAAATTTTAAGTTTGTGCTGTTGGCGCATCCAATAAACCACCAAAAATTAATTAGAATTTTAATTTATGCAAATTAGGGACACTTAAAAGCTAAAATGTTCAATATTTTCAAAACTATCACAGGCAGAAATGCCTTTCGAACTTCAACTCATAGGTTTGTGCTGAAGACATATATATATATATATATATTTCTTCCAAACCATTATGCATAGATTCGCTATTCCGACTTCACATTCTGGCTTTGTCCATCATCAATTTTGCCCAGATCTAAGCACTAAGACGGCACTAAAGCTGAACAGTGTGAGACTCAATCGGTGAAGTTGAAACTAGAAATGAAGATTTGCTTCAAAAGCAAACCTGTCTGTTTGCATTCAAAAGTTGTTTATATTAAATGCTACAAATTTTGTTCATCTTCATTGGATATGCTTACAGCAATAATATCAATGGAAGACGGGGTGGCAATGCAGACCTAGGACCCTTTGACTGGTGGACCAAGGGCCTTGCATAGACCGACAGCCAGATGGCTAGATGTAAATTTCAAAGTCCAAATGACCTTGACCTTTGACCTTTAGAAGTCACATGTGAACTACAACAATTTGCAGTGTTGCGATTCCTAAAATTAAGCCCGACATGTCTGAAATTGGATGGAAATTGATCGAATTATTTCTAGATGACAATTTCATATGCCCAAATGACCTTGATATTTGACCTTTAGAGGTCACATGTAAATTACAAAAATATAATGTGTCACAATATCTACAATTAGATCCCAACATAAACCAAATCAGATTAAAATTTAGCAAGTTATGGCTAGATGAAAATTTCAAAAGATTTTTTTACCTTTGACTTTGAGAGGTCACAGGCAAATTACAAAAATGCACAGTGCTGTAATACCTACAATTTCAGTTCAACATGATTAAAATATGATGTAAATTAACCAAGTAAAGGCTAGATTAAACTTTCAAAAGTCCAAATGACCTTGACCTTTGACCTTTAGAGGTTATAAGTAAGTTATGAAAAATGCAGTGTTGCTATACTTAACAGTTGAGATCAACATGATTAAAATTGGAGGAAAATTGACCAAGGCATGGCCGGATGAAACTTTCAAAGGTCCAAATGACCTTAAACTTTGAATTTTAAAGGTTACATGTAAATAACAAAAAGGTACTGTGTTATAACATCTCCAAATTTAGCCCAACATGAACCAAATCAGATGAAAATTAACCTAGCTATGGCTAGATTAATTTGAAATCTGAAAGGTCATAATGACCTTGACCTTTGACCTTCACAGGTTACATGAGATTACAAAAATGTGCAGCGTTAAAATATATACATTTTAGGCTCCAGATGATTAAAATCCCATAAAAATTGACCGAGTTATGGCTAGAAGAATATTTCAAATGGCAAAATTACCTTGACCATTGACCTCAGGAGTTCACATGGTAATTTTGCATCTAATTTTGGATCATGTTGAGCTCAAATTGTAGATATTGCAACATTTTGAAATTCATCTGGCCATAACTTGGTCAATTTCCATCCAATTACAGTCATGTTGGGCTCAAAGTACAGGTATTGCAACACTGCACATTTTTGTAATTTACATGTGACCTCTAAAGGTCAAGGTCATTTGGACTTGGACATTTTCATCTAGTCATATTTACAACTTTTGAACCAAATCTTCTCTTCTGGCTAACAGTATGTTATCTCTTTAATTCTTTATCTGTTCAAGTGCAACAATTGCACTCACTCTTAGTCGTTGTCATTACCATTTTTAGTATATTAATGTATCATTTTACTTGTAAATATTATAATTGTTTACATTTATTTACCCCGCAATAGCTTTTCTAATTTTGGGCCAACTCTCTGGAATCTTTTTCCTGAATCACTTGGACTGGGGCCTTCGCTGGAATCCTTTAAATCAAGATGATCAAAACGTTTGTCGGAATAATTGCTGACGGTTTTTTATTTTAAGGATGTTATCTCTTATTCTTCATCTGCTCAAGTACAACAACTATACTCACTGTTAGTAATTGTCATTACTTCTGTGTATTAATGTACCATTTTACTTGTAAATATCATAATTGTATTTATTGTGTATATTTATCACCACAGGCAGGAATATAAACTAACTTCAGCTAATTCTGCAGCCCTTTAGACATAAAGAAATCTTATCTTATCCTGTCTGATTTTACTTAAAATTTGATAAAACTAACAGGAACAATGCTGCTATGTTTGTTTTTAAAGGCTTTGATTCTCTCATACCTGATATTCTCAAGCATCTCCTTGAATTTTCTTTTGCGGTCCATTCGTATTCTGCCAAGCGGTCATTTAATTTCTATGAGTCTAGATACAAGACTATAACGTTCGTAAATTCTCAATTAAATATCATGAACTCTTGATATTGAACAAAATCACAAAAGACATTTGACTTTCATTAACTTTGAATGCATTTAAATGTAAATTGAATATATATATATATGTATATATATGTATATGTATGTATGTGTGTGTGTGTGTGTGTGTGTGTGTGTGTGTGTGTGTGTGTGTGTGTGTGTGTGTAAGTTCAAATTCCCTCATTCGAAATGATACGTCCTTCATGTCCCATCCGTTAGAAAGACAATGGCCAACTAGAAAGGAAGATTTGCTTTAAAGCAAATCTGTCTGTGTGCCTTCGAAAGTTGTAAATATTAAATGGTACAACTTTTGTGCTTAGGTACTTCACATTGCATTAAGCTTATGGCTGGATGATATTTCCAAGCTCAAATAA
Organism: Hermodice carunculata; assembly: GCA_964020975.1. Classification (NCBI taxonomy): domain Eukaryota; kingdom Metazoa; phylum Annelida; class Polychaeta; order Eunicida; family Amphinomidae; genus Hermodice; species Hermodice carunculata. The sequence goes on along the minus strand of OZ026623.1, from coordinate 53,289,112 downwards.
CCTTGACCTTTTACCTTTAACCTTTATAGGTCACACGTAAATTGCAAAAATGTACAGTGTTACAATACCCACAATTTAAGTCCAACATGATTAGAATTGGATGGAAATTGGCCGCGTTATGGCTGGGAGAAACTTTCAAAGGTCCAGATGACATTGACCTTTGACCTTTTGGGGTCACATGTAATTTTCAAAATGTGCAATGTTGCAACAGCCACAATTTGAACCAAACATGATCAAAATTGGATACAAATTGACCAAGTTATGGCTAGAAGAAAGCCGCCATCGAAAGTGGCCTTTGACCTTGAATGACCTTTGACCTTGAGATGACCTCTACCTGAAGTGAACCTTCATCTCAAAAATGACACCTTGGCCTAAAACTGACCTTTGACCTTGACATGACCCTGACATTTGAGATGGCCTTTTCCTTGCTATGATCAAACTCCTATACACTCGGAAGCACATCTACTATAGTATATAAAATATTGATGATTTAAAACTTTAATTAGCCCTCATTTGCATAATTTTGAAAAGCATGACCTCTCATTACAAAAAGGCCAGACTTCATCTATAGAAGTATAATTTTGCCAAGTTTGGAGTTTCTAGGTGTAATACTTTTTAAATAAAATGTCGGACAAACTTGTCTGGAAAGAAAGAAAGAAAGAAAGAAAGAAAGAATTCCTAGAAAAACAATATGTCTGTTGGCACACATACATAAAAAAGAAAAAAAGGAAAGAAAAAAAGACAACATTTTTGATAGTATGTAATGATATATAAACTACCACAGACTGTGTCATCATTCTTTTCCATTTCATTCTCATGACCCAAGTAGTCTTCTAAGCATGATACAACTTGTAGACGTCAGTCTATTCATACTTGTGCATGCTTTGTTTACATTGAACACTGACCTGGCTGCCCGTGGCTTGTACGATATCCTAACCTTGCAACCTCACTGCAAGGAAAACTACAGCTTCCTGTGGCTTTCAGTTGAATCTGTTATGTCTTACCCAATTAATTAATTAATTATGTGTTGTTCCAATGTTCTAAGTTATGTCTTGTCTGTCTTGTGTAAACATGACAAAAGCAGTCACACACGGCATTCTGTGTGCCACTCAGGGGCACACATACAGACAAGCATGCTGCCCGTAGCCTGATATCAAACCCAGGCTCTCTTATCTGGGCTAAAAGTATCAATTACCAAAGCGGACCCCAGAATCTTGACTGATACCATCTTTGAAGCCTTTGGTACTTCACATTCCATTACGCTTATGGCTAGTTTTAACAAAAAGGCCTGAATGAGCTTGACCTTTAATCTTTAGGCATTGCATGTAAATTACAAAAATATGCAGTGTTGCAATACCTACAGGTTGGGTCCAACATGGTTAAAATTGGTTGAAAATTGACTGAGTTATGGCTAGATGAAAATTTCAAATGTGAAAATGACATTGACCTTTGACCTTTAGAGGTCACATGTAAATTACAAAAATGTGCAGTCTAACCAACATATTAATCGAAGTTGGATTGAATACCTGTACCTATAATATTTTTGGAGATATTCAAGATTTAAATTTTCAAATGGCCCTAATTTGCATAATTTTCAAAACCGTTGAACCTCTTTACAAAAAGACCAGGGTTCATGTATGGAAGTATAATCATGCCAAGTTTGGAATTTCTATGTAAAATACTTTTCAAATGAAATGTCGGACAAATTTGCCTGTAAAGAAAGAAAGAAAGAAGAAAGAAAGAAAGAAAGAAAGAAAGAAAGAAAGAAAGAAACTAGAAAAGATGATTTGCTGCATAGCAAATCAGTGTGTGTGTCTTCAAAGCATATTGGTATGGCAATGTACAACTATTCCATAACACAGGAGTAGAAGTTGGAATGGCATCTCTATCTATTACAGCTTTGAAGTTATTTAAGATTTAAAATTTCTAATGGTGCTATTTAGCATAATTCAAATTGCTACAACTTTTGTTTTAGATTCATTACATGCACAATGGTCAGGAACCCCCTATTAGAAGTTAAACTGACATGAACATGAACCAAATCGGATGAAAATTTACCAAGTTATGGCAAGATGAAACTTTCCAAGCTCCAAATGACCTTTACCTTTGCCCTTTCGAGGTCACGTGTTCTTATAAAAATGTGCAGTGTTGCAATACCTACAATTTGAGTCTAACATGATTAGAATTGGATGGAAAATAGCCAAGTTGTGACTGGATGAAACTTTCAAAGATTCAAATGACCTTGACCGTTGACCATTAGAGGCCACACATAAATTTTAAAATATGCAGGGTTACAATAGCTACAATATGAGCCCAACATGATCAAAATTAGATAAAAATTGACCAAGTTATGGCTAGAAGAAGGCCAGCAAGGAAAGTGGCCTTTGACCTTGAAATGACCTTTGACCTTGAGATGACCTCTACCTGAAGTGAACCTTGACCTCAAAAATGACATTTTGGCTTAAAATTGACCTTTGACCTTGACATGACCTTTGACCTTGACATGACCTTGACATTTGAGATGACCTTTACCTTGCTATGATTGAACTCCTATACACTCGGGACCACATCTACTATAGTTACAAGATATTGAAGATTTAAAACTTTAATTAGCCCTCATTTGCATAATTTTCAAAAGCATGACCTCTCATTATAAAAAGGCCAGACTTTATCCATAGAAGTATAATTGTGCAAAGTTTGGAGTTTCTACATGTAATACTTTTCAAATGAAATGTCGGACAAATTTGCCGGTAAAGAAAGAAAGAAAGAAAGAAAGAAAGAAAGAAAGAAAGAAAGAAAGAAAGAAAGAAAGAAGAAAGAAAGAAAGAAAGAAATAAAGAATTCCTAGAAAAACAGAAAAGTGTGCGTTGACACACACACTTTAACTAGAAAAGATGATTTGCTGCATAGCAAATCAGTGTGTGTGTCTTCAAAGCATATAAGTATGGCAATGTACAACTATTCCATAACACAGGAGTAGAAGTTGGAATGGCATCTTTATCTATTATAGCTTTGAAGTAATTCAAGATTTAAAATTTCAAATGCCCCTAATTTGTATAATTGTAAACATCTGCATTTCTGTGTATTAAACGGCCAAACTCCTTATATGGAGGTACAATCATGCCAAGTTTGCAGTTTCTATGTTTTATTGTGTCTGAGAAAAGTGTCGGACAAATTTGCTGGTAAAGAAGAAAGAAAGAAAGAAAGAAAGAAACTGGCAAAGGAGATTTGTTTTAATCTGTCTGTGTGCCTTCAAAGGTTGTAAATATTATATGCTACAACTTTTGTCCTTTGGCACTTTACATTCCATTACGCTTATGGCTGCATGCAAATTTCAAAGTCCAAATGACCTTGACCTTTGACCTTTACAGGTCACATGTAAATTTCAGTGTTACAATACCCACAATTTGAGCCGGACATGAACCAAATCGGAGTAAAATTGACCAAGTTATGGCAAGATGAAACTTTCAAAGGGCCAAATGACCTTGACCTTTGCCTTTTTGAGGTTACATGTTCTTATAAAAATGTCCAGTGTAGCAATACCTACAATTTGAGTCCAACATAATTAGAACTGGATGGAGATTGGCCACATTATGATTGGATGAAACTTTCAAAGGTCCAAATGACCTTGACCTTTGAACTTTAGAGGTCACATGTAAATTTATAAAATGTGCAAGGTTACAATAGCTACAATTTGAGCTAAACATGATCAAAATTGGATAAAAATTGAACACGTTATGGCCAGAAGAAAGCCAGCACCGAAAGTGGCCTTTGACCTTGAAATGACCTTTGACCTTGAGATGACCTCTACCTGAAGTGAACCTTGACCTCAAAAATGACATTTTGGTTTAAAATTGACCTTTGACCTTGACATGACCTTTGACCTTGACATGACCTTGACATTAGAGCTGACCTTTACCTTGCTATGATCGAACTCCTATACACTCGGAACCACATCTACTATAGTATATAAGATATTGAAGATTTAAAACTTTAATTAGCCCTCATTTGCATAATTTTGAAAAGCATGACCTCTCATTATAAAAAGGCCAGACTTTATCCATAGAAGTACAATTGTGCCAAGTTTGGAGTTTCTACATATAATACTTTTCAAATGAAATGTCGGACAAATTTGCCGGTAAAGAAAGAAAGAAAGAAAGAAAGAAAGAAAGAAAGAAATAAAGAATTCCTAGAAAAACAGAAAAGTGTGTGCTGACACACACACTTTAACTAGGAAAGATGATTTGCTGCAAAGCAAATCAGTGTGTGTGTCTTCAAAGCATATTTGTATGGCAATGTACAACTATTCCACAAAACAGGAGTAGAAGTTGGAATGGCATCTCTATCTATTATAGCTTTGAAGTTATTCAAGATTTAAAATTTCTAATGGTGCTTTTTTTTACATAATTTAAATTGCTACAACTTTTATTTTTAATTCATTAGGTGCCAATGGGCAACAACCCCTTGTAGAAGTTGGAATGACATCTCTATTATACTGTTGAAGATATTCAAGATTGAAAATTTCAAATTCAGAAAGAAAGAAAGAAAGAAAGAAAGAAAGAAAGAAAGAAAGATAGAAAGAAAAAAAGAAAGAAAGAAAGAAAGAAAAAACAGACAGACAGACAGACAGACAGACAGACAGAAAGAAAGAAAGAAAGAAAGAAAGAAAGAAAGAAAGAAAGAAAGAAAGAAAGAAAGAAAGAAAGACAGACAGAAAGAAAGAAAGAAGGGAGGGAGGGAGAAAGAAAGAAAGAAAGAAAAAACAGACAGACAGACAGACAGACAGAAAGACAGAAAGAAAGAAAGAAAGAAAGAAAGAAAGAAAGAAAGAAAAAAGAAAGAAAGAAAGAAAGAAAAGTGTGTTGACACACACACACTTTAATGATAGAATGCATGAGCAGGGATCTTGAGCATTTCCTGGACTGTGTAATTGTACATAAATAGTGTAGCCCAAAATGTTTTCTTTAACAGCCACTGAACTGACTGGTGTCCAGAAAGAAAACATTAACTTATAATTAAATTACCAAACAGACATAGCCATTCAATCAATGCAGCCAATGTTTATATGACAAAATTAACTCATTCAGTGATGAACCCAAAGGATATGCTCTTTGCTACTTCTTTCAAATTTGCATTGCTAATACAATGTGTGAAACAAATAAAAAAGGTCAGAATATCACAAATCATGAGCAGATATTATATTTCATTATGATTGTCAGAAATTTTAAATCAGAACCCCCTAATTTAAAAGATAAGAATACTCAGTATATCCCTTTGATGCAAATTTTACTGACAGTAAATGAAGACTTCTGTCCTGAATGAGTCACACTTGCCAGGACTTCGGAATAAGCTGGCCATTTGATACCAATCATTCACTGTCACTGGTCATGTGTGTTTGGTGGGGTGGCAGACACATAGCAGGGCCAGCTCCACAGTAAAATGGTGTCCCTTTAGCCGGATTATTTTGTAAAAAATCCAATTATTTGAGGCTACAAAAGTGAAAAGAAAACCCATATAAATGTCTACAGCAGCACCCATGTGGACCTGATTACAAACACCACTAATTATAGCAGCCGGGTTGAGTGGCAGGGCAAAGAGGTCAGTGACAGGCTGTTTGGCCTACCAGCACTCTGGTCACAACTAATGAGGCGGCCCCCAGAGCTCAAGTTGGAATGCACTGTATAGTATATAACATATTACAGATTTAAAACTTTAATTAGCCCTCATTTGCATAATTTTGAAAAGCATGACCTCTCATTATAAAAAGGCCAGACTTTATCTATAGAAGTATAATTGTGCCAAGTTTGGAGTTTCTACGTGTTATACTTTTCAAATGAAATGTCGGACAAATTTGCCTGTAAAGAAAGAAAGAAAGAAAGAAGAAAGAAAGAAATAAATAATTCCTAGAAAAACAGAAAAGTGTGTGCTGACACACACACTTTAATAAAGAATTCCTAGAAAAACAGTATGTCTGTGTTGGTACACAGACATAATAAGGACAATAAGGCATACAACGCAGCTGGAATATGATATCTGTCTGCGAAGGTCTTAAAGAAATCGATGATGAAAATTTAAATCGATCAAATAAACATACATTAAAATGCCAAGATTTTAGCTATATGTTTATTGGATGATCAATAATACATGTGCGGAAGTAAGTATGGTACCTATCTCTACTATCTGCATTTTTGTAGATATATACAAGACTTAAGCGTTGATATGATCCTCTCAACATAATTGTAAATTGTTCAGCTGTTTACTGTGATGCACAATGGTCAATAACAGATCGGCAGAAGTTAGAATGTCTTCTCTATTCATTATACATTTGTGATTATTCCAGATTTATAATTTGAAATGACCGTGGTCGGCATAATTTTGAATGTTATAACTGTATTTCTCTATTGTTATACAGGGGATGGTCTATTGCACAAAACGAGGAGAAATGTAATCAAGAAAGGTATGGCCTTGAAGACAGAAAAGGAAACAAAAAAGAAAGAATGAAAGAAAGAAAGAGCTTTTGTTTGTTTGCTCTCAAAAGTATACCATTCAAACTGTTATCGATCATCTTACAGCGTACATCAGAACAACAAATTCTTTTCCCTGCTTTTAGTGGATTAGTGAAACATGCAATATTACGAAGCATAATAGTTTTTGTTTGTTTGCTCTCAAAAGAATACTATTCAAACCGTAATCAATCATATCTTACAGCGTACATCAAAACAACACATTTTTTCCTGCTTTTGATGGATTAGTGAAACATGCAATATTGCGGAACATAGTAAAATTAAGCGCGTTCACACTAGAATATTTTGCTTACATTTTTGCACCTAAAACAGGCGGGGTACCTCAATTATATACGCAAAACCAAGTGTGAGTAAACCTGGGCTCCTCCTCCTCCAGTCTACTTTCACCTAAAGACTAACCTGCATTACAATAAAAGATTTAATTTCAACGAACGGTTATTCGTCTCCAAGACCACTCCTTATGAGAAACATACGCTCTGTTCAATGTTTCATCTATACACACTTTATCCTTAAGGGTCATTTTGAGATTTACTGACACAATACCAACACTATACTTGCTCTTTCATGATCTTATTCTCAAATCTGTGTTTGGCCGCCTTTCTATTCATTATATCTAGACTAAATACTATAGAACTTGCCATAAATCGGCTTAAGGCCACTAAGAACGTCCCTGACGAACTAAAGCCAAATAATTACCTATACGGCACTGTGCAAGGTCGCATTTCCCACCACCACCCGTCATGGCCGGCGGCAGATCGGACGCTGGTGAACGACATGGAGACTTAACAGAAAATTTAAAGCTACCTCTTATGGGAAAAGAAGGAGATGTAAACTCAAATAGCTAAGGTAAGATTTCGTACAGTATTGGATTTTTTCCATCGTCGACATCCCATAGTTATTTAATAAATAATTTCTGAATTGACCGCCGTGTCCGGTAACAGTGCAGGACACGATTTATATGTACTTTATATGTGAACACAGTTTATGACGAAATGACGTACACATTACATGTTGCCAAAAGTTAAGCTGAAGAATATATAAAGCAATATTGAATATACAATTAAAGATCGAGGAGTTGTAATTGGCATATTTACAACAATATACTAATTACAACAATATACTATTTACAACAATATACATACTGGTTTACGGTTGTGTGAATAAGCCCCTTACTTCAAAATATGGTCCGATTTCAAACGGTTTGTCATTCTATCAAAGTAATCAATTTAAAGTGAACGCAATTTCGGAATATGGGTATATCAAATTGTCAACAGGGATAAGAGACACCCGCCGACAGGATGTTACACATATGTCTATCTCATTGAGTGGCTGAAAGGCGCGAACCAATCAGCTTCGGCACCACAAAGAGTGGCAAGATTATTTTTCTAAATAAAGTCACTTTTTCTGATCAGAATTTAATCAAATTATAACCATGCAAAGTTAAAGCAATCTAATGACAACTAAAATAACATAACGTTGCAATTCTGATCTTCAGGGCACTTATACGTGGGTTCGTTATTTTGTAAACGTGTCATTGTTTTTATCGGAACACATATTTCTTCGAAACTTAAAGCAATGGTACGGCTATTGCTAAGGTTTATTTTTCCAGATGAATTGATATACAAAAAAAATACAAAAAAAACCTATTATCCTGAACTTGGTGTTACAGTGATGCAAGACTTCAGCCAACGATAAAATTTCACAAAAAAATAACGTCTTACCATTAATTTCACCAAGTAATGCCAAGAAACGCAGTTAACAGCATTGATTGTTTCCCGTGACAGCCGCCAGGTTTCGTTTAGCATGCAGTGCCAATGCGACTGAAGTCGAAATACGTAAAATGAAGTGGTCTAAATTTTAGTAAGGGAGCTAGATTTATATTCCTTGTAAAAAGACATTTCATAGAGGTACCAGCATGCCTCAAGTTGCATGGCATACCAGAGTCTGGGTCAACAGCTTTCTTCGCCCCGCTTCAGGTACGCCGAAGGAAGCTGATGACTCTGTCCAAAATGGGGCACTAAAAAGGTTAATACTTTCATTTATATAAACGCACAACAAAATAAAGAAAACAAAAGAAACATTTTAACAGCAGACCACCAAGTGATCAGCGGTCGCCATAATTGCAGGCAAAAGTGATGACTGTTTCTTGCCCACGTCATGATATCGAGTCAGTAGTTCACCCAGATGTACTCTCTTTGCGCAACCCCGAGCGCCCATTGAAATTTTTGAAGAGAATACCCACCTTTATCCCCACCTCCACCCCACCCTCACCCCCTATTACATTTGAAAGAAAAGGAACGGATATATGGAGTGGAAATTACCGCGCGCCGCTGACAGACATGCGGGAAGAAACGACCAGCTGGCATTTAGATTAGTACTGTCGCTTGCAACAGAAAACGTAACTGGATCACCAGCCTGCTTTGGGTGCTCCGGAGGCGCTTGTATTAGTTTGATGATAATCTTAAAGTCGATTTTGCATGGATTGGAGAGGAAAATAGCAATTGACGGGTCAATGATTGAAATCCAAGTACATGGCTTAATTTTGGCCTCTTGCCTGCAGGTTCAAACATCAAACGCACGATTTGGCACAACGGATCACGGTATTTTGCTATTCTGTTTAAAATACACCTGTCTTTAAAACAAACCTGACATATACAAAAGAACGCAGTGAAATATCAATGAGAAAACGAATTAAAGTTGAGACGATAATTTGCACCATTTTTTTTGCATAAATAAGTTTTAGATTTATAATCATACAATATTTTTCTAAGCAATACGGCTGGGTGGATTACCCGGCTAACTCTTAGAAGATTAAGGTTTTATGACATGCTTGCCCAAACACAACTACCGCCGGTAGATTGAGTCTGAAAAGCATAATTGCAGGAGCGTGTTTTTTTTGGAATAAGTAACTGTGCACATAGAGTTTATAACATTACAATGCACATTGCTTCCAAGACTAACAAGCTGGTTATAAAATAACGTCAACTTTGACATTCCCCAGCGGTGCAGCGCCTCTTGCTTTCAATAGTTGCCTGAATTTTCTTTAATTTTGTCAATTTATTATAAAATTTGAGTGGGAGAAGAACCACGAACATTATCGTTCAATAAGCAGTATTTTCTTAAATGTGACCTGGTGAAGAAGAGACAGAGGAAGAGGAGGAAGAGGAGGAGGAGGAGGAGGAGGAGGAGGAGGAGGAGGAGGAGGAGGAGGAGGAGGAGGAGGAGGAGGAGGAGGAGGAGGAGAAGGAGGAGGAGGAGGAGAAGAAGAAGAAGAAGAAGAAGAAGAAGAAGAAGAAGAAGAAGAAGAAGAAGAAGAAGAAGAAGAAGAAGAAGAAGAAGAAGAAGAAGAAGAAGAAGAAGAAGAAGAAGAAGAAGAAGAAGAAGAAGAAGAAGAAGAAGAAGAAGAAGAAGAAGAAGAAGAAGAAGAAGAAGTGCATTTCGGAGGGTAGGATATCACATATCGCTCGATGAATCTTTGTCCCACTGTTGATCAAATTATCTCCCGTTGACACTTTTGCACAAAGCCGGGCGGCGACCGGCAGTCCAAAACAAGGTCGTCTTCTTATTATGTCTGTGTGCCGGCACAGACATTATGTTTTTCCTAAAATTATTTATTTTATTCATTCATTCATTCATTCATTCATTCATTCATTCGTTCATTCATTCATTCATTCATTCATTCATTTATCTATTTATCTATTAATCTATCTATCAATCTATCTATCTATTTGTATATTTATTCATATATCTATTTATTATGTCTGTGTACCTACACAGACATTTTATTTCTCCTGGAATTCTTTATTTCAGACATTGCTACACTTAGAAATGCCAAATTTGCCATGGTGACTGACCCAGCAGTGAAATTGTACATATTGCATCATGTAGTGAAGATGTTCAAAATTATGCAAATTAGGGACATTTAAAAAATTCAAATCTTTTATATCTTCAAAATACTATTTTAGATAGAGACACGATTTTAAACACTAGCCATAGGTTTGTGAGGTTGGGCTATCTAATGGATATGTTTTCAGATTTGTAGAAATTGTGCAAATTAGGGACATTTGAAAATACAAATCTTTAATATCTTCAAAACTTATGTATATATAGAGACGTGATTCGAAATGTTGCCAGCAGGTTTGTAGGCACGGGCTATCTGATGGACATGTTTTCAGATTTGTAGCAATTGGAATAATGCAAATTAGCGGCATATAAAAAAGTAAATCTTTCATATTTTCAAGACTAATATAGATAGAGACATGATTCTAAATGTTGTAGCTATTAGAAACATTTCAAACTTGAATTTTGTGTAGCACACAGACAGATTTGCGGTCTTCTTTTCTACTTTATTCATTTCTTTCGCCCTGATTTTCTCCGGTGCTGTTCTCAGACACCGCGATACCTAGAAATGCCAAATTTGCTATGATGATTAAGCCTAGCAGTGAAATTATGCTTATGTTATTGTGTAGTCAAGCTGTTCAAAATTATGCAAATTAGGGGCATTTAAAAACTTAAATGTTTATATAAAGAAACTATTTTAAACACTAGCTGTAGGTTTGTGAGGATGGGCTATTTAATTGAGATATTTTCAGATTTGTAGCAATTGAAATTATGCATATTAGGGGCATTAAAAATTTTAATCTTTGATATCTTCAAGACTAGCATGCAGACATGAGCTAAACGCTCGCTTTTAAAAACATTTCAAACTTGAATTGCTATGAAGCAAATCTTCTCTTCTAGTTTATTTTCTTTTTCACCAGGCTTAGCGGTTGCTTAAAAGTTTGAATTCAAAAGCTTTATTAATCTCGCATTTTATAAAGTACATATAATTCATAATATCATCTATACATCTTTTGATCGAACATGTTTATATTACCCGGACAAAAACTCAAAGATTGGTAATAACCAAATATTTAGCCTTAAGTGTCACCTGAACCTGGTACATCTGGCAGGCAATGTTCTACATTTTGCTCTATTCAGTGTAGCACCACAACATTTACCCGTTTCAAAATTAAGTCCAAGGCACGTGCATTTACATCTAACAAATTGCTCATTGCAAGGGTTCTATTTATGCAAATCCCAGTGAAGAATTTTTATCCTACCAGGAGCTAACAGTAACTTATATTCCGAAATGTTTCTCTTGCTTTTAGATATCTTTTCATTAGACCATTAAGTGTATCAACTCTGAAAAGAACATGGAACAAAATGGAATTGACCAGAGAGTATAATGTAAAAATTTTATGACTGCCTGGTCATTGCGCATGATTAGAGTCACTTAGTGATATGTAATGGAGCTGAGATAACGACTTTTATCCCCCAAAACCCATCAGTTCCACCACCGACGTTGTCGTTTTCCATACAGTTGAAAGGCGAACATTTCTAATGCATAAAGGTATATTTTACATTCCCATTGCTCATACACCGGGCGCCCCGGTAACCTGTGACCACCCCAAGTTCATGTAGATCAACACAAGCTGTCCGTCCATTGAGATATTTCCATAGAGTGTGCCAAAAACATAATTTTCGTGTAAAGGCTTTAAGTTTGACAAAGGTAAAACCACGTGATTTTTGAAAGTCATCTTTTCGTCATAAACTGGATATTTTATCGTCTTCACCAAACTTTGTTTTGACGATGGGATTTTACAGGATTGTCGGTTGCAACATGTCGGTATGTAGGATCGAAATAGTAAGCTTCAAGCAAATTGTAACACTTTTGTAAAGCATATAGGCATATGAAGCTGTAAATAACGTAATGTTTCCAGTGGTCTCCGACTAACATTTATCACTATACGCCGTGAAATAGAAATTTGTGTGAACTATTGCTGACAAGTTTCTTGCTTCTGATGTATCAATAGTAGCTTACACAATCAAAGCGTTTTGTTAGACTTATTGATTTGCCAATAAGGAACTTGGTTGTGTGTAACCAGTTCCGCCGACAAAAGTGTATTCATATTCATGTAAAAGGTATGTTAAAAGGAAACCACTTGATTTTTATTTATTAATTCTCCTTTTACTTTATCTGTTCACTCACTGGCTCAGTAACTGCACTTGGGTGTGCGCGCGCGTGTGTGTGTGTGTGGGGGGAGCTATTGTATTTAGGTACGCCTATAATACAGGAAATAACGAATTCTAACCTTTGTAATATACCTGTCACTGGCAGACCATATCTTTTTATATCCTATGATAATAACAGTGTCATATAATGGCAACATATACCTTCTATCCATATCACGGTTTTAATTTTGTTTCTGAGAAAACGCAAACATTTTGTTTTTCGTAAAATTCTTTATATCTTCCTTTTTCTTTCTCACTTACTCTCTTTCCTTTATTTCCTTCCTTCTCTCCCTTATATTTTTCTTTCCTGCCTTCTTTTCTTTCTTCATTTTTTTCTTTCCTTGCTGCTTTTCCTTTCATTTTCTTCCCTCCTTTCATTAATTGCTTCTTTCTTTACCACCAATTCTTGCCTTAATCTTTTCTCTGAAACTGGAATTCCCAGAAACTCCAAATTTGGCGCCAGTATAGCCATACACGTAAAATTGTGCACCTGATTTAGCTCTTTCAGTGAAAACTGCGACCAAAGTAGTACTGTTTAAAACGAACTGCCCAACATTATGATAAGGGTACTAATAGTAATGTTCCTTGTAACAAAACCATTCATTCAAATACCAGCATGCTTGTAATTACGTTAAATATCCAGGTTCAGGTCCATAGCTTCCCTGGGCGCGCTTTGGGTGCACCTTTATGATAAACTCATTCCATACTATGGTCACAGGCCTTGGTCAGTGGTTCTGGCACCGCCTTGCAAGTCATGCTGCAGCTGCCCTTGCGGCAGCAGCAGCATGACTTGCCAGGCAGTGCCAGAACCAGTGACTTAAGACTATAGGCATACTGGTACTTGAACGAAAACTCTTTTCATGAAGAATTTAAATATGCAATTTTCGTCTTAAATCTAGGTAAATATACGTAAATATCAGGGACTGGTATGGAATGAGTCAATAAATAACCAGTTTCATGACCCAGGCTCATTCGATGAATATGTGACCCAAGCTACGAGTTTTCAATTTATGCCAATGAAGGAAATTTACAGAGATTATATGTTGGCTTTCTTCAAAAATATTATAGACAGAGATGCAATTCCAATTTCTATACCTGGATGCTTATGATATAAGGACATTCAATGAATATGACGCACAGACAGATGGCAGCATTTTGTTCATCTGCATTGGGAGAAATGGAAACATGGATAAGAATTAAAGGTAGGGGAATAGAGAAATGCGGACCAAAACCACATAAAACTCCTAGTCATTCTGAAGCTTGGCGGTACTTTCCCTGGTTTTTGGCACGCATGAACAGCTCGATTCTTCCTGAACGTACTCTTCATTGGGGCACTTTTTTTCACAACCATGGTGTCCTGGTTTGGGATAGTCTGCATATTCTTCAATGTTAAGTATAACAATCCTATGCAACTGACAGGAGTAGTAAGGAGTCCTACTACTGACAGGATACAACGTTTTTTGTAAATTTAAATGCTCATTTGAGCAATGGAATTATTTGTCATCTTTAAAAAACTTATCGCTGGGGTTTTTACAAGATTTGACGGCGTGCAAGGTTTCTTTATGGCGTTATACTTATGTAATAGTTATGCGGAAATTATTGGTTGCGTGCGCGGGGCGGCTGAGCAGCAACACCCCCGCCTTTCGCCTCTGGGATTGGGTTCCAGTCTCGGCCCATGCAGCCAGTAATAAGAGTCCATATACTACTAATCATGCGCGGGAGCTTATCTCCGGTTCCTGCGGTTTCCTCCACCTCACAATAAGGTGGGAAGTATACGTCAATATCTATTCTATGAAATGTGATTAATAGGGGCTTGGTCTCCGCTGTAATCCATATAAAATATACGGATAGGTGCTTACAAGATATTGTATCAGCCTACTCACAATTTTTCCACTGAAAAACACAAGTAATAAATGCTGTTATTCGTATCCTCATCAAACCTCAGTGTTACTCGTATTATGGCTACTTTTTTTTATTTCTCACATTATACTATAGTGAGCCCTTGCAGACTGTTCCTAATCTGTAAGTGGACATTTATTGTCCTCTTGTGTCATGCGCGTTGCGTAATACTCATTTGTAGCCAAGAGTCCTTTAAAAAGGCTGACATAGTTTCTTATGCATTATTTACAAAATCATGTATTTATTGGACATGAAGCATGTACATACACATAGCCCGTATGCAGACGCATTGCGGTATTACATTACGTAATTATATTAACTGTGTGAAACGTAATTAGTGGATATTACGGTGTCCGTCTAGACAGATACGCAAACTCTATTTATCATATTTTTAGTAATACTAGGCCGTTCAGATTGGTTTAATATCCAAGGCACAAAGCCACACCCAGTGCCTCCGGTATATTATCAAACAAGTCAAACTCTTTGTACAGGGGTTTAGCTGTGGTGTGATACGGTTTGTTATGGTGGCTCATTAGTGCTAACCCAATTTTCATTTGTATCTCGTAACTACGAAGTGACTATGCCGTAATTACGAGATAGTATGCCGTAATTACGAGACAGTATCTCATAATTACTTAAAATGAGTTCGTAATTGCGAGACAGTCTCGTGATTATAAGTTTCTGGAAATTGAGAGATAGTTTCTGGTAATTACGAAATATTTATTTCGTATTACCGAGTTACGTACCTCTTAATCACGATGCAACTGTCTCGTAAGAACGAGATCGTTATCTCGTGATAACGATATATTATTTCGTTATTGCAAGATAGTACTTTGGTATTAGGCGATTTAAAAAATGAACATTGGGTTAACACCAATGAGCCACCATAGTTTATAACAAGAGTATAACGAGTGAGTCTCATGTTGCAGTATGCAGTCAAAAATTAAAAGAATGTCTGCTAAAAAGAGGACGTCCAAAATGGCAATGTTGAATGCAGACACGGTTCTCTAGAATTTAAAGCGTTTTGCCATATATTCTCGCAGGAAAGGCACTTGAGCGACCTGCAGATTTGCCATTGCACTATTCAAAATTTAACGCCGAATATATAGTAAGTTGCCTTGCCTTGTATCAAGACAAGGCAGACTGAACCATTTAGGCTAAAAGAGATTATTTTTTTACTTTCGTGTTTCATTTTCACAAGCAGATTGGGGGGGGTTGCTTTATGCGAGGGAGGGGGTTGTTTTTGTTTTTTGTTTTTTGTTTTTTGTTTTTGCTTTTTTTTTTTTTTTTTTTTTGTTTTTTTTTTTTTGTTTTGTTTTGTTTTGTTTGTTTGTTTTTTTCTTTGTTTTTGTTTTTGTTTTGTTTTTTTTTGCTTTTGTTTTGCTTTCTTTTTTGTTCATTTTTTTTGCTTTTTGTTTTGTTTTTTCTTTTTGTTTTGTTTGGGTTTTTTGTTTTTGTTTGTGTGTGTGTGTGTGTGTGTGTGTGTGTGTGTGTGTGTGTGTGTGTGTGTGTGTGTGTGTGTGTGTGTGTGTGTGTGTGTGTGTGTGTGTGTGGTTTTTTTTGTTTTGTTTTGTTTTATTTTTGTTTTACTTACACGGTTGCCTAAGCAGCGACACGCTCAACTGTCACCTCTGCCACCTCTGGTTTTCGATTCGCGGCCCGCGGAGCAAGTGGAAAGAGTTTTTACCACTCTAACCATGAATTAATTTATCTGTTTCTTTCGGTTTCTTCCATCTTACAATAAGGTAGGAAGTATGCGTTAACATACGTTCCAAGGAAAGAGAGCAATAGAGGCTTTTTCCGAGCATGTCACTAGGCCTTAAAGATATATTCATGTTGTCTGATAAATGATAAACCCATGTTTTATCTTATAGGTTGCAACACAATTGTCACTCAAATATGGTTAGCTTTACGCAGTACGGATTTCACCTGGTTAACCAAGGCCAAGTGATACTGCCTCACTGCGATCAGCAAATAGCCCAGCTGAAGGAACTGATGGATTCAGATTCCTCACTGCGCAGAACAGTCATGGTTGACTCAGACTCAGATCAGCTTTATTTGACAAGATAATGAAGTAATACTAAACGTACACACATATTTGGTAACCATAACAAAAGAAAATGCTTCAAAGTGAAAAGTAAAACAAAAAGCCAAATTACAAAACCAGAAAAGTCGGGATGGCTCCAGCTAAGGGCTTTGAAGCCTGCTATCCCTGAAGCTACCCATGATAATTTAATCCCCAAAAAAGTAAGTAGCATATAACAATTCGCAAGGAAATGTGAAAAAGAACAAAAGGGCACTGTGGCATTCAAAATCATGTTGCTAATGAGAAATCATTTGTGGCATGTATCACAATAAACTGTTATAAACATGGCAATTATCAATGTTGCATATAAATTTCAAGGTTTTAAGATGCAGAGTATCTTCAACTCTGAGAATGTTTAGTTGTTAAGCTCAGTATGAGCATATATATTTGCATCACGTAAATAAAGCGAACTGCCTTTTTTTTTGTAAAACGAGGGAGTTGCATATTAGGAGTAGTCCACCTGTAGGGATTGTAGTATGTAATCTTTCGAGTACGCCGGTGACTCGGGAAAGTTTGTTAGCAAGTTCGTTAATGTGAGGATTCCATTACAAATTTTCATGACATTGCAAACCAAGAAAATTAAATTACTTAGTTATTCTTATATATGGATGTTTGGATGTTATTCAGTTGGAGAATCAAATTTAAATCGGGTTCACGGTGTGGAAAGTCAAGTATTATGTACTTAGTCTTACTTATATTGAGAGATAACTTTTTTGCAGATAACCAGTTTTACACTCTCTTTAGTTCAGAGTTAATATTTTCAGATACATCTTTATTATTAGACCTAGCTATAAATTAAAGGAACACAAAGAGTTTGTGAGGGTTGCATCGTCTGCAAATAGTAAGAAATCAAGGTGTGTGGACGTAAAATTTTGAAAGTGCAGTGAGAAGGGAAATAGGCCTACAGTTATCAATGTTTGAAATGTCATCTTTTCATAGATGGGTATAACTTTTGCCACGTTTAGTCTATCTGGGAAAATACCGGTGTTTAAGGACTGATTTATGATCAAAGCAAGAGGATTTAATAAAGAGGCGCTTGCACCTTTTAAGAGTTTCATCAATAACTGATCATGTGCAGTTCTGGTCTTTGGCTTAAAGCCTCGGAGTATTTTTGCAATGTCAAAAGGAGAGACTTGCGCAAAAGTCGAGAGACTTGACGGGGTTTAAGTCTGAGCTGATAGCTAGCTATCATAAATGGATTAAGTGAGATCCTGGAAGCATTGTGCAGTCATTTCCCTTTTGCGCAGCCTGGGAGGAATCCTGGACCAAGAGATCACAGTGTCGCACCTGCCACATACTGAGGGTGTGAAGGGGTTTCCCACACTGGCGCGCTGGTTATTGTTATTTAAGGTGCTTGCGCACTTGAAGCTCCTTTACTTTCTGTATTTCGTACCTGCCCTTACTTCTAGATTTCATGTATCAGCGCACTGAAATCCAGCCCTTACCCGCCACCCCCTTCACATTTGTTTTTAAACTGCAAGTGAAGATATCCAGATTCTGTAGATGACACAAAGGTTTCGGTCAGCTAAATAATCTGCATTCTACATTCTTCAAGGAATGCTCTATATGATCTATGTATACCATTGTTACAAATCGTTTTGCTTTCGTATATATTTAGCGCTTTTCACACACTTGCTCAATCCACAAATGAAGAAACACAAATGCTTCCACGTTTGTTTTCCAGACCAAATTTGCGACTTGTCACTTATAATCCTAATGAGGGGACATGCCTAAAGAACTAGATTATTGGTTTAAACGTATTTTATTCATATAGAATATAAATAATGAATATAAGTATCATAATAACAATTGGGAAGAAGGACATAGCTCTATATAAATCCCTCTTGCAAGAAGGTGCGTACGCACACGACAGACGGAACATCACAACGCAAAGTGTAGTGCTCCTCACTGAGATCTGTTTGGAAACTCAACCACCAGTGGCCGCTTGGATCGGAGTCAGCGAGGAGCACTGCACCATGGCAGACACGTTTGAGTGAGGCACCACAATAAACACGAGACATATAGTGGGACTTAGTATTTTATGACAATTTGCACCAAAAATAATTATCTAATAAAGTAGAATTATGTTGTTCAGCAGAGATACAGTAGTAAAGTAATGTGCGTTTTCCAGTTTGTGTTACACTATGTAGGGTTTATATCTCTGAGTTTAAAAATATAATTCTGAACAGATAGAAATATTGCCTAATTGTCATTAATGTTGCATCCGGCAGCATCAAACAGAATAGGTCTCAAGAGTAAAAGTGGTATAAAGTGCAGCAATTCTATGCTACTATTCTCTGCGGACAGCGAAAGACGGACAAACAAAAAGATTATGGCACACTCCATCAATACCGAGACCACAACTACATTTTGGAGATTCTACTAGGCCAATCTTAAGCCTTCCCC
This sequence comes from Hermodice carunculata, assembly GCA_964020975.1. NCBI lineage: Eukaryota > Metazoa > Annelida > Polychaeta > Eunicida > Amphinomidae > Hermodice > Hermodice carunculata. The sequence continues at coordinate 53,270,143 of OZ026623.1, read as the reverse complement.
CTTGAATTAAGACTGAGTCAACAATGCCGAGGAAATCTGTTGACCTGGGTCATGTTGTCTTGACAGGTCTCATCTTTAATTCTCTGTCAAATTGTTTTTCATTGCTGTTGAAATCAGTTGAAAACGCAGAAGCAGACGACATTTGACCACCAGCCGGTTTTGGCCGGTTTAAGGGGGAAAGGGTAAACAAGTGATCGATCAGCTGTATGCGACCCAATCGTACTCTGGTATGAATAATAGCAGGAAAGCGATTGCCAACATAACATATAATTGCACTTGCTTGGCTTGCTTGACAAGATAATTATTAGCAAGGAATATTTGCTTCGCAGCAAATCTGTGTGAGTGCCTTCAAAATGAGAACAGTTTGAAATGTTGTACTTTGTCATTGCTCAACATAATTTAAATTTTGTGTTTTAGCCTAATTTGCATAAATTAAAATGTTACAACTTTGGATCTTGGTTTATTGGATGAGGGTATATATCAAACTTATAAACTGAAAGTTTGAATGACACCACTACCTATAATAGTTTTGAAACTATTCAAGATTTTAATTTTGTATATTTGCCTAATTTGCATAAATTGAAGGCCTTCAGCTTTGGTTCATGGTTCATTGGATGCAACTATGTCATAAACCTACAAATTGAAATTGGAATGGTACCTATATGCATAATAGTTTCGAATTCATTTAAGTTTAGATTTTGTATATTCGCCTTATTTGCATAATGTAAAATCCTACAACTTTGGTTCATGGTTCATTGGATGCACCTATGCCACTAACCTATAAATTGAAGTTGAAATAGCACCTCTATCTATTATAGCTTCGGAGCAATTCAAGATTTAAATTTTGAATATTCACCTAATTTGCATGAAATAAAATTCCACAACTTTGGTTCATGGTTCATTAGATGCGGCTATGGCACAAACCTACAAATTGAAGTTGGAATGGCACCTCTATTAACAATAGTTTTCAAGTTATTCAAGATTTAAATTCTGTGTGTTCATCTTATTGGCATAAATTAAAATTGTACAACTTTGGTTTACGTTTCATTGGATGCAACTATGACACAAACTTATAAATTGAAGTTGGAATGGCACCTCTATCTGTAATGATTTTGAAGCTATTCAAGATTTAAATTTTGGATATTCACCTGATTTGCCTAAATTAAAATCTTACAACATTGATTCATGCATGGTTCATTCGATGCGGCTTTGCTCCAAACCTAGAAATTGAGGTTGGAATGGCATCTCTATCTATAATAGTTTTGGAGATATTCAGCTTTGAAATTTTGCAATACCCCTAATTAGCATAATTTAACATTCTACAAATTCCCTTCACTGTCCATTATATTGGCAGGTGTCACAAACCTAAACATGCACATTGAAATTCTGTGTCTACCTGCAGTAGTTTAGATATGAAGCTTTTAAAATTTTAATTGCCCCTAATTTGGCTAATTTTAAACATCATGACTTTTCCAAACGATATGCACAATTTCATTGGTAGGTCAGTCACCGTGGCAAGTGGCAAACAAAATGTCTGGGTTCGCCCCCAGACATAATTAAAACATAATTAGTGATTTTCAAGTGTATCGATTTGCTTTCAATCCATTTAAGCCCGGCGCAGTCATCAATGCGCAAACATTTTCTGGCACACACAAAAATTGTGCAAAATGAATCATGTCCAAAATGTTATAAAAATATACTAAATAATGTAACAGCAGCATCACATTTGCATTCATTGTGGTCTCCATCAACTTTGTTTTCTGATTGACAGGTGTGCACAAACTTACACATCTTCCCAGCACGATGTCTACATTAGTGGCCCCCAGCCCGGAGAGAACTCCCAGGGGCGGCAAGATGAGTATCCCGGTCCGTGCTCTTCCAGTCCCACCGAGGTCACTCCCATACCTCCAGCATAAATTCCAAGACGCCTACACAAAAAAGTACCATGAATTTATGAAAAAGTTAAAATCCCATCCTTCAAATCCAACAAAATCTACCGAACGATCGCCTCGTGGGGAAATTAATAGTTCTGTTGAAAGTATGGATTTCAGGGCACGGGGGTTTCCACCCGCAGGAGAGATGTACAGAAATAGCCCACTCGAGAACTACAATCCTGTGACGAGAAGAAGCACGAGGCCCGTTCGCAATAGTAACTACGCTGTTAAAGCTTCCGTGCGATCCCACAGCCAGGGTACATATTTTCCACCAATAGAAGAGCCACGTGTTCATGATACCCCGAGAAGTGTGCCAAGTACCCCTGCCAAAACACCAATGAGCAACAAACAGTCTCGAACCACGCCTAGTATGCATCGATTTGGGCCATACTTACATGTACCTATGACTTTGTCGGTTCCAAATTCACCGAATAAGTCCAGATCTTCGCAAAATAAGCTTGCGTGGGGTTCTGTCGATCAAAGTAACCCATATAAAGCTTTGAGAAAAGGTTCAAGACAAGAAAGAACTCCAGGCAGTGATGGTCCACCTAAGAAAAAAATTGACATGAAACGGACTATCACAACTCCGAGGGATGATGCGATGAAAATTAGACCCAAAACCAAGCAAGGACCGTCGACTGAAGGTCTCAACGAGTGTGGACCAGTTGGAGTTAAATTCAAACCTGAAAGTTGGACTGTCCGACGGAAAATTGAACAGTTCCGGCAGTGGCATGAAGTGCAGTACAAGCAGAAGCTGGAAAAACTGAAAGCAGAGAGGGCACAGGAGAAACAGACAGAGGCATTAGCGCTGGCTTCATTGTCCAATGTCCGAAAGAAAGGGACCACCGGGGAACGGAAAGGACTTGTTATAATTAAGGGCAAACCTGCAACTGGTCCTGAGAAAACTACACGAACTTCAAAACCTCCCCCTAACTCGCCGCAGAGCAAGCCACGCACATTGAAGGTCCAAAAAGTAACAGAGACACATTCTGAAAATAAAAGTATGACTAAAAGTCCGAAGAAGGACGAGAAATTACCAAACAATTTTTCTAATATGACAGAAAAAGAATCACCAAACCCCAACATCAATGTACAGGCAGCGGACACTCAAGAAAACACGTTGACCCCCTATGAAGGAGAAAGTGAAGACCCCGTTCCTCTGCAATCAGAGGTGGCTGATACAGTCAGTCGGATATCCAGTCCCCCGGCAAAGGTTCAGCTGCCACCGTTAACTAGGGAAGGAACTGGCGGAACGTGGAACACTTCGAGGAATGTGAATGATTCATATGCTTATGATGATGTGAAAAAATATATCGAAGAGAATGAACTTTTATCCGAAGAAAAAGAAACGTGGATACGAGAATGGCGCAATGAAGTCGACGAGTACTTCTCCACGCATCCACCCTCACCTCCGCGGAGCTGTGATTTGAGGAAACAAAAAGCAGCCCCACTTCCAATCATTTAAAGGGTTTCGAAAAATTAAGATTATTACCCGTATTCAAAGCATAATTTCAAAGAACGTTTCTCACCCTGAAAGAATATGTCCAAAGTTGTCCATGGCATAGTCCTTTGAAGAGCATGAACTGTCACATATTCTGTGAGTGATTTTACAAGTACAATAAATAACGGGTCATGTATTTCCGCCCAATTCCATAATTATGTACTATCATACAATGTGAAATGATATCGTTGTTCCCAGAAACTTATTCTTTACTATTATCATTCATTATTATTTTATTCAATAGGATAAATTCATATCTAAATGCGGTCCTACTCTAACACCTATTGAGCAAAAGAGGGAGCCACCTGCATCAGGGCAGATCCATGTATTTAGCATGGTCAAAAGTACTTTATCAACAAAATGAACAACACAAACACACAATAATCTTAAGAAAATGTATTAACATATATTTGAAACATAAAGGATGCCTAAAATAATTAGAAATGGGCTCTCTTTTGGTTGAAAAGGTGTTGTTTATGGATGTTTATGTAGTATATAATACAAATCTGCCCTGATCATGGTGGAAGCATCAGTCTGTTGCCCCGGCAACACAGGAAGTGAGCAGGATCGCAGTTAAATATTAATGCCTCCTATTGTTATTGTTTATATATTTATTTATTTGTTTTTATGTTTATTTATGTATCTATTTGGGTTAAAACCAAAACCAAACACATAATGAGCATCATAATTATGAGATCACCATCACTGAGGTGTTAGTTAACAAGACTGGCATACGTTTGAAGAATATGTTAAATACTCTCGTTTGCAATTGGTAAACAAATATGAATATTTGAGAAATGTCCCTGTAATTATTCTTCTCGGTATAATTTGTCATAAAAAATCTATAAACAATAGAAACATAGTTATGTAAACATGATGTGTATCAGATGAGCAGAACGAACTTTGAACCTATTCAAAATGTAAATATATATGTATATATATATGTATGTATGTATGTATGTATATATATATATATATATATATATATATATATATATATATATATATAAATGGATCGAAAAGCTGTCGTTTTTCAAGAAATATATTCCATAATACAACAGTAATAATATATAGTACGCTCTCAAATTCGGGTTTAACATTCGGGAATATGAACTAGGTGATTCATCTAGCTGTTTAAATTCTCTAAACTCTTTCAGTACCAAGCACGACTGAAGCCGACCTACTTAGGTCAAACTAGTCTGAATTATCATCACGATCCCAGATACGTATTCCTCGTAAAAAGACCTTTCATTCAAGTACCAGCATGCCTATAGTTCCAGAGAGAATATCCTAGGTCAACAGCTTTTCTCGCTCTGGGCGCCTAATGCGCGCCGGGAAAAGCTGTTGACTGTGTCCCAAATTGGCACTTTTTATGGTTAACATAAAGCAATGGCGAGAAAAAATATACAACAAAATGTTCCCTAAATCCAATATCATTGTGCTTTATTTAACAAAACATTATAATGTCAACACTGCTAAATTCTGAGGATTGAATCTAAGCAAGTAATCTCCGTTCATCACAAAATAAACTTTTGCACACCATAGCTTATTGAACCCCGACTACTTTTTCTTCTCTAATTTGCCTATATGGTTGACAGTCATGTTTCTAAGCATGGTGTGTTTCTCGTTCAACAACTCGGAAGGGGGGAGTCTAATTTCTATTCATACTTCTTTCCTTATTTACCTTGATTTGATTTTTTTTTCGTTTGTTTGTTTGTTTGTTTGTTTGTTTGTTTGTTTGTTTGTTTGTGTTCGCCAGTTAGGAGAACAATTAAAGGAGAAGTTGAGAGTATTTTTGGGATACGCATTTCAGTGCTTGATCAATGAATTTGAAATGACACAGAGATATATCTTGGATGGCTTATGGCTTATGTCTTACTTTGTTCACAAGAGTGACTTTGGCCTATTTTCCAAAAGTCACAAGCAAATTTTTAATTATCTTAGACTTTGAATAATAACTTAAGCTATTTCAGATAAGCTTTGACATTTAGTAAGATGATTAAATTCCTTCTGGGCTATGTTGGGATAACATATTCATGACCTTGACCTAATTTTCAAGGTCACATGGCCAATTAAGTGAATGTTGCTTCAGGAACACCACACCAGAAAAAATTAAGCTCAGACTGCTGTTGCTTTTGATGGTGGTTGTCAATATGTCAGATGACAACTGTACATACGGCGACCTTGACCTAGTTTTCAAGGTCGCAAATGCACTTAACTGCACTGTTCATTTCATAATCTGAGAATATTGTACATGACGGCGATCCTCTTTAAAGTACATGTTGGGTTTGATTTGGGAGACATTGACCTCACTCTTAAATTCAGGAATAAATGTTTGATTTCGAATCCCTATTTAACTCGAGACCTAGTTTAGCAAGGGCTTGACTGTTTCACTCAATAATGATTCTTTGTAAAGTCTAAGATTCGACCATATCCAGGTAACCTTGACTTTATTTTCAAGCTCACGGAACAATTCTGGTGAATTTGAATCAACCAAACATCCTCCCACTACATGGACATGACCTGCATGTCAAATTGCTATGTATCGCATGGATATATTCTGAGCCCAAAATGACCAAACTTGTTGTTATTTCACCATAAATCCACACATCTATATGAAAATAGCATTTACACTGGGAAGAACCGGTTTCTAAATGCAAGGTACCCTGATCAAAGGACGATGGCAGTCTGCGTGTTTTCTTTTCATTGATGACGAAGCACAGTGTTCACAAAACGAGAATAAAAGATCTGTGCATTAACATTATGTAAATAACTCATTGTACATAGATAATGTCATTGTTTTGTAAATGTGTGATTAAGTGCACTGTGGTGGTGTGAGGATGTAGTCTATTGAGTTCTATAGCGTGACCGAATAAGAACACAATTAAAAAAGTTCCAGATTTCGTGTATCTGTTTGGTTGAAAACAAAAACAAAAAACATTGCAGTCAATATGACCCTGGTCCATCTGGACCCTGGTGGATTATGTTTGGCGCTAAACTGAAAGCCAATTTTGGCGAAGACTTTGGGTTTTATTTATTTATTTATTTATTTATTTATTTATTTATTTATTTATTTATTTATTTATTTATTTATTTATTTATTTATTTATTTATTTATTTATTTATTTATTTATTTATTTATTTATTTATTTATTTATTTATTTATTTATTTATTTATTTATTTATTTATTTATTTATTTATTTATTTATTTATTTATTTATTTATTTATTTATTTATTTATTGTATTTTTTATTTATTTATTTATTTATTTATTTATTTATTTATTTATTTATTTATTTATTTCTGATCGTTTTATGCCCCTGTGTCATATATAGACGAAAAATAAGCTCCCCATGAGGCTTACTTTAATATCATAATCTCAAACCCAAAATGGTGTCAAGTGATATGCCATTTTCCCAGCGTGAAGGGAGGACATAGTTCATTACCATAACTTATTTATAGACATTGTAAAATAACAGTGACAAGTACACATGACCATTTTTAGTTTGGGATTTCGAGAATATCAAAGGACATTTTCACCCTCTGGAATTTAGATTTCCAATTTTAGATACCTTTGTGGAACAGAGATTAAAGGTATATGAGAGTGTCTCATTGGTACCGCAGTATGCCATTGACTTCAATAAGCTTGCCTCTGTAAGTTGCTTACTTTTGTTGTGTCTTAGTCGATGATGTTTAATAGAATTTCATACTGAATATCTTCGAATTCATAGGAGATTGATATATCAATCAAACGTCTCCCTATATTTAATGACATTGTACACCCAATAAATATTGAATAAAGAGTCGCTTGGTTTGTGCCTGCTAAACAGACCAATCTGCACGTTTTCGCCATTTAAGTGTAGTAGAGATAATACGGAGCTGAGTCTACTTTGGAGGCATTTTGATATTAATCAGGGGCCTTTTAAATGGTGCATTGAATACCCGCAAAATTGTCTTATTCTGAACAGCATTTCTCGTTTTGTATGTTTGAATCAAGTCCAGATTCGGACCACTGGTCCTTACTTTAAGATTAAAAACTGCATCACATTCTTTCTGTTAAAAGTGTCAAAGTAGCATCAACACGTCGGAAATTCATCCCCAGGAAAGCCCACATGAGCCTCGGCCAATATTTAAAATATGGTTCAAGGTCAGAGGGAAAAGTAACCAACAACCATTGTAAGAAACAACTTGTTTTTCTGGAAAAACTAATAAAACGTGTCAATAGATTTTTCAGGCTTATGTCTTTTGTCATTTTTACACGTGTATACCGGTATTCTAAACGGGCAGTTACTACCCACTGACGGATACTCTGGCACGAAAATTCCCACCCATCAATACCACAGTTTTCAAAACCATTATAGACCAAGTTTTGCTCTTCTAACTTCTTTTTGGTATTGCACGTCAAAATGATATCGAGATCTTCAATTCCTTGCATTAATTAAACTAAAAGATTTACTTCACAACAAATCTGTATGAAGCTAGCTATAGCCATGCATGTCGGTCACCATGACCGTACAAATAATTCCTGCGTCTGTAACTTTTGAAGCTGTTGTATATCAGATATTTCAAATTCTTATAAGAATGAAATGCTATAACCACTGTTCATTATTCTTTAGGTGTGCCTGTATCAATAACAAACACAGAAAAAAATTATAATGACATACTATAGTATATCTGTAATAGGTTTCAAGGTCATCAAATATAAACATTTAGAGATTCACTTCAGAGGCATAATCGTACCTGTCAAGACAGACAGTTTTGTTGTTCAAAGAATTCTTTGTTTCTTTTAGTCTTTCTTTCCCACCCAATCTTGTCCGCAGTCTTTCTCCGAAACCATAGTACCGAAAAACTCCAAAAATGGCACGAGTATAAGCCTGTGAAATTGTGCGCCTGACTGGGAAGTCAATATGTGTTAAATTGTTTAAATTATTATGCAAACCAGATTTTTAATCTCTTTTATCTTTAAAAGTATTATAGATAAACACGAACTCCGACACCTGCCTGTATGGTTGTCGCAAATACGCATTAAACGAGTGCATAATTTAAGTCAGAGCCTTTAAATCTATGCTAATCAGATACATTAAAAAATTCAAATATTGAATATCTTCAAAAGTACCATGCATGGTGATGACCTCCCAGCTTCTAATTACATGTTTTGTGATGTAGAGCCATCCGATGAATATGGCCAAATTAAGCCACAGTCTCCAAGATTATGCTAATCAGGAGCATTTTAATATTAAAATGTTGAACACCTCCACACATTTTATAGATCTTGATCTATACCGATAAGGGTTTGTAATACAGGTATATCTAATGAAATTATTACCCAGTCACAGTCCTTTGATTAAAGATAATTGGTTTAAACATATTTGTTTTTTAAAAAGCAATTGGGAAACAGGGCGGAGCCCCACATGAATCCCTTTCTTTTTGACAACGTAAACGGGTCGTTTATGAATAATGATGTTTGGAGGGAAGCTATTATGGAAATCACAAATGGAATTGAAATGTGTCGAAATCATAGATAGACTAAGATCAAGTATATGATAATTTGTGTGCGATGATATTTATTGAAATGGATAGGTATTAAAGGTACAAGGAGGGCGGAAAGGACCGGTCAGCGTTACCGAAATCAAAAGCCATACTGGGACGATGAATTAACTGAACTGTGGAGAAAATTGCATGCAAACGAAAGGTCGTTTATTTCTTTTAATGGGGCACGTGGGGAAAATCAAGATTGAGACAAATTTTTCATGATTCCTTGCGGAGTTTTGACAAAACGTTAAGACAGAAGGAAAGGTCATATAATAGAGGATTGCTGATTCGTACCGACGAATTATACACGGAAAACCCAACAGATTTCTGGCATTAGACTACACAGTTTGGCCCAAGGGCGCACAAAGAAATGGTATTTCAAGTTTATACTGAGGACGGGAACTTTAACAATAGTAACAGATATGGACGTTGCCCCAGCTCCGTATTATCTCTGCGATTGTTAGCAATTCATGGGTTAATGATTTGGAGAGGTTGTATAATAGGCCGACCGATTTACCGGTTGGTTATGATAAGTCTTTTTGTCAAGAAGTACTGAATGAGAAGTTGCGTCTAGAAGCCGAACAAATTGATAACATATCGGAGAATGAAGCTCTGATTCCGAATGAGGTATTATAATATCAAAATGTAAATGCAGTAATAGTTGCTCTTTTGCTTAAATGGTTTAATAGTGGACTCGTTCCAAATATATGGATTTAATCTGTCATATCTTTAATACCCAATGTAGTGGATAAAGACCCTTTTGTGCCTTTTAACTACAGAGGTATAAGTTTTCTCTCCACAGTTTCGAAAGTTCATACGGCCGTTTTGAGCAAACGTTTAACGAAATAATATTCAGAGGATTTGGAACTTTATGCATAATAACAAAATGGCTTCATGTCGTGCTTTAAGCATGCATTTACCTCAGCTTCAGTCATTCGCAATAAAAGTACAAATGGACATTCCACTTTTGTTAGCTATGTCGATTTTGAGAAGGCTTTCGACTGGGTCGGCAGATATTTACTTATGTACAAAATGATCATGTAGAATATAGACGGACAGTATGGAGCTGTAAAATCGCTCTGTACGGATACAGCTGTATCTATTAGGCGAAATGAAACTTTGACCGCATGGTTTAAAAAGGCAACGGGAGTAAGAAAAGGTGATTCTTTATCCCCTACATTATTTAATTTATTTATCTATTATTTAGCTTCTAAAATTAACAGTTTATATTGTGGTGTTAAGTTTAATAATCATGAACTCTCGTTATTATTGCGTGCGGATGATTTGACATTAATAGCTGAAACTGAAAACGATCTCCAAACCATTTTAAACTGTCTTTATGAGTGCTGTTGTCAGTGAACAATGAAAGTTAACTCAAGTAAAACAAACGTTATTCATTTGAGGCAAAAGCAAAAGAATTGCCCAACTCATCAGTTCTTTTTGCATGATAATGAACTAAAATTGTGGAAAAATACAAATATTTGGGGTTTTACTTTGATTCCCATCTAGACTTTAAAGAAGGAGTAGATACAATATCTAATGCTGCAGGTAGAGTCTCAGGGGGAATGATTGCTAAATTTAAACCATTGAAAGAAGCTCGTTATAAAACATTTTCACGATTATATGAAAGTGGTGTTGTACCAATGTTGGACTATTTTTATGGAATTTGGGAAGCGGGGAAATTTGCTTCATCTGAAAAAGTGCGAAACAGGTCAATGAGGTATTTTTTAGGAGTTCATGCGAAGGCACCTATTCCAGGCATGCAGGAAGACAGCGGTTGGTTCTTGCCACGTTACAGACACTATTTAAGTTTAATACAGGCGTGGAATCATTTAGTTTTGATGCATGAAACAAGGCTGGCAAAATTAGTGTTTTATTAGGATTTGAACTCAGGAGCGGGCTGATCAAATGATATCAAAACGTTGTTGATGAGATCGATCGTTCTCACATATATGATAATGTAGCAGTCTGGAGCTTAGATTATGCCCCTGATAAATTAGTGGCAAAACAGCAGGCTGAATGGACTGTCAGCGAGCGGTGTAAAGCTCAGTTAAGACAGTATGCCAAATTCAAAACTGATTTTCCCACTTCACCACCCATGATGGCAAATATTTGGAAAAATCATGTAACACATCCAGGCCTGCCTATGGATTTGATTAATGCTGATTAGTAATTATTAAGAATTTGAATGTCTAATAACTTTAAAAGTAATCTAAATGGAGATATCAACTTCCATCTCATGGTTAGCGATATAGACGTATCCAATAAGCAATAGCTCAACGTCATAATATTCAAAATTATGTTAATTATGTGAATTGTAAAATATATATGTTCAATATCATCAATACTGTGATATACCTGTCATCGTAATTTCTTCGTGCATGTTATTGATACAGGCACATCTAAAATATAATAAGTAGTAGTTTTGGGCGTTTCAAATTATGCTTATCAGGTAATCAACAAGTTTAAATGTCCCTTACATGCACTAATACACAGTACCTTTAAAGCTACTAGACAGAGAAATTCTTCGCATGTTTATGGCGACGAATGCAAGCACCATAGGTAGATGGTACCTTGTGCGAACAGTGCTGCCGTGTGGAGACACAGATTGATTTTTTGTGAAGCACTTTATACTAACTTAGGGCCCTTGATAGTTTTGACATGTACTAGTCTCAAAACTGTAATAAATAGAGATGTGATTCCAGACAACCTGGGCATGTTATTGGCCATTATAATTCACGCGTTTCTTTCCAACAAAAACACATTTCCCTTCTTTTCAACAAAACATCACGAACGTCTGCATGTTACAGCATCACACCCTGTTTTCGCAGGTAGTTTGGTGCTGAGAAACTGCATACACCATCAAAGAAGCCCGACAAAACCCTACTTCCGTTCCAAAACATAATGAACGCCAGTTCTGCGAATTGTATTCACCAGCCTGCAACAATAACATGATACTAGAATCATGAATACAGCAAACACTTCAGGGCTTCCATGTTTATTCCGTATATATAAATCATTAATTCTCATTATTTTGAGTTGAAAATGACATACAATCAAATCTTGTCTGCAAAATTGCATTTGTGTCTCTCAGTTACCGAGTAGGAACAGATATGTCGTGTGTTAGCAGGAAAGAAGTGTATTTCAATTTACTAAGGAAATTGTAACCATAAAGAAAGTATGTCCATTGGTTTTCTCTATTCCTGGTCTATTTTTCGGCATACAGCGTTTCACTCTTAGAAACAAATTTAATCCTGGATACATATTGTACACATTTATTTTCTATATCGAACTGTGGCCGTTGCACTTTAGGACGAAAGTTTTTCATTTGTCCACAAAGTAGAATCCACCGTACATCTTTGAAATGAAAGCTCTTCTGTATGTGAAGCCAGCATACTATAGCAAAATGTGAATACAGGTAGGCTTCTCTACCAAATTTTGACTTTAGATTAGAGCGAAATCGTCATACTAATTTTTCTTCCCTCTCTGTACATAGGTCGTACAACACCATACCATACCATACCATACCATACCATGCCATACCATTTACGGTTTACAACATCATACCATACCATACCCTACCCTACCCTACCCTACCCTACCATACCATACCATACCATACCCTACCATACCATACCATACCATACCATGCCATTTACGGTAATTTATCATTTGAATAACTTGCATGGTGACACATGGGCGGTGGGTCCCTCAAGTTCAAGTTGAACTGTTTTGTGTGACTCCGGCTTCGGAGCAACATGCAGGAAGGTTGCACATGAGCACACTGCGAGCATTGCATTGACTTCCACTTCGCAGACGCGAACCCAAGTTTCGATATCCAACGGTAAAGCTATCACAAAAGTGTCGCCAATTGCCAACTTTTGGAACGGAGAAAAGACATAACAATGTATATCATAGGAATGTTCCGGACGTAATGGGTTGACATTTGCACTCTTTTGGGGGGGGGGGGAAGGGGGAGGGGGGAAGGGTGAAATCTTGAACCTGAAATGACACCTTTGCTGGTCATGGGTAATTGGTTGATCGCGTCGATTTTCATTTATTAAGTCTCTGTGTAAACACAGACTTATTCTTTTTCCTCAAGTACTTTATTTATTTATTTATTTATTTTATTTTTTTTTTTTTATTTATTCATTCATTCATTCATTTATTTATAAAGTCTGTGTGTGAACAGACTAATTGTTTTTCGTCAAATACTTTATTTTCTCTTGCTTTCTTTTTTCTTTCTTTCTTTATTTCTTTCTTTCTTTCTTTCTTTCTTTATTTATTTATTTATTTATTTATTTATTCATTTATTCATCAAGTCTGTGTGTGAACACAGACTTCTTGCTTTTCCTCAAATATTTGTTTGTTTGTTTGTTTTTTATTTATTTATTTATTTATTTATTTATTTATTTATTTATTTATTTATTTATTTATTTATTTATTTATTCATTTATTCATTAAACCTGTGCGAGAACACGGACCTCTTATTTTCTCAAATACATTATTCTTCATTTATTTAGCTAGTTAGTTGGTTAGTTGGTTGGTTTGTTGGTTGGTTGGTTGGCTGGCTGGCTGGCTGGCAGGTTCCATGTCAAATTTTGCGGTCATTTCTTCTCGGACGCTATTGTTCCGAAAAGTACCAAACTTGGCATGGTAATACACCAAGTAGTGAAGTTTTGCATATTGTTTGGAACAGTCTTGATGTTAAAAATTGTCCAAATTAGGGGCATATTGGTAGAAATGTTAAATCTTGTATATATTCAAGACTTTTCTAGATTGGGATGCTATTCCAAGCTTAATACGGGGTCTATTGCCAAAGCAAAATCCTATAGCATGCAAAGTTGAGAATTTAATTTATGATAATTCACTGGATTTCCTCCCAATATGCATCTGACATGTCTCCCCCCCCCCCCAAGCTGGTAACTAACACCATGGCCACACTGTTATGCAATATGGAACCAGATATAATTGAACTATGAAAGCCTAGCCTCCATACCTGTCAGTACAGAGGGTGCGTGCTCTGGATATAATTGAACTATGAAAGCCTGGCCTCCATACCTGTCAGTACAGAGGGTGCGTGCTCTGGGCTTCCCCTTCAATCCCTCGGGAGACTGGCTGTGTTGGTAGAGTAAGTCTGCATTGTGTAACTAAGCAGGCTACATAGTCCAATGCCTCCTTGGGGTGACTCCCTATCACAAAAAAGCTGGTGCTGACTAAGAGGTGTCACTTCAACAACAATTGATAGGTTAGTGACATAGCAGCATTCAATGAAATATGAACCAAAATTATGGCATATTGATATCAGTGTCCACGCATAACACACAGAAATAAACAAGTTCAAACTTCCATTGTAATTTCGCCATGTTAACCCTATGAGGACAATATGGCGCTCTAGAAAAGTGACCACACTAGATTGTTCTCACTTCCGCGAAGCTGCGAGAATAGGACAGTCAGCACCGCGCAGCAGCATAAAAAAGTACCATCTCAATTAGCAGCTATTTTCCTTTGAGACTTGCAGATTGTGGGGAAATCATGTCTGATGTAATCTGGATATTCTCTTGTGCCAGAGTAAAATCATTGTGTAGCTCATGGAGTTCCAATGGGTAATCAAGAGCAACTTCGGCAATGTAATTGGTACCTTCATTTTGGAGTGTATTGACCCACCAAAATCCACCTGTTGAAGGCGATTGCTTCAGCAAGTGCCTATAGAGATTGTTGGCATCCAAGTATATCATACATGAAACATTTTTCATCCTGATTTTACACATTTATGAGACAATGGGTATGGACAAGCCACTTTGGGATAAGAACATATTATCAGCCCCAGCTGGTATGTCAAGTTCCCACTTTTACAATCAACTCAAGTACTTCCTTTCGACACTAGCCTGAACACAATGTTTACTGAGAACTCATAATTAACAAAACTGTCTTAAGGGTATTCTAGCAGTACTGCTTCATGGAGAATCCGAGTTAGAGACCACCAGTATAGCAGATACTGCCAAAATTTCCACCTGAGGTCCATGCCCCTGTGGTCCTAAAAAACTGGTTTCACCACCAGTTACACCGAAAATATAAAACGCATGCACTGAAGGTAAGAACCTTGTTTTCCTTTTTCAAATTGCTTTCATTTCCCGCCCTATGGTTACGTGCCTGCTCTCATCCAATGAGAAGACAGGGATATCTTTGCACAGAGACTGGTCACATGACAGTTCCAATCAGAACCCAGGACCTTGGGGTCATCAAGTGAAAAGTGATCCAGAAGTCCCCTCACCACACTACTAATGTCACTGCTGGGTCCAGAAATACAACAGCTATGCCTATGGGAGCCTGCCTGCATGCCCCAATGTACCCACTGCCCTTACCAAAATCCTTCCATATTGCAGTTGGTCATTACAGGAACTTTGCCACCTATCACTCAGTATGTACTTATTTCGATGAGAAGTCACACCAAGGAGGCTTCAGACTCTATATATAGCCTTTTTGTTGACACAATGCAGACATGCTTATTCTACCAACACAGCCAGTCTCCCAAAGAATTGAAAGGTAAGCCACATCACTGGGTACTGGGCATCACTGCCTCTATACTGATAGATAAAGAAACCCAGGCTCTCACGGTTCAGTTATCTGTGGTTGCATAACAGCCTGGCCCTGGAAACAGTCACCAGCTTGTGGGGCGGGGGGGGAGGGCATGTCAGATGCATGTGTGGTCTGAGGAAATTCGTTGAATTTAAGATTAACCAAACTTCTCACATTTGTTTGCATGCCATAGCATTTTGCTTTAGCAATAGACCCCCACATATTAATTATTAAGCTTTGAATGGCAACTGTATCTAGAAAGGGTTTGAAGATATGTATATGATTTAAAATTTCCACAAATATGCCCCTAATTTACATAATTGTCAACATCATGACCGTTCCAAACAATATGCAAAACCTCACTAGTAGGTCTATCACTATGCCAAGTATTGTACTTTTCAGAACAATAGTATCCAAAAAAAACTGACCGCAAAACTGACACACGGAAATAAATAAACTAGAAAAATTGTATTTGCTTGTCGGCAAATCAGTCTGTGTGTCAGATTGCCCATTCATTATTTGTTTAACTCCTGCAACAATTTTTTTCATGCGGATATGTCAAAAAGTAAAATTGTTGTTGTAAAGGCACCTCAATCTATTATAGTTTTGGGCCTATTCAAGATTTAAATTTTGTCTCTTTTCATAAACCAATGGCTACTACTTTGATTCATGGTTCATTGGATGGGACTATCCTACAAATCTATCAACTGAAGTTTGAATGACACCTCAGTCTATCATAGTTTGGAAGTTATTCAAGATTTCAATTTTGTGTATTCACCTTATTTGCATAAATTCAAATGCTACAACTTTGGTTCATGTTCATTGGATGCAGCAATGTCATAAACCTGCAAATTGAAGTTGGATATAGTTTTGGAAATATTCAACTTTTAAATGTTTGAAGTGTGCTAATTAGCATAATTTTAAATGCTTCATTTTTGTTCACTGCCTATTAGATTGACAGGTGTTACAAACCTGTCTGTACTACTTTAAATTTGGTGTCAATTTATAATAAGTCGGAAGATATGGAGTTTTTAAAAATTTTATTACCCCTAATTTACACAATTTTAACATAATATTTAAATATGATGCTAAACCCATTTATACTATGAAATAAAAAATACTACATCAACACCAGATTCCCATGCTTTGCAAATCTGGGGCACAAAATGGCTGCAACAAGTGAAACGTGTATAGGAATTTCAACATGATTTTTCTCTCTCTCTCTCTCTCTCTCTCTCTCTCTCTCTCTCTCTCTCTCTCTCTCTCTCTCTCTCTCTCTCTCTCTCTCTCTCTCTTTCTTTCTTTTCATAAAACCTAATTCTTTCTCTGATAAAGGTAGTAGAATTTATAATAGTTAGGACTGTTTTACATTTTGACCTTTTGAACTTTATAGAACCATGAGTTAGATGTACATTATGCTTGGCTGACTTGCAGATGACTTATAATGGCAAACTACATTTTTTTAATTCTAAATTATTACCTTAATAAATGACTTATTAGATGACTTGTGGGATTGTATGCTTTCTTGAACATTTAAATTTCCTTCCAAAAATACTTCTGGAAACCATACTTGAAATGTGACTGCTATCCTTACAAATTTTGGCTATTGTAATGCAATTTTTGACTACGTTTTTATGGTTTGATGCCTAATGTCACTTGCTTCTGGCTAATGTTTAACATTTAAACCAATGTACTTACTATATTTGCACATTCAAACACTTTTCTTTTTGAAATACTCTTAGTTTATCTCCTTTAAAACAACATCATGTCTTTATCTACATGCCTAAAACACATCGAATTATATTATCGTGTTTGGATTCTTGTTGATGGTCATTTCAGGCCTAGGTGGCTTTTCTGGTGGATTGATGTTGGTGTTAGTGTCATTTTGTGGACTTATATGGATGATGATCATTGTTGAGATGGTGGTTGCAAGTATTACCTTTTTAAATACTGAATTTTATTGACATTTTCAACAAATTAGGAACCTGCGCTTACAAATTCTCTGATGTGCTACAAATTTTGGTCCCTTTTCATAAATTATATGGCCCCATATGCGCATGAATGATGCACCTGTTCGAGCCAATTTACTGAAATAGGCCTATAATTTTAAACAAAACATTTTGCATTCTGTCAGGTTAAAACTAGACATGGCTTTTTCGACCCTATGGACCTTTGCACATACATTTTGGTCTCTTTTGAATAAATACGAACTATAAATTTATGTGTTTCTGGTATACATACCAAAGAACATTGCCTTTGGTCGGAATTGAATTGGATTTGTTTCATTAGGATTACGGTTTGGATATGGGAATGACACTGTCTAATACATTGATATACATGTACATGTATTCATAAGTACATGTATTTGACTTTCATTATTTACAGGAACATAAAAACATTTATATGACAAACTCTTATAATATCAACTATTAGGTTCACCTTATGCACTGTGATACATAACATTCAACTCCACAAAGCTCTTACAGAAATCTATGTGTATAACTATTTAGTGTCCCCATCCTGAATGTATCAGCAAGTATGCACAAAATCCAACTTGACTTAGCTCCTATAGCACAAAAATCTATACCATAGTACATGTACATGTAAATTTTCAGCAAATTTTTGGCCTTTTCTTTCATGATTGGACGTGAGACTGGGATGTTTTCACTGTGCATCACAATGAACCACTAAAACATTGCCTCATTCAGTTGTTCATGGGTGTTGAACTTCACTCTTTTCCTTTTAGGGTTCTTGTTTTCCTGAAGAGGTGACATGATGTCTGCTTTTCTTTTGACAATGTTGCCCACAGCTCCTTTTGGTATGCCATACTCTGCCACAATTTGTCTCTGTGATTTACCGTCAAGTTCTTTAAGTATTTCTGCTTGCTTACTAAGTGTCAGAAATTTTCTGGGTTTCATTGTGACATGTACACTGGAGAACCTTTAGCTGTTAGCTTGACTGGCAGGCATACAAACTGAACTGATCCAATGCTGTCGGTAGACTACATATGGAGAACACTTCTCATCTCATGGGTTAAAATGATGAACGTTGGAGGTAATTCATGCAATTTACCTGGCACTCAACCACACACTTATTGTTTCAGACAAGTCGGCTGTTAAGTCTCTCCCCTTTGATCATGTTGATAACCTAACCCTAGTGTTTGGTCCACAAACATACTGACTGGCTGGCTGGCTGGCTAACACTCCAATGTTAAGGTGGTAAGGAAATTACACACTGTGGACTGAAGAACCTGGCTAATGGGATGTGCGCTGGTGCAAAATAACATTTTTAGAAGAAAACAATCCAAATGCATGTACTGATTACATTTTGTAAGTGTCCTGTGTGGCACATTTTGGTATACATTTAAGGGGTCCACTGCCTATTGTAAGGAGGTGCCTGCTAATGGGGCTTTTACTGTGTGTAGCTACCCACACAGCCAGTCTCCCTTGGGACAGAAGGGCAAGCCCACAGCACTGGCCCTGGCACCACTGTCTGTGTACTGATAGATGGAGGCCAGGCTGTCACTTGTATGAATGGTTATATATCCCACAGAGCCATATGCTGTGGCATCATGAGCACATGCTGCCAAAATGTACTCAGTTTAAAGTTTTCACTAACTACTCTGTGATTGACTCCACAGGTGTCAGAAACTAATTGACACCTATGCATGTGTAGTGATCAGTACACAGATACTGTATGAGGGTCTCATTACTTTTGCCTGTAAAAAGTTTCTAACATCTTCAAATTGAAAATGCCTGGTACATTACCGATATTGACAGGAATACTAATCAAAAAGTTTTACAATTTATGTTAATGTTGCTCTAATTGACCTCATATTTACTCTAAAAATTGGTACTTTTAACATGCATAACCCTATGCCCACAAGTGTCCACCCTGCGATGCCCTCTCCAGTCAGCTGGAGGTGAGAAAATTCTATGCATTGCTGGTTCTGTGAAATGAGTCAATTATGTCTGGTTGCATAACTTATTGTCTAAGAAACAGGGACCAGCTTGTGTGTGTGTGTGGGGGGGTGTATTCCAAGAAAATTCAATGAATTTAACATGAATTAAAATTCTCAACTTTGTTTGCATGCTATAGGATTTTGCTTTAGTAACAGCCCACATATCCAGCTTTGAATGACAACTCTATCTAGAAAACTTTTGAAGATATATAAGATTTAAAATTTCCACAAATATGCCCCTAATTTGCATAATTTTCACCATCATAACTGTTCCAAACAATATGCACAGCTTCACTACTAGTTCTATGACCATGCTAAGTTGGGTACTTTTCTGAACAATAGTGTCCGAGAAAAGCTGACTATAAAACTGGCACATGGAAATAAATAAATAAATAAATAAATAAATAAATAAATAAATAAATAAATAAATAAATAAATAAATAAATAAATAAATAAATAAATAAATAAATAAATAAACAAATAAAGAATAAAGTATTTATGGAAAAACAAGAAATCTGTGTTCACACACAGACTTACTAAATAAATAAATGAATAAAAAAAAAAAAATAAATAAATAAATAAATAAATAAATAAATAAATAAATAAATAAATAAATAAATAAATAAATAAATAAATAAATAAATAAATAAATGTATTTGAGGAAAAACAAAAGTCTATGTTCACACACAGACTTAAAGTATTTGAGGAAAGACAAGAAGTCTGTGTTCACACACAGACTTAATACATAGAAAAATATAGAGCGAGGAGGAGTGTTAACTCTACAAACCTGCTAGACTAAAGAAACTGTATCTGCTTTTAAACAGGCTCTAATACTAGGAATATTCATGGCAGAAAGAAGTCGACTATGGTGATGCTATTTACCCAGCCCAAGGCATTCATTAATAATGGTATCCTGGGCAGATTCTAACTGAGGAAAAAATTTGACTTGTTAAATTAACACAACTCATTCCGTAAGTAAGAGCTGGGATAGCAACAGTATTCCAGATAGACGTTTTCATAAGTATGGTGGACGTGAAAGCATGAAAGACACCGTGATTGTTGTTTGTGAATTCATCAGGAAAGGCCACTTATATGCATATATATATATATATATATATATATATATATATATATATATATATATATATATGTATACATACACACACACACACATATATATATATATATATATATATATATATATATATATATATATATATATATATATGTGTGTGTGTGTGTGTGTGTGTGTGTGTGTGTGTGTGTGTGTGTAGTGGCATATTTTGCAACACTCTGCAGTGATTTTTCCCCTCTGAATAACTTTTCATGTCAGCTCTCATATGAAGCTTCTTTTTTTTTTAATCTTCAGGCTTCCATCGACAGATGGCGCAGCAGGTTTCACCTGCTTACTGTTTGTGCTGATTGGTCAAAAGACATTTCCTTCGTTCTGGTCATGAGTCATTAACCACAGAGCTGTTTGCCTTTGCATACTTATGTGTTCTTTCATGTTGAATCGTACCTGTGTTCTGGAATCTAACAACGCTGTTCTCAACATGACACATACAGAATAATGAAATGTTGTAAATCATCAAGGGAAACCCTTGTCAAATCCACTAGCACGATTTAGTGATGTTTATACTATGGTAATCCTTTTTCACAATGTCCGTCGGTAAGTGGGTCGGTTGCATTTGTTTGTTTGTTTGTTTGTTTGTTTCGTTTGACAATAGGCGTTGTCCTGTACAAACCTTGGCAGGCAACACGCAGGCACCTACCACAGCTACTCGTGCACACCTTGTATTGTATGAAAGTGCCAATGGTATGGCTGTCCGGACGTAAACATGTAGCCCGACATGATGATGATCATGATTAGGTTAAATGAAATGTTTTGTTTTAATACATTAAGTAAGACCAAAAAAGCATTTCCAACTCCAGAAAAGACCTGTATATGTTGAGGGTGGGAAAGGGGTTTCCCGTACTGGCGTGCTGGGGCTTTTTATTTACCGTACTGGCGTACTGGAAGCCCTCTTATTTTATGTACTTCGTACTGTCCAAAATTTGGAAAGATTTTTATTTTCGGTACTACGTACTCTAGAAAAATAATTACCTGTACCAGCGTACTGACCCCCCTCCCCTTACCCCCCTTCTATGTTGTATACTGTTATACAATCATGGACCTTAATGTTCAGGTTACGGGAAGATGTTTATACAAACTATATCAAAGGCGTTAACGACTTTCTATAAACAATTTTACAATTGGCAGCGAATGCTGGCTACTGTATAACAATGTCTTTGAGCCGTCATCCATTATGTTTATAATTTTTTGTATCAAAACATGCGGGATTATAACCGCACAATGACTTAATTAAAACTGATAACTCTCTCCTCCAATTTTTCCATGATCAGTTCAACAATGAGAATAATCTGATATCGTCTGGCTGTAAAACAGTTCCACAGATATGGCGGAGAAAAACAAAGTACCTTTGTTTAAAAGTGAACAGTAAATCTCTCTGAGCTGACAGTCCTGTTCCGCCTGCGACTCTAAATCAAATACACGCTACAGAGGAGACCTGTGTTAACTTGCGGACTGAAAAAATGTAACCTTTTGCTAGATGGTAGTGTCCCGTCAACGAGGTTAACCCTTTCGGTTCCAAGTTTTGTCTGTGTCAAAAAACTGTCCTTGACGCACTTTGGGTAAAGAAAGCTGTTGACATGGACCATTCTTATATTTTCTGCAACTGTACATAGGCATGCTGGTGCTTGAATAAAAGGTGGATTGACAAAGAAATGAATCTAGTATCGTCACGTCACATCGACTTGGCTATGAAAGTGGTAAAGCAGGCTTTTGGTTGCTTCTTTGGGCTTACCCTTGTTTTTTTGTTTTTTTAATTTAGTATGTCCCTCACTTAATTCAATATGAAATGGAACTCATTTAACTGTACGTAAGGTGAGAAAATTCGACTGTCACTGACTTTCACTTTACACTTTAAGTTCACACCAATATAAAACCTTATGAAAAATAAAAACAGATATGGTTATGTGAGACACAATGCAAGTCCGTTTATTACACAGTAAGTCAGCATTTTCTCTCAGTACATTCTAAGCGCATAGATTCCCCAAACCAAGAATATGAATTCCATTCAATTAGTTGAGTACGGGAGCTCATTTTACCTCTTTTCTTGAGTCTCTGGCAAGAAAGAAAGAAAGACGAATACCTCACAGGAGCATTTTGGACAGATTTTAAAAAGCACGAACTCTAAAATTTAAAAAAAAAAAAAAAAAAAAAAACCAGTGATGGTCAACAACTTGCCACAGCATGTCTATGGTTACTTGGCGCCCAATATAAAGTAAAGTCACTGGCTAACTCAGGTGTATTGGGTACTGGATTTTTTTTTTTTAATGTGTAGAACACACCAAAATACTTCAGAAGAAAACTGAGGGATAAAATCCGTGTGCTAAACTTTAAATCTCTTCCCACGCCCAGGCCACCAGCACGACCACTAGCATTACTCACGATCCAAGGTCACCCAGTCCAGTAAGTTTGGATGTTGAAAGAATAGATTAAGTAAACTGTACTGCAGACAGGCTCTTTTCCAAATAATGTGACCTGCGATTTTTGTGTGTGTGCTCTCTCTCTCTCTCTCTCTCTCTCTCTCTCTCTCTCTCTCTCTCTCTCTCTCTCTCTCTCTCTCTCTCTCTCTCTCTCTCTCTCTCTCAAACCTCTCTACCTTTTTTGTATATTTTGGTGTGTTTTAAAAATGCTGAAAAATTAAATTCCACATAGACACAAGGAAACGAGATGTTTGGTAATGAATCAGTTTATGTGCGGCGGAAGGTACTATTGGCAGTTTGCAGGTGCATATATCACACATTTACCCCCACCAAGAAAAAGAAAGAAAGAAAGAAAGAAAGAAAGAAAGAAAGAAAGAATGAATTTGGGGTGATACAAAAAAACTAAAACTAATGATTACAGCCTTAGAACACTTCACTTTTAAAACCCCCACATGTATTTGGAACACTATACGTTTTTCATCTACATATATATGTACGCATTTTTTCAGGTGTGTGTTCGAGGTGTTATTGTGCCTAAATTAGTTAAACATGAGGATATTAGTATCACTTTTATATAAGCATTCGACATTTCCCTCTCATCAATTCAGATGTTTATGGAATAATTAAGCTACGCAGTTAACAATAATTTAGTCACAGTTTATCTTAGGGTAGTGCACTTTTACAATTTAAAATTGTGATATACATATATATATATATATATATATATATATATATATATATATATATATATATAATGCTTTTTGTGTACAACCTGTAGATAGTACACTGACTTCTCTTTCCTTATTCGACAAAACATCACAACTGCGTGTAAATAGCACAACAGGATGTAAACTACAAGGCACCAAATAAACACACGGCATAATATCATGCAACATAAATATCAACCAGACCTTTTTTTATGAAATAGACCGAAAAATATAAAATAATATACTAGTATTAAAGCATATATGCATGCACACGCACATATATACATACACATGTATGTATGTATGTATGTATGTATGTATGTATGTATGTATCTATCTATCTATCTATCTATCTATCCATACATACGTACATACATGTACATACATACATACATACATACATACATACATGCATACAGGTATGTATGTGTATGGATGGATGGATGTGCTGACATTTTGGTCAAACGAATGTTGGTTGGTTGGTTATTCAGCATTTAAGATACGGCTCAAAAGCAAACATTCAAATGCTGGAAATTACTATTTCAATAGACGAATACGCATTGTTCACAAGCATGTACATGTACTTGAATATTGTCTCTGTCTTTCAAAGTTTGGAGGATATTCAATATTATATCTATCAATCAATGGAGGGCAGTGTGGGGATGTAATATTTTGTTTGCTCACGGGACGAGTGAAGCTATGAGGTGATATCATTTAAAAACTAGTTTCTATCCAAATTCATTGCTTAAAATAGGTCAGGATGGTTGCTGTATTGTTGCTATATCATTAATGCAAATCCTAGCGGCATGAAGGAGAAAAACCAATAATACCTTAAAATATGAAAAAACGTAGCTATATATCATATAGTTATTTGGTAATTAAGGTTACCATATGCGACAATTTTGACAACACAATCAGGCTTTTACAGAAAATTTCACTCGGATCACCAAACTGAAAATACGAAAATAGAAAATAAAACACTAAATAATGACAATGTATCTAGGCTAAGCAAAGACAGTAAAGCAATGTGTGAGGTCCACTAATAGAACAGGAAGCATTTTATATGACTAAAGCACGCAAAAATAACAAACGTCCGGGAACCAATGGACTGTCATAAGAATTTCAAACAATTTTCTGAAATTTTGAAATGGAGTTAGATATATATTGATGAAAGTAGATTTTTCCTTTCATTGCACCCATACCGAGGGAAGCTGTTGACTAAGAAAAATGAATGTTTATCAATTTCACTATTTCAAGGCAGTTCCTTTCGCCAAAAATATAAAGATCTTTTGTTACAAACATTGGAGACTGGAGATCTATTCCCATGCCAGTCACAGATTACAAAATTATATGGATGTTTTTAGCATATAGAACGATGAAAGCTTTATAAACACTAATCAATCATAATCGAACAGATTTTTTTTAAATAGATACATAAAAGAAAATATAATTCTGATGACGGATATTTTGAATCTGAGGATATTGGTGCATCGGCAATTTTTCGTAGACTTTGAAAAGAGCATTCGATATGCTAGATTGGAAATTCACTCAAAAAGATTTATATCATTTTGGTTTTGCTCCACAATTATGACATTTAACAGAAACTGCTTAAAACAAAATAATATTAAGGTGCTAAAAATGGGCATGCTACAACACCGTTTATTTTACATGGAGCACGACAAGGATGCCCCCTTTCTTTATATCCTTATTCAATTTGTGTGGAATTTCTGAGATAATAATGCAAAACATAATAAAATTGAAGGTATTAAGTTGCATGATACATAATTTAAAACTGGTCAGTTTGCAAATGACAAAGGTCTGGCAAGTAAAGCTGCTGAGACAAGTCTACAACAAGTGATAAATACTCCTGAATTTTTTCAGAAATACGCCGTTTGAAAAGTGAATTTTGATAAGACAATAGTAACGCCAATTGGGAGATTAAAGGTCATTCACCTTAAATTAAATGTATAAAAAATATTAATTGGACCCCAGAACCGGTAAAATTAGTCAGAATTGCAATCAGTTCAAATAACAGTCATCGCACTAATCTCAGTTGTAATCCATTGCTAAAGAAATAGTTCAATTTATGGCCAGGAGCTATTTTTTCTTATATGGTTAAAATACATACAATATTTTGCTCTTTCACATACTTAGCTTACGTTGCAACAGTAGTCCCAGTTCCTGTTCATGAGAGTGACTTTTTTATTATTATGGGGGAGGTCTTTTTGTTTTGGGTTGTTTGTTTTTTGTTTTTGTTTTTGCTTCGTTTTTTTTTTAACGTTGGAACAAGTCCATACAATTTTCTATGGGGTGAAGCTCACAGAGATAGAATTAAACGTGGTACAGTTTTTTTGTTTGATGGAGGCGGTTTTAAAATGACTCATGTTAAATTAAAAAAAACACACACACACAAAAATCAGACACTAAAATTAAGTTTGATTAAACAAGCTTCTAAGCAACCAAGGTACATCGAAATGCAATATTTGTGCGAAAGATTTTGCTTATATTTTTTAATCTGTAAGGCTTTGTTTTGAAGAGAAGTTGTATTGGTATGGCGCATGCTAATTTTTCAGATCAACGAAATTTAAAAGAGGTGTTAAAATCAATTCATATGGTTTAACACATGTATAAGAATAGCAAAACAGAGCTCCTCTTATTCAGACGAGAGCAAAGGAGGCATGAACAGAGCGCGTAACTCATTGGATTTCCAAATGGGAATTTATTATCTTGTGAGGTATTTGTCGCCAAATTTCCGAATGTAAAAAAATTGTTTTTACTGTTCAATGGTTGATTGCTACAGTTCCGGGAAGTTGGAAGAGTCTCAGACTCAGACTCAGTTTCAGACACAGACGCAGACGCAGATGTAGACGCAGACACAGACGCAGACACAGACGCAATTTTAGTTGATCAATAAAAGCTGTACATTGCACATTAAAACATGTCGATGGTCTGGGAGACACCCATTAAGGCACTTTTTGCGCTGTCGTGGTAGCCACCGAACAACACGTTTGCAAACCCAGTGGAGTCGAGTCAAAAAATGAAAATTGATACAAATCCACATGTACTACATGCAGATCGGAGCACAAGTTTACGATAATAAGAAGATAGTCTTGGCTGTCTTAGACTGGTTGTGTGGTTGCAGGATGCTTAATAATGAAATCATGTACAACTAGAAAAGGAGATTTGCTTCAAAGCAAATCTGTCTGTGCCCACAAAGGGAAGTTGTTGCCTTTTACATTTTAATTCAAAGTGGGAAAGCTTCATGACATAAGACATGAAATTTAAGAAAAAATGTTGCCAAATAAGGTTTTTGGCATGAAAAGATCGCCGGGTAAAAAGGAAATGCCAGACAGAAAGAAAGACTTCTGAATAAAACAGGATGTCAAATGTCAGCATCTAAACTTTCTTTGGTTATGTCGTGAGAAACTCTAGCTAGCTCTCTAAAGTACACTGTTTATTGCAACTTTGATTCATTTATGATCACTGTTGATACTACAGCTCGGACTGATGATAAAATGGTCACCACATGGTGTCATAAAAGTCTTACGTCTGTCATGAGTGAAAACAACAAATCCTAGTGATGTACATATACATGTAACTGACTGCTGATGGCAGAACTTGGCGTGTTGTATGCTTGCTATATCACAAATATGCACACATCTGCTATTATTGTTGCTCTTAATTTCTTTATTTCAGTTTCACTGATACGGCCATGCACTGTTCGGAGATTCTAGCTTTATGCGTTTAAATTGCGGAAATGTTTAAATAGAAGTAGAGCGATGCTAACCCTGTTCTAAAGGTACCCTCAAATGCCCCTATCTGTGCTATTTCAAAACAATTAGTCAAGTGATTTTGGAGAAAATTTTTGCAAGAAGAAAAAAAGTCTGAAAACCACTGGACCGTCATCTGTTAATTAAATTTGGCAGAGACACACCCAATGTACATCTCCAGTAATTTTGAAAGGATATAACCCACGGTTTTGGACAAAGTTACATGTACATGCATGCACATTAGCATGCGCATTACAACCATGAGGATATTATCTCACTGATCATTATATAATTTCAAAAATTCGTTTAAAACCAGTAGATGACAGTACTGCCAGGTAGTCGACAACCATGATGCAAAAAGAGTGAAGCTACATTTCTACCACGGTTCAAGAGGATTCCGCTGGTGGTTCAGGAAGATATAATCACAAATTATAAAAACATACAAAAAAATCATTAAAAAATAATAATAAAACTAAAACAAAAATCAGGGATATTTGTTATTTTTATGAATGTGTAGGGGTATCTAGGAATGGTATTTGATTAGACAATTTTTGGGAATATTTTGTCCCCCCCCCCTAAAAAAAGAAGTCCAGATTGAAGTGTATCTGGATACCTTATCCAGAATACTTTTGAAGGTAATTAACATTTAAAGTTCGGAAGTATGCCCAATGAGTACAAATTATAAGTTTACATCTTTGACTTTAGTTTGGAAGCCAGAAGTAATTGCAGTATTTAATGGTCATTTTGTATAATTTTGAACATCTTGACTGTTGGGGTAAACATATTTATTATTTCCAACAATAAAAGAAATGATCGGAAAACTGACTGTATGCAAAACTTTATTGAAGATATTATAGCCATTTGAAGTTCTGCTTCAGGTGGTGATGGAAGAAAGAAAGAAAGAAAGAAAGTTGAAAGAAAGAAAGAAAGAAAGAAAGAAAGAAAGAAAGAAAGAAAGAAAGAAAGAAAGAAATAAGCTCGCATCGGTAGGTCTCATACTTGTCAATTTATTTATGATCATTACAAAGTTCTATTTTTAACAAATCTGTCGAGGAAGGCTCAGCCCATAAAACATCCTTTCCACACATAAATTTGAAAAACAATGTAACTCGATGAAATTAAAGCTAATTCAAAGAAAGCATACAAGATAATTCTCATATTAGTGATGAAAAATACAGAATTTTCCCGATGAAGGGGGAACACTGCAATTTGGGAAAGATTTATATTTCACAAAATGTCTTGTCTATGTTTCAATACGGGGAACCATGTCAGGGAAAGTTAAATAAAATAAAAAGAAGCACAGTTGTTGCCAAGAATTAGCCACAGTTCCCCCCCCCCCCAAAAAAAAACAAAGAAACTAGAATTTGATTTGCAAGGAAGTGATATCACTTTCCCTCACATCCAAAACAAAATATATAACAATCAGTTAAATGCTTCAATACTTTACATTTCGTTGTTTGAAGGCCAGGATACAGACTCGCTTCCTGTTGAAATGTATTTGTTGCGTTTTTGCAAATACTTTGTATTGAATTCTGTGTTTAAATGTATTTACGCATAGACTAGGCCTATTTGGTGTTTCTATAGCTCCCCTTGTTAGCCTATCGTAAACGTAAAAAAATGGAGTAAGTATTTCCGAGAAATGGCAAAGTTCATCATTAAGTTGTGAAAAAAAGTTATAATTCATGTAAGACTTAAATTTGACATCAATAATTTAAATGAAACGGCTCTTCATCCCTCTCCCCGACCCACTTGACAGTTACTGCCTCTTTCTCCCATTTCACCCCGGACCATGGGGAGAAACGGGACACGAATATTTTTTTTTAGCGTTGTATTTTCTCAATTTGTTACATGCATTAAAGATTCTTTCCCTGGTTTGCAGGCGACTAGTTGCACTTATGATTGAGTACATCCAATATAATGTATATACTGTATGTATTTCATAATTTGTGTGCAAATGTTTAAGTGCCCCCGTTTCTACCTCATCCACCATATATATATATATATATATATATATATATATATATATATATATATATATATATATATATATATATATATATACATATATATATATATATATATATATATATATATATATATATATGTATGTATTTGTGTGTGTGTGTGTGTGTGTGTGTGTGTGTGTGTGTGTGTGTGTGTGTGTGTGTGTGTGCTTCTTTCCGTGACTTGATTTTTGGTTCAGCCTTCAGCCATCTGATGCCTTAAAACTGAAACTTATTCCCTCAAAGATTCTGGCACTTGTCTCCTGAAACCATGGAGCTGTGATGATAGGTCCATGCTGAAAAGAAGTGACACATGCAGAGGTCCTTATCAGTTCAGTAGTTCAGTTCAGTAATATGCGAGAAGAAGGTTAATAGAAAACCTGTAGAACCCGCTCCTATCTATTAATTAGTTGAAAAATTATCTGGTACAAAGAACATTCTGTGAGACAAAATTTGTCCAGTCTATTTTTAAGAATGTTTAGTGTTTCGGCTGATACGACATGGAACTTGCAAGGGAAAACTGGGTAAACTTATCATCATCATCATCATCATCATCATCATCATCATCATCATCATCATCAACAACATTTAACAAGGATTTTTAAAATTTTTCTCCTTAAATGTAGCAAATTTCTGTTCAGAATAGCTCAGTAACACACATGTACAAATATTGCCGGCTCCTATTTCCATTTAAGTGCACATAGTGATCACGTGTCCAATAAACTGAACCATGACGTCATTATACTCTCTAAGCACATGGTTGGCCCTACCCATGATGCCATTTCCGTAAAATGTCGTTCGCCATGTTTTGAATGATACGGAAACGGGCCTTGAAATCCGTATCCATCACGCTTGGTAAGTCTTCTAGTGTACAAAATGCGCAAGCATGTATTCAGCGTATTTGTTTTAGTTGCATGCAAGAATTTTTTGTACTGTTATTGTCACGTTAAAACACAGGATGCGGCAATGTTTTGATCGTAGTCTTCGCGAGACATCTCCCGCCATAAATATGGCTGACAAAATGTATGTCAGACGTGGTATGTATAATGAAACTGTTGCTGGCTTTGTCTTGAGCTGAGTCATGGTTATTCTTTACACTTTTTGTTTCAGACTGATAGAATGAGCTATCAATGCCCGTTCTAAGTATGAACGAAGTGACTTGGGACGAGTCTCACGTCATGATGTCCAATGGTCCGGAGATGTCAGGAGTGAGACACCATTCCAGCGGGATTCGTTCACAGGACGATGCAACGGTGGGATACTTTTTCCAACGACCACAAACGGATATGGCCCAGCAGTACAACAGTAAACGTTGGGCCGTAGGTGACGACAGCGTTATTGAACAAGTAAGTGTAATTTATTGTCAAATCTGCCGTTTTTTCGCCTTACGAGGAGCGTATATAAACACCACACCCCATGTTGTTTTGTTGTGAACTTGCACGTGTGTAATACACAAGTTAAACCCACCCGTCTTTGATGCATTTTCTTTGTTTTAGGTAAGAAATGTGAACGAACTGGAAAAGGACTTTCAGAGTCTGGGATTTACAGATAGAGAGGTAGGTTAAAGTTTTTGTTGACCTGATTTCAGCACACATGTACATTCTGTGAGCCATACTGTTTTGGTTTCTGCACAAATGGCAGGCATCGCGGAACAAAGGCGGCCGCGATCCCTGGATGGACGGATTTCCTCCGGCAGACTTTCCTGTGGCTATGAATAATAATTATTCCATGCCGTGTTGACCCAGATTTGTCAGACATAGTATGCATCGTTTGAACCCAAGCATCAATGTTATATTTGCAGAATGTGGTATCATATTTACACTTCCCGAAAACTGTCGGGGTGATAATGTAACCAACCAGTGTATAGCAAAGGTCTTTAAATTTGTTTCCTCTTTGTTCACACAATGGCCAATGGTTGCATGTCAAGCTTGTGTAGCATGTTTCCCATTGACCCACATTTTAGTTTGTGTCAAGCACAAATTATCTTGCGACAGATGGTCTTACCCAACTTTGAACATGCAGGAAAAGAGTTCTGTGTTCTTAATATTGGGATTTTTTTTTTCTAGCTGATGAGTAATGGCTGCATGTAATTAGCACAAGTAAAGCACAGTAGATGGCAGTGTTTGGATCCCAGGGTTGGGAGGACATGTGCAGCAGCATTGACCAGGAAAAACTATATTTCAGTAGTAGTCCCTCCTTTGAGAGACCACCTGCCTGTCAGACTGCATTAGTCAGGTCGTCTGCAATCTTTTCCAACTTACTGACACTCCAGGGAGACTCTGCTCTGTGACCACTTGACTCTACCCCACGGGTGGTCAGCCATAAGAGGTAGGAATTCATACACAATTCTGGACTAGTATTAAGAATTTTAAGTATATTGTAGCCAATTGGGCTAAAGTGACTGCAGTATTTTATCCAAACCTGGGTGCCATAAGGCAAAACTTGTCTATTTTTTCAACAGCAAGCAGGTATTTGAGTTATAAAAGTTTAGTGGACACTTGAGAAATTGAAAATCTTCTTAGCCATTTAGGCTAAAAGATTATAAATTTCTTAAGTCGCTGACACCTCTGTTATCCTTGCTAATGGCTAGCACCAGCCTAGCAATTTTCTGTGATGTGGCTGGATTATACCAGGTGCATCTTTTGAAATGTAAGATTGTAATGTTGCACACTTGTTTATGTGTTGCAAAAGAAGGGCTTTGTGTCTGTCAAGTTATGGTTTGATGACAATAAGTATTCACAAATAACTGACAATGTTTCTTTAAGTCCATGTCTGGGCTTGTTACATTTACATCTTGCATGCATCGATTGTGCAGCAGGCACCAATTATATATTATTATATATACCTGTCGCAGAGTAAATTATTACCACTGGGACAAAATTTAGAGTGCAAATTGCACATCATGTTATTTGTAGTGTCCTGGACCTTTTTACAGCAAGATGGTAGAGCGTAGTTTTGAGACATTCCATTTACTTGCCTTTTGATTCAACTTGGTCCAGTGCCACTCCAGGCTATCAGCAAATACCACAGTTCAGTGCACATGTTAAAAGGCAGAACCACTGTCCACATGGCACTAGTAATTTGGCCTAGATAGTAGAACCGCTGTTTGCTCGTAAGTTAGACTCACAGACCTTATCCTCTGTCCTACTTTTGTCACGAAGGCTGCAACCATTACAAGAAGTATAATAACCTTTTCAGTTTTTCCTATTATCTTGGTGGTCATCTCACTCCTTGATGTTTGTTGAACTTGAATGTGCATTCTTGGTTCTTGCGTGTATTGTTATTGTGCAGATTTAGATCAAAAAGTCCTTTCGTTTGAGAATGAAACCAAACTTTCTAGATGCTCCTGTTGAAAGATTGCATTGTGTAGCCATTGGAGGAGAAACAAATGTGTATTGTCTAAATGCTATATATTTGGGAGTATGTTCAGTGCAACGTGCTTGTAGTAAGATGGATGTGTGACCAGCAGGATGTGTCTTGAGTAACCTGTCAGGCTGACTTGCATGTAACTTGAATCCTGTTGGTCATTTGGCCAAAATACATATATGTGTTAAGTACATGTTTTATTTTGCATCTATATGTATAATTGGTCTAGATCTGAGTATGTGATTCTGTTATTCAGGCATTGATAACATAGTTTAACTTTCTTTTAGAAGTGCATGCAGTTACAGCAGGTAGTACATGTAGTATGACTATTGCATGGATGTCCGCTAGGGACCAAAGCAGTACAGAAAGATGGACTGTCCACTGGGACGAGTCAAAACCACATAAACAAAGTAAAAATAACATGTATGGCGAAAAGTGGTCAGCCCAAGGGTCGAATTTAGCGGTAGCATTTGCTACCAACTTTTATGATCTGCTACCTATATTTATTGTGCAGTAGCAGACCTTTGCCACCAAAATTTTGGTGGTCAAAATCACAAATTTACCTCTCCAGATCATGTCAAAAAGTGCCTCAGAATGCACTAATTTGCATGCCTGATTTCAAAATTTTCGGGGGGGGGGGGGGCATGCCCCTTCATGCCCTAGGTGGGCTTCGCCAAACTGCATGATTTGCTACTTAATTCTCAGATTTGCTACCAAAAATTAAACTTAGTAGCAAACCCTTGCTACTGGTTAAAGTCTGTTAATTTCTACCCCTGTCAGCCGCATGTGTTTTTTTTTTTTTGAGACACCTTTCATTGGTGTGTTGGCCCCCAAGACACTCTTTTGGCTGTTTAATATAGAAATATAAATGTTGAGCTGGTAAAAGGTGCATGGTTGTACCCTTTGTATATAACCAGTTGCATCTTTTCCATTTGCTCTTCTCTAGCCATTGAAGACCAAATGAAGTTTTCAAAGCTATTACGTTGTAGATGCAATGGCAAAACAAATTCAACCCCAATCAGGATACAGTCAGATTTGTGTTGGATTTCTGCAATCAGGGAAAAATTGATGGAATGGTCCACCCAAAATGGACTTCGGTCATTTTGTCACAGGACTCCGTGGAGTGTGGTAAAATTTGTCTTGTAAAAATAAAATCATGAGGCAATAAAGTGCAATATCTGAGAATTCTTTCATCCACACACCAAATATATTATTTTCATTGTGTGCATGCTGTCAGTGGGAAAAATGTGGCATTAATCTTATGACATAAGAATCTCATGTAAAATTTGGATGTTATATTCCAGTTCTGAGAGATAGGGGATGCATTGATTCCTTTGGAAGGCCATGCCAAATACACCAAAATGAGCCAAATGGCCGTCTCAGTTGAACATGCTCAGTGAAGTGTGTTGTTCTAATTAGGTCACAGGCCAGTCAATGCGAACTTCACCCACTTAACATAGAAATATACAGAGGTAAAACATAAAGCTTTGAAAAGATTTGCTACAGATGACAGGTTCATTTATTAAAAGTTTCCTAGTGCTTGTCATCATCTGTAGGCTATACTGTTTTAATATATGTATATATGATTTATTAAACAAGGTCAAGAAATTTACAAAATGAAAAGTTTGATTATGGCTACTCAGGTTACTTAATAAGCTGCAGTGTTTTCCCTAAGTAATCTTGACCGTGTTGTGGGATTTTCAGATTTTATCAAATTTCAAGAATAAAGGTCCTATTTTCCTATACTTGATAATGGGATGGTTAAGTCAGAGGCCTGATTCCAAAATCACAGCCCTACATGGCTGTAGGGATCTGGGAAAAACACTGTAGTTGAATAGAGAAATGTCACTTCCTGCGTTGAATGACCTCATTCAGCTTATCTCAGGGCTGGGTTGAGATAGCAACTTGGCTTATTGTGGCCTTATAGGGGGGGGGTTAAATATAATGAAAATGTGGTCACTGCTGCACTAAAAAATAGCCTTTCTAGACCGACTGGCTTCTCTTTAGAGGGGCCTCACAAGAATGGGACCACTGTAATGATGACAGGACGGTTCTCAAGCATGCATGAATTTGGCCTGGATAATAATTTCTTTGATTTTTTGGGGGGGGGGGTGTCCAAATAGGAGGTATGCATATTAACTGCTATCCTGTGCTGTCAACTAGACTGCAGCAAAAAACTTGACAGGAAGGAGGACACACTCATAAATGTTAAGCAGGGCCAAATGAGCTTCTGTGATAAAAGGAGCAACTTCAGAAAGCAGTTTCAACTGAAGCAAAGTCATCCACTAAGTTTTAAAAACTATAAGATGCTAACTATATTTAGAAAATTTAATTTGTTTGGTAGAAAAAAAATGTTGTTTCTAGATGGATAAATAACATAACTAGTAAAACTGCCCTGATCATGATAAAGGCATAGTCCTGTTGCCTAGCAGCTGAGGAACTGGAGCAGGTCTGCAATTAATATAGTTAAATATGATTATCTCCTATTGAAACTAGGTGTCGACAAAGACGCTTGGACGCCCCTCTTGCTAACAATTTTTAAAAAGAGCAAAGAAGGTGCCAGTGGTCATATTACCTGCTTTAGTTTTTTTAGCTCTGCTAACCATAGGTTGCAGAGCTAAATAGGACTGATCACTCCTGTCTCACTGTCAGTCCATTTATCCAATAACTTTTGCTTGTGAAGGTGATACCGTCCATAGTTTTCCAGTTAACTTCCAATACTTGCCAAGTGCAGAGGTGGATTTAGTCTTCAAAAATGTGTAGCCAGAGTATGAATGGGGAAGCATAATTAACAAAAAATATTGGTGCGGATTTTGGTCATTTATATGTCATTAGCCAAATTCAAGAAACATTAGCATTGGCTAATGGTCAGGGCAGTCACTCAAGTGGTAAAAAGCTAGGTCAAGTTTGATATTGATGGCACCGCCTATTGTATTACATAACATGCCAGAGATATGTAAATTTTGAAAATGCTGTTGCTGCTATTTTCTTTACACTTGTCAGAATGTCAGTCTGCTTAGAAGACAGACACATTGAAACTTGTTGACACCACTTGCTGTTTACCAAAGATACTGACCAAAATGTGTTGGAAGACATATATATAAATCAGTATGCAAGGACCACTGGTGGCATTAGCAGAGATGTCCAGATTCAGAGATAGGGAATGGTTTTCGTTGTCAAAATCATTCTACATCATTACTGCCGTTTCATTGCAATAAACATAGATAAACAGAGACCTCAGGTGACAAATTTAAATAAATGTTCCAACACCAGGATTCAAAATTATTTTGTTTGGTATTGTATTTCCTTATGGCAGTCATGACACAACATGGTCCTCTTTGGCATCACTATGGATGGGAAAGATTGAATGTTTTTACAGAGAAGGTAAAACAAAAGGGCAGGGCAAATCTCCCTTCTATTTTAAGCTACAAACAACAGTAATAGTGCTGATAATACCAGTTGTACCACAGATGTATATGTAGACCTTGTTTACTGTATAATAGGGCTAACCTTGACCTATACTCTAGGCCACAGAGGGAGAAATTTGTGGAAATAACTTTTTCTTGTTGTCGTTTCGAACTTGCGCATGTGTCAATAAACCATTGCAGTATTTCAATTCGAACAAAAGTCTACCACCTATGGAGTTGTGGTGGCATCATAGGTTTTTAAAGTACCCGAAGTTCATAAGTGTGATTAATCCATCTTAATTTGCCTAAAATACGCATTAGCCCCACGATCAAATTTTGTTATTTGGATGAATGTTAGCTATTTTTTGAGGATGTCACAGACATAGTAAAGAACACAGAAAGAGTGCGAATCATGAAATGGTTTTATTGTGATGCACATGACATAATGAATTGAGATAGATCTGTAAAATTTGCACCAAATGTGCGTAAGGCCAATGGTCCAAGTTTGCAATATGTTCTGTGACCTTGACTTATTTGCCAAGGTCAGTAGGAACTTGAGACAAGGGCACTTAAGTAATGTTAATACTATCAGTAGAGGAGTGAAGGACTTGGTTCTTGTTTGGAACGGCTAGATATTCGTTGGGGCACGGGGGTGAGATAAAGAATGGTACAAATGAGCAAAATGTGGGGCGATTAATTAGACGACACAATAAGGAGCCCTCAGTTACTGTTATTTTGGGAAGGCAAAAGTTTCTTCTTCATCAGGTGGTGCTGCTTGGATATATCTAAAGAAGAATGTGGTCCTTATTTACCTACCCGTGGTCTGTTCGCAAAAAAAGTCTGCTCCTGTTGTGCATTTATACTAGGCCTACAAAGTGTTTTGTCTCTCTTTTCCTTCTCCCAATTTGGGACAAAGCAACCTGAGGGAAAGACTTTTCCCAGTCTGTTTTTTGACTAATTAGTAAGGGGGAAAATTGGGTTTTTTTGACTAATTAGTAAGGGGAAAAGTTAAAACTGCAAAAAGAGAAGGTATTGCTCTGTAAAACCCTTGTTTCCACTTGACCAGACATTAGGGCTTGCTATGTATGTGTAAATATCGGGAGTATCGTGGTATTTCTGTAGCCATTAGAATTGGGTCCATGGTAAAAAAAATTATGTGTAATTTCTAGTGATCACAGAGCTCTACGCCCAGAAGATACTTGATTCATTGGCACTTTGTTTGACAAGTAAACAACAGTCTGTGAATGAGAACATAGGGTATATTTTTATATATATTGGGCACCTTGTTATTACATGGATGTCTGTGTTAATACTATGTATATTAAAGGACAGGATGACCTCATTCCTTGACCAAGACTGTGATGTATTATGTTCCTTACAGGAGGAAAAACCAGCAGGCAGATTAAACAATCAGCAGCACGGTGCTTAAGTGCATGTGTGTACAAGTGGAATTGAATCAATTCCGAAGATAGTACATGCCATGTCAATACAAACACAGTAGACTGCAACCTGTGATTACCTCAACAGGAACATAAAGCCGGACAAACCATGAACAATTTTACAAAGTATTACAATTGTTATGGTCATGCATATCATTCAGGTCATTCCTTGTCAGGGTACCATTTAATTAATAGTGTTTTCCTATGTCTGGTGTATCCCCTGAAATTGCGTGCTGTTTGAGGCTACTTACTGTGCATCATGCAAATATCATGTCCGATAGGCTGACTGCATAATAAGTGAGTGGTAATTGTCTGCATTGCTGTAAGGTTTGTGACCTTGACCTGTACCAGCTTCTAGTGTAGATCATACGAGTGGCGACTTCCTCCGTGCTTTAAATGTATGTCTAGTTTAACCATCTGCACTTAGAGCAACGCAATAATCGTTGACAGTGCCCAAACTTGTTTCTGCAGCTGCTGATCAAAATTAAGCTGTGAGAAATCATTTTCTGCATTCGTAGACAGTTTCCGCATTTTCAGCAGAAAATGCTCAAGGGATGGGGAGCTTGGCTGGTATAGCAAAAGTAAATTCGAGAACAAAAAGAATTATGATAATTTGTGGTGGAATGGACTGTTAATCCAAATGAGGTTACCTCTGTATAAATATTGAGATCAGGGATGTCATGTATGGTTGGTATTGTATGGGTGTACTTGTCAGCCAGCATGGGGACTACTCCATTGGTCCTGGCATTTGCCACTAAGTTCAAACAGTTTGCGAGTCACAGCTTTCAGAGTGAGAGTTCTAAAATGGTTATGTGTACAGGCTCTTAAGTCTTGCAAGTGTTTGGCAAGTTTCAGATTTTAGAGATACTTGCTCAAGAAGCAACAACTGTTTCACAGTGATGTAGATTTTCAAATAGATGTCAGTCAGACAAAGGAACAAATTTGCAAATTTCAAATTGGGTGCAGAATTGTTACATTGTAAATGTCCCCCTTTTAAAGATGCTTCTTGTGTTTACATAAACATATAAATTCACTCTTTTTCTTTGATTTTTATTTATATTTTTTAACAATAACTAAGTGTGCAATGTTGAATTTTTCAAGGAGGCTGGTAATATAGCATGTGAAAGTTTGTCATTAGTCCCACAAACAGTCTAGTTTGATTGCTTGAAAGCAGTGTTGTGTTCTCTGCCACTAAAAGTTCATGGGAGATTTACAATGCTCTTTCGTTTGGCTCCCTGTCCTTCCTCTCTGCTCCTTTCCATTTACTTTGCTGCCTGGCAGTTTTCAGTTTTTTGCACCTATTGCAGATAGTTTTGACATTTGTTGTCTTAACATCGACATATTCCATCATCTAAAAGTAAATTGAAAAATTCTTTTTACAGATCTCCATTTTGTTCATGTTGATATGTTATCACAGCTTCTGGCTATGTTACAGTTCTTGACTTCCACGTCTGCATGAGCCCAGTTTGTCACTATCACATATTGAATGTGCTCCCTTTTCATTAAAATTTCCCTGTCCTCTTCAAAAGCTGAAGAGATCACTGTTAAAAGTATTTCTACTTTTTATGACAGACATTACACATATACAACATTGAGCATGTAATAGTGGTGTGTCATAAAGTAACACAGATCCTGGTCTTGTAGCAGACTGCATGGCGTAAGAAAATCATTGGCCAGAATGAATAGGTAAACATGATCTGGCAAACTAAATTTTTACAGCTAGTGATTAAATGTATTTGGGTCTAAGTGAGGCTTAACTGTGGATAGTTTTATATTACAAAACAATGATGGTCTTATTTTGTGGTAACCAGGGTCAGAAGAATTGTCTTGAAATTACTTATCTGCAGAACAAGTGACACTGTGTCACATGTCCTCCCTAATGCTGACGAAGTTTTGGTTTGAAAGAGGTTTTTTTGGGGGGGGGGGGGGGGAATCATGTCATACAGTGAGTTTGTGTGTCTGTTATGCCAAAAACCTTTGAAATGTAACATATTGTCAATTTTGCCAATTTAAAGTACTTGCCAGTAGGATAAGCGAAATTTGAAAGTCGCTTGTCTTAAAAAAGATTTCACTTGTCCCAAACAGTAGGAGTATATGAATATTTGCACCCTGGTAAATGTGACTTCCTCAAAGAAGTTTGAATACACATGTATCTGTGTTCATTTTCCAGAAATGCGTATAGCATCATTTGGGAAATTTTGATGCTATACGTATTTGACATTGGCTATTATTACAACCACTGTGATCATGGTGGTCATACATCTATAGGAATCGAGAGGTCTTAATTGAGGCATGTTATATGAATGAAGGCAGTGGTTATGAGAAATAGTAGTTAAGGTGATATTTAAGTTAAGATGGTGATGCTCTAAAAACCTGTCAGTGTAAATTCACTTTGAACATTTAAAACTTTATTCATATTTTGGCATATTTTATTGATCATTGAAAACAATAAGAAAAATGAAAAAAACTCTTGAAACATATTTGTTTAATAGGAACTATGTCCACAATAGTCCAATTGAAACGGCTGATAATCCATGAAAATAAATATAGTACACATGAAAGTTATTGCATAAATAGTACTTTGGTTTTTGTTGATGTAGTTATCTCAGAGAGAGATAAAGGTTAGTGTGCACATGTTCACGAACTGGCTTTACTTTCACGGAAAGATTCATTACATGTTGTCTGTAGTGAACTCCACTCTTGAAAACTCACTTTGCCTGGTATTAATAGCACATGTATACAACAGAGGTTTTCCCTGATCAACACAATATATTACGTCCTTTATGTACAAAACAATGGGACCCCCAAATTTTATGTCATTGGGTCCTGTGGGACATAAAAATAATGTTATATTCACTGGTAAAATACTGACCAAAGCGCAGTTTTTTGTCATGCCTACATAACCGAATCCATCTATGTATCCTCAAAGCTCATCAACCATGTTGTCTGACAGCTGGGTCTATAAATAACAACACTGAGCAGCGGGATTTACCTTTCATTACACAGGAAATGTGACGTCATTATACAATATTGCCTAGAGAGGTCTTTGTGTTAACAAGGTGGGGAGAGTAATCGTTAGTGACCTTGCCAAGCACAAATGACAGCAAGCCACCACCTTCAAAGAAGGCAAGGTCATTCAATTCTGCATAGTTGGAGAAATTTCCATGGTTGAGGAAATGTCAAAAAGAAGGAAATGTTTGTAATTATATGATGTGATACCTGCATTAGAGTGAAAGCAACAATTCCTGTCCCGATGGCTGATTTGTGTACAAATTTCCTGAACTCCACTTTAACTTTTAACCAGGCAAGGATTTAAGGAGTCGTGCAGACAGCGACAAAACACTCCATCTTCGAACACAGTTCTAAAATCCATTTCAACAGGTGAAAAGTAAGCATTGAATGGAGAAATGAATTGTACTGAATGGTTATATAAAACAACTATGCATAGTCTGGTGCAATGTTTAAAAGAGAGATAGCTGCCAATATTTTCCTCGACTTAATAATATTCAAGTCTTAACAGGAACTAATTTGGATTCCCACATAAACATCCCCAAGTAATATCGGAATTCGAAGAGTGTATCAAACATGTTGTCAAAAAACACTTATTGGGTAATATTTAATACAAGTGAATTTATGTCGATTATGTTGGACGAAACAGGAAATATTACTGTCTTTACAGACCCTTAGTTAGAATTTGATAGGGGCAACCTAGATCATTTAAAAAGGGCACTATTCCAGCAGAGTATATGTGAAAAGGGCTCTTTTTAACTTAAAACTCCCTGAAAAAGGGCAGCTATGCCTAAAGCCTACAGGTGTGTAAGAACAAATAGTATAAATCTTATTGTGCTGTTACTACTTCTGATTATTCATTTGGTACAATGTAACAACTGGCTCTGTTTTTGAGGTTTTAAGGTAAAAATGGATCAAAAAGAGGGTACAATACCACATATCCTTTAATTCAGCTAATAAATAGGGGCAGGGTGCTGGAGAATTTTCAAAAAGGGCAGAGGGGTGCTACTGAAGAGGGACGGGGTGGGCCGCCCCTCTGAAATGGTGCAGAAAGGGGTCTGCTTTAAAACACTGGCTCTATGTGAAGTACATTGAAACCGGCGAAGCTGGCACTTCATTTCTCAGAAAGGAACATATCAATGACTTGACTCAATTAACAAGTCATGGTCTACAATCATGGTTAAATAAAGAAATAAGACAGATCATAAGTCTGAATTTTTTTTCTTTATTGCATGATTATACATATGGGACCCGAAGAGTACCATATTCATTCCAATTGTAGTACATGCCCTAATAGAAGCAAGCCCCTACATTTTAATTTTGGGTTTTTTATTTAAAATCAGTATTTTTCAATACAACTTGCTTCGGATGAAAATAGAGGGTTCATTGTTGTCATTTTATGCTTTATGGATTCTGTATTGGGTGTAATTGCTCGTGGTATTGTAAATTAAGACATAAATATCATTATTATGAAAGTCTTGGAAAACCATGTCTGCTCCAGGAAACTTGTCACAAGCACAGTCTGCTACTATTGGAATGAATACAGTATCTGCAAGGAGTCCTGACGACTGGTAAATATAAAAGCCCAGGTCAAATCCTGATACAAGTAAATTTTTAACAATGTTTGGTAAGAGCAAACCACATGAGCGGCATCTGAAAATATGTAAAGTTTGATAATATATGTACACAGTCATGTAACACTTTAAATCTGAATGATGGGAAAAATCATTTTAGACGGAACAAGAACTTTATATGTATGTTTTACATTTGAGTGATTCTCTCTATCGCATAAATAAATCTTTTCTGTAGAGAAATGCTCAATGATTTGGACTTTTAGAAATAAAATTCATTTGGTATGTTTGAGTGTAATTTGACGTATTGTTTATTAGTGTGTTAGTTCTAAATATTAAGCCGTATAACAAGGCATCGTTAATCTTCCCCCCCCCCCCCCCCCGTTTATTTGTGAAAAAGAGTACGATTGAGAATTATGGGTGAGACTTCTCAAGATAATATGCTCTAGATCAACAGATTTTCTTGGCATGGAAAGCTGTTGACTTAGTCTTAATTGAAGCAGGTATGGTTCTGGTCATAGGCTAAAAACCCCAGAAGATAGCCATCTGTTTCTGGATGAAAGGTAGGCCTTGATGAAGTGTGGCCTTGTAAGAGGGTTGCCTACTCTTGAGGGGAAATAAAACACCGTAATTGCTGCATCTGGAGATGTGGTGTCTCAAAAAGG
Organism: Hermodice carunculata; assembly: GCA_964020975.1. NCBI lineage: Eukaryota > Metazoa > Annelida > Polychaeta > Eunicida > Amphinomidae > Hermodice > Hermodice carunculata. The sequence goes on along the minus strand of OZ026623.1, from coordinate 53,227,149 downwards.
GGTGGTCTCACAGCATGGGGTCAAATTAGTTACACACTGGTAGACTGGGTAATATGGCAAGCATCTCCCACGAAGGGAACTGGTGTTACCCGAGGCCCCAGCCGAGGGTAATTCCAGTTCCCTGAGTTAATCCCACTTTCTATGTAGTTTCTAACTTACTATGGATCTTTCCAATCATAATCTGGGACCATTAGGGCCTCCGGTTTTCCATTTTTCCTGTTCTGCCATTTTGTCGTCCGCATTCTACTGTCAGAGCCGTTTTCACTTTAGCCGCTACGTGTTGCATGGTATTACTACAGTAATACCAACCCCATGTAGGTAATACCATAATTTCAGTCAGGTGCGGCAGGCATTTCATGGCTGTTAACCAATCAGAAGCCTAGAAACTACATAAAAATGGGATAATATGTGACATTTGGACTCATTTTCATAGGCCTATTATATCCACCTGAGATACACATCAGTCTTTCTATCAGGATTTTTCTTTCTCCTCAGGGGGTCACAAGAAGAAAAATTACGGAGAGAGGACTAGATTTTTACCAATTTTACATGTAAATAAACAAGACTTGTGACCTTTTAGGATTTTCTTAGCAGGTATTTAAGGTTTTAAAGGGTAATATACCCCTGTTTGGGGGTTAATGGAAGCACTGATTTAGAGCAGTTCTCGCTGCTGATCAGACTGTGGAAAAGAGGTCCAGGTATGTAAGACAGATAAAGGAGGATGCATGGGGACGTGAATTTCATGTGACAATACTTCAGTGGACAACCAGTAGCCAATCAATGAGGTCAGATTTGTTTACCCACCAGGTGGCTCAACTCGAGAAGATACCAATCCAGGGCCAGAATTTTGCAAAATTTTGTGAGAATCCATTTGGATTTTTATTAATTAGTGGTCTTTTTAAAGAAAGACAAGTTTAGGAGAATCTTTAAGAGAATGGATTGTCGCCGAAATTCTGGCCCTGCCAATCCTAAGTTACTGGTGGCGCCATCTGTAATACAACTCCAATTGAACCTAGTTTAATTGATGACCTCACTCTTAATTCTTACTGGCCTGAAATATGACATGCTTTGGTAGTTTTCCTTGGCGTGGGTTTGGTACAGTGGAAAAGGATTGAAGTAGGGCATGTAATCCCAACAAAATCATAGATTTTTTATTTCTGTATTCTTTTACCAGGGTCACTGGCTCAGTACGGCAATACTTGACTTCCACCAGGCCTTGGGTGATACATGGTAAAACAATATGAATGACATGATATAATATAATAACAAAAAAGAACAATAATTAAAAGCGTGTTGTGGTACAAACACTTATAAACTCTGGTAAAACACAATTAAAAAGTCAAATAAACAATTGACATGAAAAGTCTATATACATCATGTTGCTATGCAAAAACACAATTATTCCGAACATTTCGAGAAACAACACATTGACATATATATATATATATGTAAAAGTCTGTCGCAGCCAGCTGGGATATATTTTTGCTATTAGGATAAATGAGCTGAAGGAAGGGGATATAACCTTTGATACCAGTTTTTAAACAAAGGAAGGGTTGGTTGAGATCTCAACCAATCAACAGTACTTCCTGGTGTGCTTGTCGTCAGGATAAATTACTGCAACTAGCTGTATCAGAAATTTCATGTTTGATGCCTGCAGTTTTTCTATTGTCCAAAAACGTGGAAAATCTTGTTTGGGCAGGCACTTAAGGAAGTCAGTCGGTTACCTGTAGAAATCCTTTTCAGGATTGTCCAAGGACAAGGAGGAGGGTTGCACTATACACCACCTATATTAAATAATGTAACAAAAAAGCACACCTGCACAAAAAATAAAAACTGGGAAATCAGAGACTTTATTTTTTAAATGGTATGACTTTATCTCTTCTTTTACAAGATGTCATAACATATTTTTTAAAAAATCAAAGAATTTTTTACGTTGAGCAATGCCAGTCATTTGAACATACGTTAAAATCTACAGAGAATTAAAACGTTACACACATTAACTTTGTCATCTATTTCACACCTTCTCATTACTTTCTACGTAATGTAGCTCACTTTAGATTTATTAAGATGTTTTTATTAAAAGAAAAATGGATGGTTTATAAAGTGTTCAGTACCTACATGTGGGCCTATTGTTCAGGGATTTGTTGATGAAAGTTAGCACTGATGTATCATCTGTACCTGTTGTAAGTTCACTGAACCTTCCTGTTTCACCCCTAGTGAGGGATTAATCAGGCTAAAGTTTTGTCACTGATACTTGCCAGACGTGAAGTGTTGCGTGGATTAATTTGGCTTGCCTATAACTGTATCATGCCATCCACCTTGTGGCAAACTGATAAGCTGCAGTTTTATGCAGATGGGCAATAACCGGACTGGTTGCCATGACGATAAAGTAACAGGTGGATGGACCAGTGCAGACTCCAGGGATACAAAGTGTCCTTGTGTTTACAGACCTACATTGTTGCTATAACATATTGTCTTCATTTAGCCCTAAATCAATAGAGGAGAATCTGCAGCTTCCTTGAATGCGGTGAATCCAGATGGCCCTCCTCAACAGTTAACCCCAAATCTTTCAGGTGTCACAAACAGGCAACTAAAATAAAGTAGGGCAGGTGATTTTCAGACCCGGGAAAACAGAATTATTGATTTCGGAAGGAATGAAATGGAAATGTGTTTTTTTTTTTCTGGTGCGGTTTGTTAAAATGAATTTTTTTCCTGGATTTCAATGCAATCTGTGTTTGCAAGGTTGTTTATATACTAGTGCTGCAGAATTTATTCTTGGACAAACTGTGCATCATAAATATTCCATATCTTTTTCTGTTATTTTATGAAATTTGACAGCTGTTGAGCATGTGACACACACACACATATATATGTATGTATGTATATATATATATATATATATATATATATATATATATATATATATATATATATATATATATATATATATATATATATATATGTATTCATTCCTGGGAAAAAGAACAAATGTTGCTTTTTTGTCAAGTGAATGCCACCATCAAAAGAGTAATCAACTTCAGTCTCTTATACTACATGTATAGTGTGTTTGTGCCAAGGAGGTTTAATGACGATTAAAACCAGCAGTATTGAAGAAACAGAATTGAAATGAGACTAAATTATGCTGAAGAATTGAAATGAGACTAAATTATGCTGAAATAGAATTGGTTAAATCCAAGATTTCATAAGCAGATCAATTGCAGGGCAGGGTGGGGGTATATTTGTCATGTACAAAGTTGTCCAAAGATGTTCAATCACTTGTGCCAACAGTCGTGTATCTTACAAAGCAAGCAGCATGTTAGCCAGACATGAAGAGACTGAAGGAGGGTGCCAAGCATTTGATTGGATGGCAGCCAACATGTGACAGAATTAAAAATGTGATTAAGGTAAACCGGATGTCATACATCATGACCTGGGTTGTATTGCTTGTACCTGATGGGCCATTGACTGCCCGTGCATCTCAAGGCCTCAGTAAAGACTTTATGGTTGGTAGTGGACAAATTATTGATCAAGACATTCGGTGATTGAGTTTACAAGAGAATAATATATACAATCTTGTGTACTATGCCCAAAACATGACATAAATAGTTATATGTTGATCATTCAGATGGTACATTGGTGCATCAGTAAAAGTCAATCTGTGGTTCACCTTTTCTGGGTGCACACAAGAACCATCATCATATGCCAGTGGTTGGAATACAGTGAGACATACAACAGTTGCTGAAATTGTTGTTTTATTTCACGTCCGATGGAGATTGATTCTCAAAACTAAGTTAAAAAAGAAAAGTTTGGTCGCACTTCATAATGTTCAACGCTTTCCTGGTCAACAGGAAAACATTAAAGCAGATGAAAATTTTAATCCAGCCTTTTTTTTTTTTTTTTTTTATTATTGTGGGTGATTTAAACTTAACAGGGTTAAAGGACAAAAATAAAATGAATCTGATGCAGCTTACGAATTTTTGTTTGTTTGTTTTCCTGTGGTCACAATATTGTGCCCAGGTTAAAGTTGTAGGTGACACTTAGGTTCATTCCAGGTTCAGAGAGAACCCCAGAAACAGACCTAGCCCCAACCTTTGTAAACCTCAAGAACAAACTGTAGTGTAATTGTCAATGCTGAATAATGCTCTTCAGGGTTTGAAGAAAAATACTTTCATTCTGGATAGCAGTTCACCTCTAGTTCAAAGTAAGGTATGTTCATAAAAGATCATGGGTGAAAATTTTCAGTTTAGAGACTGAATTCAGTAAAATGTAGACTGACCTAGCCATTACAAAGCATAGGGGAAACTACTTTTTCATTGAATTTCAATAAACTGGACCCAAGTCAACTTTCACCTATGTAAAATGCAGCATTGTCAAAAGTGCTATATAACTCATGATTGAATAGCCACACCTGTATTTTGACTGGCAAATTGTGATGGGTTACAGGTTGAACCATTCCCTACTCTTCTGGGTCTGGTTCTCAACCCAAGATCAATGTTGACTTGAAATTCAAGAGCTGAAATGGACCTCACAATTAATCATAAAGATGTTTTTGACTCCCTGTACTGGCTGTTGGTATTGCTGTATTTGGAAAAAAAAAAAGACGAGCTGGGAAAATATGTGCAAGGAATTAGCATTATGAAGACCATGTCTGCATGATCCTGGCTTGGTGCAAAATGAGCAAATTTGACTAGGGCAAGGCCGAAAATGACGGTTGTCCTCCTAAAAAACGCCTGATCAGTTTCGACACTGCTGTGTCTCATCAGAGGCTGGTGTAAAGGCCGTGTGTGCATGCTTCATATAGTTGGGTGTAACATACATGTAACTAGGGTCCAGGTGTATGTTTCACGTGTTTGGGCTTGCACGTGTGACGTGACAATGGCCTGAACTGACACTGTTGTCATGTCTAACCCAGTTTACAATGCACTCTGGGTACACATGTGTCACAGCTGTAACACTCATTATACCCTGATGACCTGTGGTCATCTTAAGAAGTGTATTGGGGCAGTGGTGTGTATAGCAGCCTCCACCCTCAATAAAGATTTTTTCACGGCTCGTTGGTTTATGAAACTAATGTATCATAAGTGTGTGAAAGTGGTGTTAGTAAGCAGATGAACTTGAAGGTAAAAATTTAGCATATAATAGAACAAGGAGTTCGTTCATCTGCCCATAACATTGAGACCAAAAGGTTCTGTCGTGCACAGTTGATGGATCCAGTGTGTTTCCCTTGCAAGTCTGAGTTGGTGCAAAATGAGGTTTGGGCCCATTTGTTTTTCATTGGTCACAAAGGAACTGAAGTGTTGACTTGCCAAGTCCCAGGCACAGATGTATGTGCATACTTCCTACAGGGCAAGAAATGTGTTTACAGGTCTGCTTGTCCACAGGACAAGTGATTTTAAACTTCCATTTGTGCCTCAGATAAAACTACAGTGAAAACTCTTTATGACACCATCTGTTCTGGAAGAAGTGGGTCTGATGACTGAGTATGTCCGATAAGTGAGTCAAAGAAACAAAATAAACATTTTCCCATGAAAATTTGTGTCTTTATATTGAATATGTTGGATATCAGAGTGTCGTTATAATGAGGTTTCACTGGAACAGGTATTTCACATACAGATCATGTCCGTGATTTTAACAGAAGTTTTAACTTCAGGCTGTTGCACTTCGTAAATTTTGAGGATTAAAGATTGAAAGTCAGTTGTGCCCCAGGAGGATTCCACTTTTTCCTGGACGATAAGATCACAAGAATTTTCTCACCACCATTCCCATCTGTACTTTATGTAATGGAGAAAACACAAACATGGAAGGACTTTCGGAGCAGAAAGTGGTGCAGGGAGTAGGAGTAGCAGGAACTCTCTCCCATTTGTTTCCCCGCCAGAAGCATCTAACCTGGGCCACAGAGGTGAAAGATGAAAATCTTACAGTTCAGCCAGTGATGTAATTACAATTACACACCCATGTACTTGCATGCGTTCAAGGAACTGGAAGATGTTATGCAAGGAGGGGGTGGGGTGGTGGGTGGCGGGAATTTTATCTATAAGACCTGATAGATTTATTGTAAGAGGACTTCTGTTCAAATTGCCAATCTGTAGCCTTGTACTTGCATATTCCAATTGTGATAATGATTTGCGATTTGTATTCTTGTGTGAGCTTTCCTTATTTGCAGACAATTAAATATTTTAGACAAGGTTTATTTGTGAGATATTAAGGCAATACACCACAATTTCTACTTACTCTTTTGTTAATATGATGTAACAGATAGCTAAGCAGTGTTGACAACATGTCCCAAGCTGAAGAGTCCTCTGAACAGGCTTTGGTCACCAAACCATATCTTGGAAGCCATTGGTTATGCTAAGCTTATGCCAGGCATGTGCAATGGGCATGTAGTCCCTTAATGAGCTGTAGGCGGAAGTATTTGCCACGTGCTGCAAAATCAATCACATCACAGGTGGAGACATGTGAAATGTCAATATCAGTTACTGTCAAATGCCCGTCATTGTGAGACTTCCAAGTAGTGTGCTGTACATTGGTAGGGTGGGGGGGGGGGGGAGAGTGTGAATAACAAGTTCTATGGGTAGGAATGTTGAGCACCACGTGGGAGGAGACACTAGGAGCAGCTTGTGCCCATTTAACCAAGGACCAGTTGTTCTTGCTCAGAACTTGCTGCGTAATCATGTTGTGAGCTTTAATGGTTTAACTTTTCTAGGCCTGCTTTATTTGACCTCGTAGTTTGCCTTTGGGGTGGTCTTCAAGAAGCCCTGGATAGTGTTTTTGTTGAGTTTGCTTGCATTTTAAACCCAAATTTATAAAGTCCCTAACTAATGCTTTTTTTCTGTGTAATGTGACCTCTATTGAGAGACCACCTGCTAAATCTTACCACTTTTTGTTATGCCATAGGGATGTTTTCTCCAAAAAAAAGAAGCACTGATTATGTTCTTGTTTACATGTGCTGTGATACTTGTGACAACTGAACACCCCCGTCTCCAGGGACTCGCATAAATGTTCAAGCATTGCAGGTGTTTGGTTGCACATGTTTTGTGCATTTCACTTTGTTTTGTTTTAAGAAAAGACCATTGCATGAATATACAGTACCTTATGCCTGCAGGCACCACAAACTGGCTGCTTGACTAATCAGACTGAATTACATTCGCTTGTTTGACTAATCAGACTAAATTATTTGCTGTGTATTTGCTGCTTTTGGTTAACATATATATGTGATATGGTGATCTCAAGCTTATTGTCTTTACATTATACCTGTCTGAATACCAGTTACAACATTAGGGCTTTATTGTATCACTAAACTCTTTAAGTGCCAAATTTGGGACTGAAAAAAAAGCTGTTGATTTGATGTTTTCTATGGAATTAGAGGCATGCAGGTACTTGAATGAAAGGTCTTTTTACGAGGAATACGTATCTGAGATCCTAATGATAATTCAGACTTTTTGACTCTAATAGATTGAGAAAAGACCTGATTGGCACTGAAAGAGTTAACAGACATGCTTTAATAATAACTTTACTCCAGTCAAAAACTTTCCTGGAAGCAACAGAGCTACCAGAATTGAAGTCTAATGATGTTTTTTCCAGTTCTGCAAGAAAAGGAAATGTATCCTGCAAAAGGAGCAAAGAGGCCAGTGGGTCACTCATTTGATTTTTTTTAATGGAAAAAAAAAAAATAAAATAAAGAAATAAAATAATTAGAAAACAAGGCAAAAAATTAGAGGACAAATAAGGATAGAAGTAATGCATTCCCAGTTGACAGTACCACAGTGTTCTTTAAAGGAAAATTAATGAGGGGAGCTTCCAAGATAGGAAAAAAAAGGACAGCAAAATGGTGTTGCCAAAGTTGTTACCTGGACTGAGATGAATCTCTGGGATGTGAGAGCCTAGTTGGAGCACAGTATCATGAGACAGCTAAATTCCCAGCAAGAAATTCAAATATGATGTCCGTCACCTGTTACTCGACAAACTTAGGGGTAGGAAGAAGTAAATTAAGCCTTTGCCACTTGAATTGAGATGGAGTAAACATCCCTTCTTTGGCAAGATTTGGACTCAAGGAGCCGAACCCTTGCCAAGGAAAGCTGCTGGCCTCCAGGGTAGTGTTATCTTCATGGCTGTCACCTGCAGTTCTGTTTAAATTGTTTTCACAACTGTTGAAATTGGTCAGAAGCATTGAAGCAGACTGCTTTTGACCACCAGTAGACTTTCACGTGTTTAAGAGGGACTGGGTCACATTTGTTTTTTTTTTAAGGCAGCTTTCAAAAAGTCTGAGAGGGTTCTGACAAGGCTGAGAGAAAAAGTCAAGTCAGGGGGCAGGTTAACGTTTTGGTCATTCTGCTGACAGCATAGACATCTACCGTCAACAAGAACATTTTATTTTATGTTCCTGTATTGGTGAAAAGGCCTGCAGTTACCGAAGGTCTATATTTTCACTGAATAAGGTTGTATCTGCAAATGAGGCACAGACATGACCACATACGACCTTGTGTGGCTCATAAATATCTAGAGATAATCTTCTCAGTTGTTCCATCTTCAATAACAAGATCATTCACTATCAATACTGCAGGGTGCGAAAATTCCTATGATCCGACGTTCCGGGACAAGCTAAAGCTCTTCTCGGACAAGTGACTTTCAAATTCAACTTGTCCTGCTGACAAGCTATTTTTTTCTTTTTTAATTGGACTGAAATTACGTCTGTTTGTATGCACGGCAACATTGATGATGAGCAGTCAGAGTCTTCGCGACTCTTCATATGTTGGCGGTCACTGTGGTCCGTGTGAACAGAACATACACACCAATGCAGGCATGTGGGTGGGGACGCCAATGCGCAATAGGTGATGATAATCCCCTGGCCTAAAGTAAACAATCCAGGTTTAAACAATTACATGGTCAGCAGGTGTATTCAACAGGACTTGACCACCTACTTGATTTCTGTCAAAACAAGCAGGTATTTTGACCGTTGCGTGCATACGGCGACGAGATCAAAGGTACTAGCAGTCATGCATTGGGGCGTATTGGCTTTCGCCCGTATCGGGGCAAGGTCACAGCACCTCACCGTCAGTCTAATCTGCCCTAACGATGACAAAGGAACATCAACAAATTTTAAAACTTGCATGGCGAATTCTTGAGCAAATTAGCATCCAAGACAATTTATCGGTGGGCTCTAAAAGTGTTGGAGAGATCATGTAAAGGTGCCGCAAGTTGACTTCCCAGCCAAACAAAACACACATCTGCCAGTCACATGCAAGTGACCGCGTGAAGTAATCTACGGTGAACGGAGCATCATGCTGACTGATATGTCACACATTCGGCATTTTTCTCTATCCCCCTACCTTTGCGTATTTGCCTGTGACTCCAAATAATTGTTGCTATAAACACTGGAATCTTTATTTTCGCATGCTGCAATTAAAAAAAAAAGCTTCCCGTTTGTGTGTTCCCTTATTTTCGCATGCTGCTATTTTCGCATGCTGCAATTAAAAAAAAAAGCTTCCCGTTTGTGTGTTCCCTCCATAAATTTCGGAAGGTTCACACACGTTCACAGGGTGGAAGCCATGATGAACACACTGTAACACGAGCCGTGATTGGCTCATTTTTGCATGCGACTCAATTGACCAATCAGGTGATGTGTTGTTTGTCAGACCACATGGCCAATGCAGCTGTTTGTATACAGTGGTTGGAAGGATGGTGACCGCACACTCGATGTGCATTACAAGGAGAGGGATTTCTGATTTTAAATTCTTCGTTTGAATTTGAATTTAGAACACCATTTATTACTAGGAACTTGCCGATACTGTGTACACAAATTGGCAACGATGTACCGATAGCATTCATGGTAGTACGCAAACGATGGCGTCGATGTGCATCCCATCAGCGGCAAGAAGAAGGACGATGTTAAAACCAATACAACTATGAATCTGTATTAAATTAATCTGGAACAGACTTCCAAAAATTACACAGTATTTTTCATCGTGAGTCGCCCTGTGCAAGTAGTTTACTTTTCAATGTGTATTTTTTTCTTCTTTTTTTTTCTTTTTTTTTTTTTTTGTTTTTTTTTGTTTGTTGCCATTCTTTTCTGTTTGCAGTCATAGCTAGAATTGTGTTAAAAATTGACAGATTTTTGCCGATTTACAAGCAACAATAAGTGCCAAATTAGGGTAAATGGTTTGTCCAGGGCTTTATTTATGGATTGATGAAAATGAATATTACTTTGTTTGTCGCACCGGGTTATATTCAGACAAGTGGATTTTGCATACGGACAAGTGGATTTTAAAATTCACTTGTCCTGCCGACGAGTGCTTTTTAAAAAAATTTTTCGTGCCCTGACTGTGATCTGAGGCACTAAGTCGGACAACAGGAAAAACACCTATGGGTATCTTTACCCGTCTTGGTTGTAACTGTGTTCACACTGTATGCAACATGTATATGACATGTATACCAGTCTGCTTGTTCATGTGGCCTTCGTGTATATCTGTTGTGCATCTGACACAGTAACAGTTGTTTTAGTAGGCTCAGTGACATGGTTCATGCTGAACCACATCAGTGTTTTGATACAGTTGCATTTTAACACACACACACACACACACACACACAGTCTCCCCCTCCATTAAACTGGCCAAAACCAGCCAGTGATGTCATCTGCTTATGCTTTTGACTAATTTTCATCAAAAATGAAAATGAGTTTGAACAACAATAGCACATTTTTTTGCAGATCTATTAAGTGACACAAACAAAGCTAGGCACTCAGAGGAGTGCTGTCTTCAACCGGCTCTCCTGTTTTGGTTTTTATTTTTAGACCCATAAAACTATATATATTCTTGTTGCTTAGGATCTCTAGATTATATATACACCAAGAATAATTTAAAAACTCATTTTTGGGGGCAAAAAATGGACATTTTATGAAATGGTCTGATTTGGAGATTTTTCTCCGGATTCTCGAAAAATATAGTACTTAAAACCTAAAAAATTTGCAAAATGAAACTTCGAAGACATGCCCAGGACAGGTTTTTTGCGTTTTGGAATATGGTTTTTTTAAGGCAGTTTTGTGCCCCCTAAACATGAAGAAGTGTTCATTTTCACCAGCATCATAATTAATAATTGATTACAATTTATCTATTGCGTTTATGGAAAAAGTGAAGGAACCGAACCTGGACATGACTACAAAGTTTCATTTTGCAAATTTTCGAGTTTTTAAGTACTATATTTTTCGAGAATCCCGAGAAAAATCTCCAAATCGAACCCTTTTGTAAAATGTCCATTTTCCGCCCAAAAAAGTGATTTTAGAATTTTTTCTTGGCAGATATATAATGTAAAGATCCCAAGCAACAAGAATTTGTATAGTTTTATGGGTCTAAAAATAAAAACCAAAACAGGAGAGCGGGTTGAAGACAGCACTCCTCTAAGTGCCTAGCTTTGTTTGTGCCACCTTAAGTTGCAGCAGACATACATGTACTGTGCACAATTATTCTAAATTTTTGACATCATTCTGTGTGTTGGCAAATGCTTGGGAAGTCTAATTTCCATTATTATGAAGGGTACGTTTGCAATAAAGATCATGAATGTACATGGCCTATTCCTGATTTAGTTGTTCAAATTGCAGTTAAAAAGGGAAAAGAACACACTCACTTGAAAGGCACTTTGAGCCACTGTGTCACTGTGCCAGACCAGTTCCATTTCTAGGAGGTTAATATTTTATCAATCCCTTCCCGTCTTCAAGAGGGATTTTAGTGTCAACATTGATTGCGCGCTTATCTATTGGGTCACAATTTTGATAGTTTCTGTATGTTTAAACAAACTGTGAGAGAAGTGTCCATGTTTTTGTCACAAAGGTCGACCAGAATTTGGAAGTTGATCCTGCTCTGCAACTGACTCATGGTATCATTTGCAGAAGGCCTACAGTTCTTTATTTTCAGTTCTGCTGACCATAGGTTGGAGACTTTATGCGATCTCTCTATGTCAGTCCTTCCCTTAACAGTAGCTTCTCAACATAATAGCCTCTACAATATATAAGTCAGCCCCTTTGGATTTTTTGGACATACTTTATGTATGGAAATCTAGGTTATTCTCATTATTCTTGGTGTCACCTGGTGGATTATCAATTTATGCAATACAAGGGGCCAAAAAGTTAAGGGGCAGGTCAAAATCCCAAATGAATTAAATTGACACCAATGGCTCCCTCTATAGTTATAAATATATGATCATGTCCAGATTTTGAAAGTTCTATATTTGATTTTCTCAAGAAAAAAATTAAGCTTATCGTACCAGCTTGAAGGAAATGGGATCATATTGGCAACTTAAAATCTTGGTTATTTAGGGATGACCAAAGCCTAAATATTCCAGGTTAAGTTGAAAGACGGACCTGCAATGAAAGATAACCTGCCATATGTGACCACTTGTATCTAGCAGTGGGATGGTCTTCGATAACAGGTGCCATTGTGTATGTGAAATTGTCAATACAAATGTGTGAGTATAGATGCACCATGACAGCGACATTTATTTTGGAAGAAGTTGTTCTGGAGAATGAATAAAATAGTGTACTGTCAAAATACACATGTGTACCATTGGCAGCTGATATTTAAGGCAACTTTATTAACTAATAACATTAGTGCTAGTGCTACTTAACGGACCACTGTATTTTATTTTATTGCAAAAAAGAAAGAGGACTTATAACCAACTTACGGAGTCGAATATCTTTTTATTACTACCCCTTCCCCCCAAGCACACATACACACAAGAGTGGGGGGGGGGTATAGGTTGGCACCATGTCCACCACCAGTCCTCATGCAGTTCTGTCTGAAAATTTATTTTCTTAGCAAATATTTTTTTGTATGCAGTAATACGTACAGATATCAAACTTCATATGTAGCAGTATCTTGGGATAGTAGTGTTTCATATCAAAATTCGGCCACTGCAACCTTTGGCTCTTCATTTTGACAGATGCTTGTGAGTGACATATTTCCTATACTATAAGACCCACAGAATCCAAACGTGGTGTGTGCATTACTTTTAAGATACTGATGTGTTGCCCATCAAAATCAGGCCACCTTAATCTTTGACCCCATCATAGAAAGTACTTGTCCAGGCCATATTTTCGATACTGTAAGAATTACAGATACTGTTGACTTTTGATGGGAGACACGCTTTGTTTTTCCATGCAATATGACTGCCTTTAGCATCAGTAAAATTGCTAACAAGTCAAAGAGGAAAACTGATTGCTCTGCATATTAACAGTACGTAGATGTATGCGATAACTGGGTCCATCTTGTCCTGGTCATTTAGAAGTAAACACAAGTTGCAAGATGGCTACCTCTTTCCTCAGGCACTGTGCTATCCCGTGCACGATATGTAGACACAAACTGCATAAATACTGTTGAACTTTCCTAATCCTATGTTTTAAGTCTACCAATGTGGAAAATCAGATATACTGATGAATGGTTCATCATTTTCAGATGAGTAAGGACTGACCCCTTGGGGGAGTGAACACATGGTACTGTGTACACTTTTAGCAGTAACAAAATGATGATTAAGTAATCAGGAACAATCTGGATTTGCCACAGAAACCAGTTAATGCTTTTGAGAGCCCAGTACATTTTGCTAAAACATTTTAAATCGAAATAAGAACCAAAAGTGGCCCGGTTTTTTTTCATGACTTTGTTTCTGTCATTGTTAACCAAACTGGGAGGTCATCATTTTTAAATGTGGGAAAGTACTTCTGTGGGTGTGAGTAATGAAAAAGAGTGCTCTGTTTTCTCTCTCGGAAATGTCAGTAAAATTGAAGAGTGTTACAACTGGTTCTTGCAAGTGAGCAGTTTTAATTGTGCCTGACTGCATATGAAGTAAACAATTATATGTTTGATTGTGCATGTAATAGTGTGTAACAAAATATTCGGCAACCTCAGCTGTGGAAGTGTACTTGCTCATTTCTCCTTCAGGCAGTTTCTCGTACAGAGATGCAGAATAGTCACTTTCAGTTGTCTGGTCACCCACCAGGTTTATGCAGAGGAGGGACATTCTGAAGTGCTGGCAGGAAATTCACACTGATAAATTTTGTCTGGGTAAGCATGCAAAAATGTCACGAGTCGCCACAAATTTAAGCACAGGAGAAAAGTTATGTCAGCTGCTGGCATGTGCAGGTTCCTGTAGGATAAAGCCAAAAAAAAAGGTGATGAATTTATTTTGACTTCATAATTGACAATTTCAGTACTTCCAATGTGCAAACAGTTTTAATTAATTTGAAGTGAGAGTCCATGCACAAAAAGATCAGAGTTGTGTCCTGGTCCTGTATGTGAATTTGTCATCATATGATTATACAGCATATTTGTACCGACACAAACTACTGTACAAGATAAATTACTTTTATGCTGAACACAATTGCACACAGTTTTTACTGGAAGCAGTCAAGTGGTGACTTTTAATGTACCAGGAGTTTTCCAGGTTGTAATCTGGTATTCGTCAACTGCTGAGGGCCAGTTGAAGATGAAACTGGTCTTGCCTAATGGATGTCAGAATGAACCAATATTTCCAAGTTGCTCCAGAGATGTAAATAAGATAGAGCATATATTGGGCAAAGTACCTTGAAAATGTGGTCATTTAACCCTTTCCCCCTTGAATTGACACTAGTCAACAATTTTCTTGGCATGAGTTGGGCACTAGGTGCCCAACTCATGCCAAGGAAAGTTGTTGATCTGGGGCATGTGATCTTGATGGGGCTCATCCACAATTCTCAGTCAAAATTGTTTTTCACTACTGTTGAAACTAGTTGAAAACACTGTTGCTGAGGACATTTGACCACCAGCCCGTTTTTGGCCGGTTTAAGGGGGAAAGGGTTAAGAGAGATGGTCTCAAGACAGGTTTCACCGTGAAACTGTCTCTGAAGAGAGACAACATTTTTTAGACCCATTATAATGCTTCAAGGTTTAGAAATTGAGTGCTTCGATTGATCTCAATATTTTTGACCCAAGCCCCTGACAGAAAGTTCATCTGATGGGGGGAGGGGGGGAATATAAATGTAAAGTGTATACTTTGAAACTTACCTTTGCACGTCTGAAAACAATGTCGTCAGTGTTCATAACTTTAGTTTAACCCTATTCATGCTGCATAAATTTTTTCACCACATCCCCCACAGCACTGAATAAATTTCAACCATCAAAGTTTTTATGTCAAAAATCATAATGCTCTTTACAACATGTAGGAATGTTTCACAAAAAATTGGAATATGGGTTTGGCATTTTGATTTGCCACATAACCAAATACAATGTCTAAAACCACATTAATAGTGCTCAATTAATCAGAAAAAAAACTTCAAATGTATCATTTGTGGGCAATTTGAGAACGTTTCAGCGGTAAATCCATGCAAAAATTGCTTAAACGATGGTAAATTTGCATGTTGCTTTGATGGCCAGACAGACAGTGATCAATACCTTCCTGTTGATCTGCTTTGTTTATTTTCATTTTGAAGCATTGAGTCTCAGCTGTCAATCTGAGGGAGGAAGTATCTCATTGGTTAAATATAATTTGATTGGGTCAAAACATGCATTAAAAGGTCATTCAGTGCCAAAATTTTGCGGGAATCTATTTGATTTTTGTCAATTAGTTTTCTTTCTTAAGAAAGACAAGTTTAGGAGTATCTTTACGAGAATGGATTCTCTCCGAAATTCTGGCCCTGGTCATTCACAGATAAAAACTGGACATGAGCCACAGTTTTCTGTTGCCTGAAAATGACATTATGCAAATGGCAGGACTGCCACATTTTTGTATTTCATATGCTCTAATAGAAAGCAGTGAGCCTTGCGCACATGTACTCCCCCTGTACTTTCGCCCACCAGTGTTTGGCATCTACGGGAAATGAAAGGAGTCACATGCAGCTGCAATGAAAGTGTGTGTGTCAACACACACTATTCTGTTTTTCCTGAAATTCTTTCTTTCTATTTTCTTTACCAGCGAATTTGCCCGACACTTTTCTCAGACACTATTATACATAAAAAGTCCAAACTTGGCATGATTGTACCTCCATACAAGGAGTTGGGCATTTTTATATGGAGGAATTAAGATGTTTAAAATCATGCGAATTAGAAGTATTTGAAATTTTAAATCTTGAATATCTTCAAAAGTATAATAGAGCTGTCATTCCAACTTTTATTAGGGGGTTATTGACTATTTCGCATCTAATGAATTTAAGATAAAAGTTGTAGAAATTTAAATTATGCTAATCAGCAGTATTTGAAATTTTCAATCTTTAATAACTTAAAAGCTCAAGTGGATAGCGATGTCATTCCAACTTCTGCGCCTGTGTTATGAAGTTGTTGTACATTGCGATTCCAATATGCTCTGAAGACACACACTGATTTGTTATGCAGCAAATCATCTTTTCTAGTTTGAGTTGTTTCGATGTGTAGGATTCATTTGGATTTTTTATGTGTGGCAGTGGTGGACAAAGATCACAGGAAATCTATTCTGGTTACAAAGAGATCTATTATATGAAAACTGGGCACTATAGTGATGGAAAATTTATCAGTTGCAGCCGTGTTGTCATATTCATATATTTGCTCTCAAAATAAAATTCAACAACACAAACTGTTGAAACATGTCACTAGTTTCCTCGATAATACAAATTTGTGGAATTTGTATGAGATTTAGTGCTACAACTTGCAGCTTCACATATCTGTGATTGGTGTGAGTGTATGTGATACACAGCAGCCAAGACTTTCCACACTATTGGGTTCTTGTGGACTTCAGAATGTTTTTGTGCAGTCTGTGACATGAGGCAGGATTGATCTTAACACATTCTTCAGGGCCAGAATTTTTCGAAAATTTGCGAGAATCTATTTGGATATTTGTCAGTTAGTTTTCTTTTTAAAGAAAGGCAAGTTTAGGAGAATTTTTATGAGAATACATTCTTGGATTCTTGCCAAAATACTGGCCCTGTTCTCCACGTTATGAGGGTTAACCTCAAGGACCTTTAGGGCCTGTATTTTTCCGTTTCAAAATGAGTGTTTTTCCGTTTTGGGAAACTACAAATTCCGTTTCATTTCCGTTTCACTAATTCTAGGGCACGATTTTAGCACTGGTCAATAAAAAAGGAAAAACAGTTGATCTTATCGCCTCTGGAAATGTTGATCCATCGACGAACGGCAAAGTGACTCCATATTGTTTACTATGTACGTTGACAGCCTCCACCTACAGATGGCGCTATTATCATTGTACCTCTGTTGCGCGTTATATCTATATGCCATGCAAATGAATGGATATGGTAGCAGTGGGTTCTATAGCGCAGGTGCCCGGCCTGTCGTTAAATTTGCTCCACGTGGTATCGATAACGCCGCCGACTCTTCAAATTTGGATCCAAGCCCGTGTGTTTTGCTTTATGCGATGACATATGTGGTGATTTTGAATTATTTGAGAGGCAAAATTCACAAATTCCGCTTAATTTCCGTGGCATTTGCCGATTTCCGTTCCAAATCATAAATTCCGTTTGAGATCATAGATTCCGTGAATTCTGTCCGTTTTCCGCGATCGCGGAAAAGTACTGGCCCTAGACCTTTCAGAACTGACACTGTAGTACCTCCCTTAGTTGGTGTTTTTATGTATGTATAAAGGTGGCAAGCACTGGTAGCATTGCCCCATTCCACCAGGGCAAAGGGCCTCGTATGTGCGTTTTTGTATTGCTTGGATGTGTAACCGTTGTTGGCTTTGGAGCTTGTAGATCATGATTACTCAGAGAGTGCAGAATACTGACAGCAAAAGGCATGTTGGTAGTACATGATACAAGTTTACTGTGGAGAAATTGGGGCATGTATACATATTTAAATTTCATAATACAGACCTCCACCCACTAAATACAATGGTCCTGCCTTCAGAGGCTACTCCAATGAGAGAGCATTCAAAGCTGAGTACTTTCATCTTCTTTGCTTTGGCAACACAGTGGGTCATCCCAAGAGGTGATTTTTCAAAACAGGTTTCAGTGTCAAGTCCTCACATTGAGTGCACTTCACCCACGTTGACTGGGTCAGAAAAAGTGGAATTCAGGCTAAATATTTTTACACTTGACCATCCTTGTTATGACTTTGTACCAATACTTAATATGGGTTGAAATTAATACTTGGCCAAAGCAGCATAACTGGCAAGGGTTAATTTCATTCTCATTAAAAATCTTTAATGTATTTCCCAGCCAACTGCAAAATTTACCAGCATTAAACTGGTGGCTGCTGGGTAATTTGGATGCAGACATGGGGTCAGATGACTGCATCAGTATTGGGACAACTCCAGGTACACCAGAAATGTTGTGAGAGGAGTGGCCTCTGTTGCAGGGAATATAAGAAAGTAAAGTCAGAATGCCATGTTTCTTGCATGTAGATTTGGCCTGCAGGTGTAGAATGAATGATCTCTCATCTGCAGGATTTGTTCATCAGTGAGAACATCCAAAGCACAGACATAGGGGACAAATGGTTAATTCCTTAATAGGTTCCTGTTTGTGTCTGTCAAACAGTGGTCAAAAGATTATTGGAGATTATTATTTTACCTGGAGACAAGGAAATGCAAATTAATGTGCAGTGACTATGTAACCATGCTGTTGGCTCTAAATACTAAGCTTTCTCAATTGTGTCTTGTACTCCATCAGGTAGCCTAGCTACACAGGCAACTGATGACGTATGAACATTTGGTGAGATTGGTGTATCCTCAAAGATGAGAGTACTACTTGACCAGAAATCTGGAGAGGTTTGTTTACAGTGCATTTCATAAAATGTGAGGCTCAGTGATTCTATGACATTGGGAAAACCATGTACATAAGTGGCAAGTCCACTGACAAGGGATGATATTGTGGCAGAGTCTTAACTACTGAAACGACCACCACTCCTGAGAGACTGCGTGTCTATGAGCCTTTGATGATGCATGAACACCTGCAGAACAGGAAAACCTGAGCAGGGAGAAACTTAGAGAAACACTGCTTTCTTTTTTTCTTTTTCTTTTTTTCTTTTTCTTTTTTTCGGAGGGACCCTTTCTGTTATCCTGTTGTTCGTCCAGATGTGTGCATTCTCATTATGGCGATACCTACTGAATGACTCCATATATTATGCTCAAATTTGGCAATATGCTTACCTAAAAGGCAAGATAATCTGATTCGATTTTGGTGTCACCATGACCTAAATTTAGCAAATGGCGGTCTAATTAATATACATGCTTGTTAGGGCTCATTACCACAACATCTCAAGACTGCTGTTATGTATTTTCAGTGCTAGAAATAATGAAAAATTTTCACATGTCTGCCAACCAAGTGGAGTCTTATTCTAATTGAACTGTATGTAAACTTTGGACAAGTGCATTGGCAACTTTACTTGTCCGTCACAAGTTTCACTTAGTACGGACAAGCGGATAAGCCCTATTTCTAGCCCTGATTTTGCTCAAATTTGGCAGCATGCATATCTAGCATGCCAAGATGAACTGATCAGATTTTGGTGTCACCATGACCTAATTTGAGCAAATGGCAGCATGTTTTCTTGGTAGACCCTTCAGTCAATGCTTTGCATTGAAGGTATGTCTAGTTCAGTAGCTTATGTTGGTTCTGTGTGATCAGGAAATGTGCACTGAAGATTCATCCTTTTCTTTAGCTCTGCTGACCTAGGGTCACAGAGGTTTTGCAACTGGTCATGTCTGTCAGGACATTACATTCAATATCTTGATAAAGAATAAGGCATTCAAATGTACCACAAATATATTTCATCATGTGGAAGTTGATATTGCATAATATTAACCTTGGTTAATTTTTCAAGTTCGTGGATCAAATACATTTCAGAAAATAATTTTTTGGTGATGGTTTTCAGCAGAGCCTTAGGCGTGGCCCGAGGCTAAAAGAGAATATTTCAAGTGAGGCATAGAGAGAAAAAAATGTAAATAAGCAGCAATGGTTACTGAGAAGTAATTGTGGATGCATTAAGGGTACTATAAAGTTTTGTCATAAAAAGCTAAAGTAATAGACCCTAGCAAGTTCAGTAGCAATTTTATTCAAGTATAGAGTCCAGGTAAAACTTATATAAATAGCACAGGAAGCAACACGTGTGTACAGTAAAACCTGTTTTGAGAGACCACCCTCAGGGCAGGCCAAAAAGTGGTCACATAAGGCAGGTGGTCTCTGAAAAGAGGTGATAACATGGGGAAAATGGCAAAAGGGACATGGTAAACATGGCCTGAAAAGGCAGGTGGTCTTTCCTCACAGTGGTCTCTCAAAACAGGTTTCACTATTTACATTGTTGATCATGAGATCAATTGTAATTTCAAGTTCATTATTTACTTTTTCAAATTGTTTAGCATGATTACAATATTTAAACAAGGACACTATCAATTTAAGTAGTATGATGTTATCAGCAAAAAAAGCCAAAATAATTTTGTGACATGTTGCATTTCAGCTACAAGAGTGACAGGTTTGTGGAGCAGCATGTTATGATGTTAACAATTTACACAGTTCAGGCATCATCCAATCTAAATACACATAAAAAGATTGTTGATTGTGACTTCACAGTTTAGAGGAAATTACTCACGGTTGAAAAATCAGGGCTGGAAAGTATAAAGGTGTTGGTCTGTTCGAGGCTCGTTCTCTGAAGCCTCTCATTTTCCAAAGGCCAAAATTCTGAAGTGGTGCCAAATGCCCCCAGTTATGCCATCATACATATTCTAATTCAGCAATAATACGCAAAATACAGGCCAAAAATTGAGGCTAGCTTTAGCTATATTTCCAAGCTCCGTGGGACAATATGAAGCATGTAATGAAACAGATACTCAAATCCTAACTGGTGGGACATGATGTTAAGATGTTCAGGTATTAAAGTATTTCAACCAAATAACATACCACCCAGCTGTGCAAGTCTGGTTTGTCTGTGCACATTTCTTTGCAGGTTTCCTTGGGTAGAAACAGAACAGTGACAACATGGATGCAACCAATTGAGACAAGTTATGAATTTGTCTGGCATGTCCTGTTGTCCGACAGAGAATTCTCTTATAATTTGAGGCGCTGAAAAGAATTCTCCATTCATTGGGAGAGATACTTCATTGTTGTAGAGCATGTTTAGTGACAGTTTGTGAACCTCTCATTTTGTGAAGAAAACTTAATTAAGGAAATCAGTTCATGCGATGACAACTTGATTGAGGGTGTAGGGTTGAATATTCTACAGTAACAGCTGGAGATGTGAGGATACAGGCTAGCACACTGTGCAATAAAAGCTGGGGATGTGAGGGAAAAAGGTTGAATACTGGGCAATAAAATTTGGGGATGTGAGGGAATAGGGTTGAATACTGTGTATTAAAAGCTTGAGATGTGCTTGTGTTTGTTTATTTGGTTGAAATTCCACAGTTTGGAGTTGTTACCCAAAATAAATTTTGTACAGTGATGTCATCAGTTCTCGAGATTAGTCTTTCTATCGAGACATTTGTAACTGTTTGCACATCGGTTTATGTTTTCACATGCATACAAAGGTCACCATGCATGGTGGTACTGGTATATTTCCAGTGTGACCCAAGAATAAAAGATCAGTGGGAAAATGACAGCAGGTGCCCATCCAGTTACCAATTTAGCTGATTGTCATCACTTGTAAAACCTGTCATGAAAGACCACTTTGTCAAACACCAAGTGGTCATCTGTTGGTCGCAAAGTTGGGGGGGGGGTGTCTACACTAGTGATACCAAGTATTCGTAATGTGTGTACAACAGAGCAAAACAGAAACTGAGCTGTCTTTCCTTTGCTCAAAGATAACATACATGTTGGACAATAGCCGTATGCTGACTAATGGCCAAAAAAAAAAAAAAAAAAACTAACAAATTTTTAAGTAAGAAGAAATGACTAATAAAATAAAAAAAGGGTTTGTGGCCCCCCAAAAGTGTCATTACTCTGAAGAAAACTTCAGTATCTTTTGAAGTTCTTAGTTGCAGGGCCAGACACTACACAGTGTGAGGGAAGTGACCCTGCATCCTGCTCAGTTGTCTGTGATGCGTTAACTCATTCTATACCAGTCCCTGATTTTTTTGCATATTTCCCTTGATTTAAGATGACAATTGCATGTTTAAATTCTTCATGAAAAGAGTTTTCGTTCAAGAACCAACGTGCCTATAGTCTTAAGTCAGTGGTTCTGGTACTGCCTGGCACGTCGTGCTGCAGCTGCCACAAGGGCTGCTGCAGCACAACTTGCCAGGTAGTGACGGAACCACTGACTAAGGCCTCTGACCATAGTATGAAATGAGTAAACCCTTACCTTGTCAGTGTGAGACAGCTTTCTGGGTCACATTGTGCCCAACCCATGCCAAGGAAAGCTAAGTATACATGTACCAAGAAATTGCATTCTTGACAGGTCATATCTACAATGCTCAGCAAAAATTATTTGTTAACAATTTAAGCAAAATACAAAAGCAGGTGACAGTTCATGTCCGGGCACTTTTGGACAAGCTTAGCTGCAATGGGTCAAGTAATAGGGGGAATGTTTTGTGTATTGCAGTCTATAACGGCTTCTGTCCTTGTTATATATGTATTATAATTATGTCAGTCAAAACAGATTACATAATAGACAGTAAGCATTAATGATCATATTATATTTGAAATTACTGAATAATATATATATATGTACCCAACACAGATAATACATTAGCTGACATGCATGGTAAAAACCTGGTGTGACACACAACTGAACCATTTACAGCATCATGTTATGATATCAGGCCACATTTTATGAGCACCAGGGAAAATAAGTGTTCCCAGACAGCATTCATATTCATAGATGTGTTGCCAAATGTTGTTGATTTCTGTAGGGACTCGTTATATAAATACCATTTCATTGTGCCTTTGTTCTTCAATGTTCCCAGGATTTTTTTTTTTCCATGTAAAACCTAAGGATTGTGCACCCAGAACATTCCAAGGCATGATGTGTGTCATGTAAGGTATATTTTCATAATGTACCAGGGTTTCTATTCTTGATTGGTTACTGGTCCTCAGCAGTCTTCAGCCGACCAGGGGTTAAACTGTGACCTGTGAGGCTGTAACAGAAATGTGTCGATGTTATGTCCTGTTTTCCCTGTGTTTATTCACACAGGAAGAAAGGAAGCTAGCTGGAATTCCAGTTGGATGAATGTCATTGTGGAACACACTGGAAGTCGCCTTGAACCTTTTAACCACAAATAATTTGAATTCACCAGTATCATTTCACAGACAGATTATTGTATGAAGTGAACATGACAATGAACCCTCTCCTTCCTGCCGGTAAACACAGCCAAAAAGGGGCTGCATGTCAAGTGCTGTCAGCTTTAGTATGCCCCCTCCTACCACAGGAGGGGCATATAATCATTGCTTTTTCTGTGCATCTGTCCGTCTGCTATTCATGTCTGGGCTATAATTCGCATGCCTTTACACTTAAGATTATTAAACTTTACACACAGGTGCATCTGGACGTAAGAGTGTGTTATGTCCCAGAAGTAGGTCAATAGGTCAAGTATCTAGGTCACAGTTATACAATCATGTAAAACTACATAGCATTTCACTTCTTCTCCTGACTGTAATTCCATTGTCCTTTTTCTTAGAATCATGTAACTTTACACAGCTGTGTTTCTGAACACACAGGTTTGACATATACTTCTGAATTCTAAACCCTTCTAAATTCATGTCTTGGGTGTAATTTGCAATACAGTCGTTTGTCCGAGCTGTAGGTCACTTGTTCTGTAACTCAGATTAATGAACTTGACACACAGGTGCATCTAGACATAAGGTTGTTTCATGCAACAGAAGTAGGTCACTAGGTTGAAAATCTGGGTCAGAGCAATATGTCATGGTAAAGTCATGTCCGGACTGTAATTTCTGTACTGATTTACTCCCAGGTGCATCTTGGCATGAGGGTGTGTCATGTAACAAAAGTAAGTCACTAAGTCAAGTATGTGGGTCACTGTGGCATGTTTTTATTAAATCTTGCAGGGCTGTCCAGCTGGAGCATTGTAGCAAAATTTTGCTACACTGCTCTCCAAAATTGCTACAAATTTTCTCAAAAATAAATGTTTCTTATGTGAATAAGTGGAAAAAATGCTACAAGTAAGAAAATTTTGCTACAGAGATATTCAGCTGGACAGCACTGTCTTTTCCAGGCTATAATTCCTTTACTATTTAACTTCTTTTTCTTACCCAAATATTCCACAATTTTGGGTAGGTAGGTGTGTTATTTTGTTGGTCAGAAGTAAGTTAACAGGGGGTTAGAGATTGGTGGGTCGGGCGAGGGAAAACAAACTTTTTTTTTTTTTTGCCTTATACACCAGCAGAGTAATGTGATCAGTTGTCTCTCAAGTATGCGTGAAAATTTTCAGGAATGAAAATTGACTAATAGCATACTGAACAGTCCATACGAACTGACCTGAAAAAGGCAACAAAATACAATACGGGCCAAATAGCTGAAAACAAAAACAAAAACAAAAACAAAAGAAGCAGATCTGGGAAGTTTACAATTTGTGTGCTAAACCCACATGTTTTATTGTAATTCATGATTCCTTATTTGTTGGGCTGTAATAAGTCAAGGATCTGAAGTTACAGAGGAGAGGTTTATTTTATGTATTTATGAATATGTAACCAAGATGTTGATGGTGTTGTACATCCAATTCCTTGTGATTTTAGCTACATTATTTATGGTAGAGCGACTGCCTGGTGTTGGCTGTCAATGTATGCATGTATCATGGAGGGAGGGATTTAGGCTTGAAACAGTTTAAGCCAAAATTGGAAATAAAAGCCAAATTCGTGGAAAGTTCTACCCTGGTCCTTTATTAATTATTTTAAGACAATTAAGCCTTTCGCAAATGTATTTAGCCATATTGAAGAATCAGTAGCATTTGGCTAATGGTGCCAGCAGTCCCAGTCAGTTAAATGATTACAGGTACAGTGGCCCCCTCTTACAAGGCCATCCTAAACGCAGCCAAAAAGTGGCATTATTAGGAGGGTGGCCTCTCTTGAGGGGGAGAATATAATGGAAACACCATACTTTCTGCTTAGACTTAAGAAATCAGTAGCTGACACTGGATGTAAGAATAAGGGCCTTTCAAGAGGGGTGGCCTCAGGTTAGAGGGGCCTTATAAGAGGGGGACCACTGTAATGGGCCAGCCCATAATGATGTTAAAACAGAACACTGAGACAAAAGGTGTGAATCAAGGTTTTAACCTAGTACAGAAAAGTTTCATGTCTGCAAGCAGCAAACCCAGTTAAGAAATCAGCAGCTGACACTGGACGTAAGCGCAGTGACCAGAGACTTCGTCACTGTCCTGTGGTATTCATTTTAAAGTATTTTGGTCATTTTTAAATGTAAGCCTAAAGCCAGAAACATTGGCATTTGGCTTATTGGCTATCGGTCAAAGCAGTCCCTGCCTGCTGCATTTTAACTGCTGTTATCTGTCATCCAGTAGGCTTCTTAGTCAGATTTGTTGCCCATTACCTGTTTTGGGCCCAAAAGAAAGAAGGAAAACAGTCATTTAGAAAATAATCATTGTAGATTTGTCAGTGTACTTACCTGCCTTTACCAGGTGCCTGTAAAAGAAAAACAAAAAACAAGAAAAAACTGTATATAAAAGAGATCCATTCATAAGCCAAAAAGTGCATTTGGGAGAACTCTGCCCGTATGACCTAAAGGTCAGTAGTGCCATTCATAAGAGATCAGCTGTGCTGAGCTGACAATCATGGCTTCTGTACAGCAATGCTGGGCAAGTCTTGGCACGACTTAGGGAGATGCAGCTGGTAATGCACTGTGCACGAGGGCATCGGCACGTTTACCAACAAAAATCAAGGAGGTGGAATATTATGATCTGACAAATTCTTATTATGGTGACGGTTTGTTCTTTAAAAAGTGCTCAATACAGTCCATCTTAATGAAAGAGGAATTAGAAACACGAAAATTTGAAGTATTTCCTGTTGACGTTTTGTGTGGTATTCATAATTTATCTAACCCAGTTGACCAGTGGATCATTACAGACATGTGGATTTGTTAGGTACATGTATAGATTTTTTTTTTTTTTTTTTTTGTGCTGTGTACGTGCGATTAACCTGTGACGCTGCTCTAGTTGGGAAATGTCTGTTACCTTGGGTGAGGCACGTTGTGCTCAGGCCTGTTTCCTAATCCAGGTAGACATGACAGGATCACTGACTTCATTGTCAGGTCAAAGGTTGTTTTTTTTTTTTTTTTTTTTTTTTTTGGTTTTTTTTTTTTTTGTTTTTTGTTTTTTTTTGTTTTTAAATTTGAAAAGGGTCACAAAACTTGGACTTTGTAAATTCATGACTTGTGAGCATGAATGTATTTACTTTACATATACAATATACACTATATATATTGATTTGATTGTACACGTAACACATAAATGAATACTTGTTATTGACGCAAGTCTTTTTACAAAGATATAGCCCAACCTGAACAGAAATATATGCACATAAAACTGGTATATAATTTATTTCAAAGCAGGGTAAGGGTTTAAGCGGGTTGGCTTTGCTCTGTCAGCTTTGTCCATTGACTTGAGTTCTGCTCTCAGGATAAGCAGATGTCTTTGTTCAGTCAGGTGATCTCAGGTTGAAGCATTCAGCATAGCAATAACATGTACATTCATGGCACAAATAACAAACAACACTCAGGTATCCTTTATCTAGCTTTTGTGCTATTTGGGTCACAATTAGGTCTGGATGTGCTGTAATTGACAGAGGTTGTGACACTTTCAAAGAGCCCTTTTGTAGTTTTGTTGCCCCATGATTAACCCCGCCTGGCAGAGCAGCAGTCAGGAGTCTATTGTCCCTGTGGACCTAACACCAAGAACACAAAATTAATGAGAAAGAATGTCAACCTTGAGTAATACAAGGAGTATGTGTAGGTATTTAGGCACAGTAACTTAATTCCTTAGAGACACAGGAGCACAATGAGGCACTGTAATAAAAATCCACCTATCTTAACCCTTTCCCCCTTAAACCAGCCAAAACCGGCTGGTGGTCAAATGTTGTCTGCTTCCGTGTTTTCAGCTTATTTCAACAGTGATGAAAAACAATTTTGACTGGTAATTGTAGATGAACCCTATCAAGATCACATGCCCCAGGTCAACAGCTTTCCTCGGCATGGGTTGGGCACTTAGTGCCCAACCCATGCCGAGGAAAGCTGTTGACTCAGTCTTAATTCAAGGGGGAAAGGGTTAACTCTTAATGCCGTTTCCTAAATTATTGTACCATATTATTCCCGTTTAAGTGCTCAGGGAGCTAAGGAAATCAAATTGAAATAAGTCTTAATTTTCGGTGTAATGTTGAAACATTTTAGCTGTTCAGTTGATAAATCATCATGAAATATGTATATTCGGGGGGGGGGGGGGGGGGCAGGGGGCTTTATGAAGGCAAAGGTGCTTAAAAGGTATGATACTGTAAATTTTTGCTCCTTGACAGTTTTCCATGGTGTTAAGCAGATGTTAAATATCCTTCCCACGCCAAAGAAAAAAGGTTGCCCTAGGACAGGCAATATTAATAAAGACTCGGCCTACATATTCACTCAAAATATCTCATTGTTATGATTCAAGCAAGTAAAAAAATTACCTGGAGGGTTTTTACCCCGATGTGTCAACATTCAACTTTTTCCCATTAAAAATTACCAGCAAGTGTCAGATATTGTTAGTGTCCTATGTGGCTTTTTTATTGGGAATGATACAAATGATTTGTTTCCTCAGCACATCAGTCTTGACAGAGTGTACCAAAGAAAGTTGTTAACTGTCCCAGAAATTTTAGGATATGTGTTAGGTTAGCAGTGACTTTCATAAGTTTTTATGTACAACCTTTGATTGATATATGCAGTGAGATAAAATTTAAGTTTTCTGGAAGCTAACAAACTGAATATTCTGTTAATTAAAATTTTACAATATTAGTTGATGTTAATGTTTACACAAAAGATCATTATTTACAACAAATATTGATTCAGCTCTTTCACACAGACATAACTAGGTGAAGTATTATGCTGTAGTGTTAATGGTAGGCATATGGCACAGTATCTATTATTGTGATCCTCAGTAACACAAACAAGGAACTGTATTGTGATGAGCATTGAAGCGAGCCGTGTATCTAATTCTGAGAAAAGTGTATCATCCTAGCCCTAGTGGTTACAGTATCCAGGATACTTGTCTGGGCTCAAGAAATGGCTGGTTTGTGTTTCATAGATAGACTGGTGCCAGCTTGACTACTTCGTCAAAGTGCTTCCTTTTAACTCATTCAGTCCCAATCACATCTTAAGTCAATCTACTAAAGTGAAACTAGTCTGAATTATTGGGATATCAGATTCGTATTCCTTATAAAAGGAGCTTTGTCATTCAAGTACCAGCATGCCTCCAGTTCCAGAGAAAATATCCCAAGGTCAACAGCTTTGCGCCCATTGCGCGCCGAGAAATGCTGTTAAGTCAGTCCAAAATTTGGCACTTGAGTTCAACAAAGTAAAGTTACAGAATGCATGAAAATGTTTCTGTACAGAACACAAGGCTGATGAAAATTATCAGCAACCAGGGGTTAACATAGCCCAGTCAGTGCTTCAGAAGTGATACAAAGGTGTTGCTCACTGGCGCAGCCTGACAGGTCAAGTCAGAGGTTAGCACTTTGTAATGTGAATACAGTGGTCCCTGTCTTGAGAGACCTCCCCAAGGGCAGGGCCAAAAGTGGTCTCTCAAGACAGCTAGCCGTAGAGGTATAACAGCATACATCTGCCAGAAGTGGTCTTTCAAGACAGGTGTTCTCTCATTGAAGTGGCCTCTCAAGCCAGGGTCTACTGTACTGTAAATTCACTTAAGTGATAATTTGCTGTGTTTCTATTTTTGCTTATTTTGCAGATGGCACAAAATGTTGAAACTAAAAATGCATTGACATAGTATTTTAACACAGGTTAAAAGGAAATATTACCAAAATAATGAAGTGTAAAGTTTACATAAATGCCTGATCTGCAAAATTAGTAAAAACTTGTGCATATGGAAATAAGTACATTCAAAGTGCATCCAACAACAGTAGTCAACAAAGGGTGGATTTTGGATCAGTATGGTAAACAAAAACTGACCGTGGATCAATATTGAAGATTGCAATATTTCTAGAATAATGAAATTTAACATTCACTTAAGTGGCTGAAGTGTAAAAATGGCGTAAAAATAAGTGCATTTACAGTGCAAGTAACAAGAGCAGTAGCCCAGAAAGTCTGGCTTTTGGATCAGTATGGTAAATACAGGCTGATATTAGATCAATATAAAAGATTGCACAGACAGCACGAAAAAACAAGAAAAAAAAAAAAAGAAAAAAAACTTGACAAAGAGGAGCCTGACTGTCTAAACATTCTTACACTGCAAGAAGTTTTCCATTAAACCATCCTAAACATAGTTTTGGCATTTTCACAGTGTAGTAACTGGTTACAAATACACAGCCACAAGCTCTGAATGCAGCATACGCATTGTGGTGGAATAGGTCTATGGGCAACATACTAAGGTCAAATACTGTGTCTGCAGGGATTTCCATTTGTGGTCTTGGCATTTTGCAGATCTAATGTGACAGATGTTCAGAATTAATATGGCATGTGGTTCAGGTAATGACTCCAGGTTAAAAAGTGCCTTGTACAGGTCATATTTGGCTTGAGTAAAAGTGTACTATGAAAAGTTCTGCATACTGTGTATGCGAAGTTTCAATTGTAAAGGTTGAAGGACTACAAAATGTAGGTATGGAATAAAAACTTCTTACCCTTGTGAATGCATAATCATGCCTGGTAGAAAGGAGTTCCCTTGATTAGTGTTTGAGCCTCTTATTTTCTCCCGGTTAACCCATTGAGTACATGTCCTGACATTAGTCTTGACCTGAATTATTACAATGGTTACACCTTCCAAGTCTTCCATGCAAATGCCTCTCATTCAAATGTAACGATGTTTAAATTAACATCTGCAGTTACGGGCAAAGGGGAAGGTCCAGCTCTCGTGGTTACTGTAGGCATTTCGTGCCCAAAGTGCACCAAGGAAAGCTGTTGACTCAGTCTAAAAATAAGCACACAAAGGGTTAATATTGGTGCCTGGGGACAAAATACACATTGCAGTCCACACTGAGCTGAGGGCACAAGATCCAATGTGATAGGTAACAGTATCATTAAATATGGACACAATGTATCAATTGTAAATAGTCTTAGTAGCATGTTGGTATAAGAATGTGAAGTGAGCCTACAATACCAAAGAAAAGAGTGCACAAAGCTAAAAGGATATCAAACTTGATGGTGTTAGTGTTGACAAACCTGTGAGTTAGACTGAAAAACGTGCAGAGGAAAAGGTTCTGGATTTTAAGTGTGCTGGCACTTGGAATTTTACCATGATAGCCAATTTGGCGAAAGCAACATTAAATTGGTAGCCAGCAGCTCATTACATTAGCCAAAACTGCAAAGTTCTGCATTTCGATTTTGTAAATTATGCTTAATAAATCTCAATAATTGAGTGAAATTGAATAGACAGCGCTAGCTTAGCGTGGTACTTGTACTTACAACAGTGCTGGTCATCTCCCATGAATCAACTCTCCTTCGCAAGTCACCTGATCATACTGTACTTTCAAATTGGGTATAATTCAAAGTTGACACAAACTCGTGTACACTGGCAGCATGTGTGAATTTAAAATGATGGGCAATGTATGAGAACTTTATTGGCATTTTGTGGACAGACTGCAGTGTAAGGAAGTAATTTGAGCTATGCCTTGGGTGCAGCATGTAAAATGTCCGACTGTGTACCATACTGAACGTACAGTGCTCCCTCTTTATAACATTACCAGGCGGTTTCTGATACAACAAGGTATGCACAATGGTTCCCGATGAAATGGTTTTATCGTTACGGCTATTTTAAAAGTCTGTCTGTTATAATGCGGTTTTGTTGTAACACAGTCTGTTCTTGGGATCTTGACACTGGTCATGAGTGCTCCCTCCTTTATAAGGAGGGAGCATTGTATTTTGGTGTACAACTTTTCTCCTTCTGTCTAACCCAAACAATGTTGACAACCAATTAAAAAATCTTAGTGCTAACCTGGACATTACAAGAAAACAGTAACATGATTTTTGACTTAAAGTGTGATTCTAGTTGTAGGGCTATGACTGACAGGTACAACTTCCCACAATTTTCTTTTTTAAGTTTGAGCGAGTATGATGAGGACTTCTACCAGCCTTGAGCAGGTACCAAACCTGTTCTCATTTTTGTAAGGTACATGCGCTCCCCACTAACACCACCCCGTTCTTTAAAAATATCATGACTTTGACATCTTTCCATCTACTGACCAGGTTTGTTACCAGACTGACTTTTGAAGTGAAAGACCCTAAAATGATATGAAATCACTTCTGTCATTTTGAAGTTATTCACATCGAAGATTTTTTTTTTTTTTTCCTTTTGCTGTTGAAAAAAAAAATGCAAAACTATTCAAACTTCTATAACCATCCTGTGAGAGTAATTCTCTGTGTTGAGCACTGTCCAGAGATTTATTTCAACACATGAACTGGGGGGAGGGAGTGTTAGTTTTGATTATCACAAGGCTCCTAAACCGGCCTAAATTCCGTTGTGTCACATTTCTGGCAGATAATCAAACCCTCGTATGTCCAGAAACATGTTACTCAACCCTTCTACCCTTTGGCAGAGTTCCTGGTCTGGATGTTGCATCTAAGTGTGGCCCATCAGTCTAAACTCATTGTTCATAATGAACATCAAGGAAAGCTTTTGACCTGGGACATGGTGGTCTCTTCGGACCTGTCTTCAAATTTCATTCACAATATTTCTATGCTGTTTAAAATACAGTATTTGTACTGTTTAAGACCGTTGCTTTTAATCTGTCACAGCATTTGCCTTAAATTGCAGGACTACTGTACTAAAAAAACTTCGAAACAGAGAACATTTGACCCCGATCCTGTTCTGGCCAGAAATGGTAACACTAACAAATGATTAGAAGCGTGTACAGAAGTGGGTCAAACAAGTTTACACAAATGACCTGTATGCCACAACTGAGAATTCTGAGATGTACCAGCACAAACAATGTCTGGATATCTTATCATTGTGGACCCTTTTTGCAACAGGTCACAGGTTGGTTTAACAATCGGCCTCCAGATTAAATGGTGAACATCCTCTGAAAATAAGAACACAAAGGAGGATATGTCAAGCCCCAGGCAAATCAGGTCAGGCCTTTGCCCCCAAAACATAACTGATAAGAAAATCTGGAGCCATTCCCGGAAAATATTGCAGTACGTGTTTGATAATTGAAGGTGCTACCCAGGTTTGGCTGCAGATGAGCAGCACATGCTCATACTAATTAAATTCACCCATATGTTGCTAAAAGACCAGCAGGTTTGCGAGTTTTCGTCCAATGTTTTTACCAGTTTACATGGTCAGAAAGTATCTAGAGAAACTTGTTGACCTGGCACCACGAGGATCATTTATAAGAGAATTAATACCCATGTGCTCTTCTCCATTTCACATCTCTACAAATCAGTTCATGTGGATGTTATCCTTACACTTCTTGGTGTAGATACAAGAGGTCTCGATGTAGGTACTGTCTGTTGAATGGTTGTTTTTCTCAGTGAATGTCACATCACAAGTTAATTTCTTTGTGTTGAAATTGTCAACAAAAGTATAGTTGAGAAGCAGAAATCACATACCAAGGTAGAGGAGGGTTAAAATGTAGCTGATGAGAATGTGAAGTCTGGCAGTCCTCAGCGTTGGCTGTCTGTTTCTATATATGCAGCAGTCAGAACACCAGCTTGTAGCTGAAAGATGGTTTGGCAGAGATGGGGATTGTGATGGCCGGTGGGTGTAGCAGGCAGAGCCAGACGTCCTCTGGCTTTCACCAACATTAATCTTCGGACTGATTACCTGGGTCTTCTCACTGGAGTAGTGTAGTGTGGCTGACTGGCCCCTCTTTCAGTGTAGAAACAGGTAACTTAATTAAGCTTAGTATATAAGATCAGGAATATTGTGATAAAGGCTGATGGAAATTACTTTTGGCTCACTGCAAAGTCTCTCTGTAAGCTTCTCAACATGTCAGCTGTTGCATGAGAGCAGTTTTAAAATTTGTCTCTCAGTGTATTTGTACCTCAATTTTTACATGTGAATGGAGAACATGATGAAATGTTGGAAAATATTATTGGGGGGGGAGGGGGAGGGTCGTCTTGTCTCCCAAGATTGAGCAATAAATGTATGTTTTGGTAAGTCTCAGGTTGTCCACAGTGGTCCCCTGGCCTAAGAATTGCAGGCACAGATATAGACTTCGAAAATCTTCAGCCAAAATTGGAACTGCAGGCATAATTTACAAAAATTTGGTCTTGGCCCTGTCGTAATTCATTTTAAAATATTTTACACATTTTCTCTTTTGGCTTATTGGCTAATGGTCACAGCAGTCCCTGAATTGATTAAAGCAGGAAATAAATCACCAAGTGGTCTCTGGATCAAAACCAGTGCAGGGTTACACACTTGACAAAATTGATGGAAGAATTCAATGGTTCTTCAGAGTTTAGCTGCCTGGTCCCTTGACTGTAGCTTGTCGTTTTAGGCATACACATTGATTTGAGTGTTGCTATATATTTTACAGCAAGTTCTCAAACCTTAAGGGGACTTCTTATATTGTATTGATTCAGATGGCAAAATGCATTTCTTGCCGCTTGACACCAACTGTGAATCATGGCGTTACTCGTTGCAGTTCTGTGTTCTGCCACCAGAGGGAACTAGTACAGTGTGTCCATGATGTGTTTCACCAGCACAAGGAGACCGGCTATCTGGGTCTTACTTGAATAATGTATAAAAGATGAGGAGAATAGTATGTATTCTAAGTAATAAGTATCAGTCACTGGGATTCAAGCAAATTTTTGTTTTTGTTTTTGTTTTCTCCAGAGTAGGCACTAAGACCCCTTGCTCTTGTTCTCATTTTCAATGGCTGTGGTAGCTAGTCTTGTGAATAATAGGCAGATGGGTGAGGTCCTGTCCAGGAAAATTGTTTAAACTTGGGAGGCTGTCTGTTGTGCTTTTTAAGCACTCAGAAACTTAAATTCAGAGGAAAAAAATGCAGTTTATGTGTCTTTGAGGTAAATACTACTGAAGAATTCACCATTTAGCATATTTTATGTGTTAAAATTGTTTTGTGTACGGTGCAGTAATTACATCAAACTACATGTACCGCAAAATTCAGTCACTAGGTTACATTAATTTTCGGCACCCATGGAAAGTTCAAAGATCATTAATTCATCTGTATCCAATTGATTGAAAAACATTGATGCAGATGACATTTGACCACCAGTTAAAGGGTAAGGGTTAATCCATGGGGGCAGATTGTTGGTCAGTTAAGTGGAGCACCATATTTAGGGCTTATCATTTTTCGTTGAAGCCTGCTTGACTGGGGACCAGTACCCCTATCTTTAATACATGCTATTTCTTTTACTTGACCTGCATTAATTTCTACTGGTCCTGGATAATAGGACATGGAAATTGTAGAGCCTTGATATCGGAATATGTCTGAACTGAGATATGTTCTCAATCATAGAATTAAACATAAAATCCATGAGAATTCAGTCATACATGTAAGCTGCAAAAATAGAAGAAATGCACTCTAGTTAACTTAGGATCAGCTATTGTGGTCAAAATTTACACTTGATGCTTTACTTACACATGATATGTCAAAATTTACATGTTTATCATGTGCTTGTTTAGCAACCCCTTGGCAAAAGTTAAAAAAAAAAATGCTCCTAGGGACCTACCTCCCTTGTGATTTTTTTTCCCAGGCCAGGGTGGATTTTATTTTG
Source organism: Hermodice carunculata (assembly GCA_964020975.1). Taxonomy (NCBI): domain Eukaryota; kingdom Metazoa; phylum Annelida; class Polychaeta; order Eunicida; family Amphinomidae; genus Hermodice; species Hermodice carunculata. The sequence continues at coordinate 53,192,386 of OZ026623.1, read as the reverse complement.
TTCTTTGTTTCTGGCCAGTAGGGATTTGTTCAAATTTATTTCTGTAGCTTTTTCTCTTTTTTTTTTTTTTTGCTTTTTTTTTTTTTTTTTTATGTGTTTTTCTTTTGGTTCAAGTTTGTCTTATTTTTTGTTCCTGGCCAGCAGTAGGAGTTGTGTTTTTTTTGGGGGGGGGGGCAATGCTCTGAAAGTTCTATTAATTAAAAGAAAATAGGCATATTAATTAGAGCAATGTGCATGTGTCACTGCAATAAACATACCTGGCATCTTCTTGTCACTTGCATGTCATGTACAATTTGCAGATATTATATTGTATCTAGTTGGATTTGTCGGGTACCTGTGATAAAATCTCATTCCGCCAGGTCTTGGGGTCATATGGATTTCATCAGTAATAGATTGTATCAGTAAAATGTGATGCCCCACCCTGGTAGACAGAAGCAGGTTTTTTTTTTGGTAAATCCCTCCCTGCAGGGCTAATTTTGGCATGTGGCCTTATGGAAACATGAGCTGTGAAAAAAAAAAACATTGATTATTATACCTCGAATAGAAATGAAGCCACCTGATTGGTTGTTGAGGCTTACACAACTATGGACTGGGTCCTGAGATCCGCGTGACAACAGAAGAGATCATAAGTAGCGGGTGACAAAAGTATTGTTGCTCTTCTCTGGCAGAATGACAATACATGTACTGGTATAACAGTACTTTCCGACAGAGGGTGTTTCTGTGTCGTTATGCCTTGTAGTGCACATGGGAACAGCAGGCTGGCACAGAAACCAGGCTAACAAAGAACACCACAGTGGAGGCTGGGGTTTTACTGTATCATACTGTACTCGTATGAAGAGTCCTGGGAAAGTAAGCTTTTGCTAACCAGGTGTTAATCTGGGAGAAGAAAGTCATTTATCTTTCTGTCTTAGTAAATTTGATAAACTTTCACACATTACACTGAACAAGCAGTATGTATGCCAGGGCTTGTTCTGCTGGCTTTGTCACACCTTTGTTGCAAAGCAGTAATTAACCACTTGTCTACCCAAAGTGATAGTTCACCACAGTCTAGCTGAGATGGGTAGTTGTGAGAGGAGTTGCAGGTATAGGGTTAATATACCGGCTGTTGTGTATGGGCAAGAGATCACGTTTCCTAAAATGGCAAGGCTTGCGTTGAGGTGAAATAAAACAACGTTTATGAGCAAATTGTACATTGCAGTTTGAGTTTCGTTAGTCTGTCTCCAGTATCTGTGGAGGGAGAAAGAGTTGCAGTTTGTGTGTGCTCTTGTCACCATGACATCATCAATCAACATCATCATCATCATTCATCCATGGCTGTCTTGCATAAGCATTAAAAGCTACAAAATATCCAATCAGATAAATCATACACTGATAATCATCATTTTGGAAGAGGAGACTTGTGTAATCAGAGATGCTAGAACATGTCGTGTGGTGTAGTATTTCTGCTTGGGTTAACTTATATGGCTTGGGCCTGTATTTTTTTTTTCCTCATAGATGTTTATATATATATTTATATGTATATATATATAATTTACATATTAATGGCAGTATAAAATCTCCAACAAATGGTGGTGTTTTCTGGTGGCTAGGCATTTTCCATGCACAATGAAATAATTGATTTTGTCAAACATATGTGTGGTTTATTCAAGGGCAGAGGTCTTTACCAGATATAGTTGTGTACATACATGATATAAGGCCCCAAGATATAGCTGTCAAAAACCACCAGGGATTTTCCCCCAGACGCCAGATGCAATTTGCAGATCCATGGCAGATGACAAGCTCAGGTTGAGATGCAGTATACTAAAAGTGATATCCTGTATCTGATTGCAGGTCATCTGATACTGGTTCTCACTTGATACAATGTAGTGGCTGGCTTGTGTTCATTTACACTAATGAATACATTGTAACAATGTGCAGGTGATGTGAAGCCATATATTGATCCTTGCTCCAGCTACTTTCCATTGGCCTCACAGTATGACTTGATGTGTTACTCATCAGCTTTCATAATTTTGTATGCGTGCGCTTAATTCCTGGTGCGAGGCTGGCTGAGTAAGAAGTGAAAGCAACCAGTGATACATTTTATCAAGACCAGAACAAACAATAGTTAGCCGGAGGAGTGAGACAACTGATAAATTGTGACTGGTGGTGAACTTATCCGAGTGAGTGGGAAAAGAACAATGTTTCTAGAAACATTGGTATGTAGATTTTAATTTCTCATCCTTTGATTTTATGGGATACACCTAAGGGAGACTATGTGTCTACAATCAAGGGCCAGATTAGCTTATTTAAACGCAGAGCCCTACAGCAGAGGACAATTGGAAGCGTGGCAGTCCGTGATGGCGTAGTAGGGTTGACGTCAGTGCAGGGACTTTGCTTTCATTCATCTGGCTGTATAGATCAGCAGTACTTTGATTTACCAACATATAAAAGGATGATAATTATACAGGACAGTCCACAGGACTTGCCAACTGGCCCTTTGAGACTTCTTGTCAATCATGATAATGAATGATATTAGAGTGTATCCAGTGCATGGGTGGGGAAAAGTGCTTAAGTGATTTATGGTACATAAACCGGTCTTTTTACTTTCATTTTCAGTTTTGGGGGAAATATTTGCATTGTCACCTTGCTTGTAAACATGAAGCAGGATGCGGTAACTTTCATTTATGGCGTTAAACAAAATATATATTGCCATTTTGCTAGTGGAAAAAAGATTGGTGTTAAATATTTGTAGTTGCTAGGATATCAAATGTGGTTCTTTTCTGTTTCATGAATCTAGTGGAATATCGGATGGCCATGAAAAAAGAGGTGGCCACATTGTGAGGCTCAAAATTTTGGGCATTTTGGGGTATAGTTAGGTTTGTTAAAAATAGTCTCCTGTTACATGGTGAAAATTGCAGGAGGAATATTACAATTGGTATAAATATACATGTAAATAAATTTAAGAAAGATTTATGGGGAAAAAACCCTAAAGGTTTGTTGAAAGCAGCCATTAAATATTTTTGATTGGCAAGCATTCAGATGGGTTGGGAGGTAACAGGAAATAGAATTATTTTGATCCAGCCTTATGGAATGACAAGACAAGACCATTGGTGTCATTATATGCGAAAAATTCTGATGAATATGAGGTGCTAATAAATAATGGGTGAAACCAACAAGTGAGTGCACAAGTCTACAAAGTGGTTTCCATGTGAATGCCGGATGTGGTATTTTCCAGTGACAGGTGTGTACACCCTGTTACTCACTCTTTGTCTCCATCATTCCAACCATTCGTCAGGTGCCTGATGAGCTGTTTTTAGTTTTGGACAAGAGTTGTCATGATGTCAGAGACTGCAAGTCTCTTGATAAATTGGGAGATATCCTGCTTGTTCTGTCCCACAAATCAGTGGAATTTCACGACTACGGGGCGGGGGGGGGGGGGGGTATCCTGTTTAAAGTTTTGACCCAATTCTTTCCCCTTTCCTGGCAGTACCTGTGCAATATAAGTGCAAATTTTGAAGGGAAAAAATTACAGTAGCACCTGACATGAAAGACAACCTGCTTTTAAAGATCCCTTTGTGAGATATACTTTACTTAGTACTTTTCTTGGTCATTTGTACCTCTCATGAGAGACGACCTGTCTTATAAGACCACATTTTGATGCTGCCTAGGGTTGGTCTTTGGTGACAGATACCAGTGTAATGCCACCACCTTGTTCAAAAGACTATTGATTTCATCATAAAGATGAGAAACATGTTTGTAATGAACAATGCTTTCTGTCAGAAAATGAGGCCAGATTACCTGGTTTGTATTGGGTGAGTAAGATGCTGAGTCATCATGTTTGGGACTTGCTGGCAACCAACATGTATACTTTCTAATTGGTTCAACGCCATGGCGAGTGAATGAGTGCGTGTGCGAGTGCCAGAGAGCAAGCTAGCTTACCAACCCAAAAGATTTGTTGGCACAAGGGGTATGAAAATATTAATGTCCTTATTCTGCAGTTTTAATTGGTAAAGTTGGTATGTTATCCTAAGAAAACGTTAATTATGTGCAATCTGATTCCCGGGTTGCCCCAACTGGTGTGCCCTCACAGGGGTCCTGCCATTGTTTCTATGCATATTTTGTTATGTTCACCTATTTTTGCAGGTTTTGGGTGATCATTAGTTGGATGGCATGTCCCATGCATGTTCTTCGAAATCATGTTTTTGATACCAGTCCTTGCAAGTAATCCTTTACTGATATTTGTTCATTCTACTTGACAGATTGGCCCAGCTGCCAAGAAGATCTGGGACGATGATGTACACAAAGGGTCAGGGGACTCCAAGGCTCTCTTTGCTTCAGGGATCCCTTGGACAGCTAGGGACGATGCTTGGAGCACATCTGGTGGGTGTTTCGTGCTTACACATTTTAACCAACAGCAACCAACATTATGTTGGTTGCTGCCATGTTTGTTCTGTAGGTGGCGCTCATTGACTATGACCTTTTTGTCACAGGTCAAGCTTAGTGAAGTAGAATCAGCTATGGCTTGTCACATCATATGCTAATTCTTTTTTTTTTTGGCAAGACAAGTTCTTAGGAAATTTTACTTGCCCGCAGTCTGAACTCGCTTGTCTATCCGCTGAGATACCATTTGTCCAAACAAAATTTTCTGTAGGCCTTGAGATATGTAGGGTAATGTTACAGCCGGCATATCAGCAATGATTGTTTTTGTTGAATCAGACTGATGGCTACAAATGACAGTAAAACTTTTAACCCAAACTGGTCTATGGTGAAATAATGATGCCATGTTTTCCCTGCAAAATGTGTCACATATGTAAGTACATTGAAATATTATTTTAACATTGTTTGAATGGGAATTATGTCCGAAACAGTGAAATTAAAACTACAGTAAAATGTCAAAAATACAAAAACCGGGAAAATTTATACACACAAAAATAAAGGAATTCGACAGTCCCTCGAAACTGGTAACAGATATGTACCTGAGTGTCTTTATAATAAGGTTTGACTGTGTGTCACTAAATATAGCTGTATGTTTTGTTGTGTTTCTTGGACCATTGTACACTAGATAAAAGGGCAACCATCATGCTCTCAGCAGTCGTTCCATTAATGTATGCACTTATACACAACCGTCAGTTCCAGTGGCAGTGACGAGACTTAAAAAATGGACTTGACAGAAAATGGTGGAGTCCTGTATGGGTGACCTTCACAGCTCAGCTTGTTGGGCCTGTAAAGGTGAAAGAAGTGACTTGATAATGATAGGGAATAGGTTGAACATCTATGGAGAAGAGACTCGAGCTCCATATTAAAATTTCACCTGAGTGCGTGGTATGCGTAAAACTTGTAGACACGATGGCCTATTGTTTGGGTCACCATAACCCAATAATTATGAAATTCGGCGCTTGTCCAAATTAAGGAAAAAAAAAAAATGGGTTACTTGAAAGCTGGACTAAGGGGGAGGGGCAGGGTGTCACACATTGATAATAGTAATAATTTTTTAAGGGTCCGCCGTTCCATAGGGAAGACCTTTTCTGTTTTCGGGTTGTCCATCCGGATGTGCACATTCTTTTTACCACAAAATCTACAGAATGCCTCCATGTACAAATTTGGCAGTATGTTTACCTTACCTTGCTAGATGAACTGATTAGATTTTGTCACCATGACCTAATTTGAGCAAATGTGGCAGCCTAATTACATGCTTGTTAGGGCTCGTTACCACAATGTCTCCAGAATGCTTCAATGTATTTTGCTCAAATTTGGCAGTATTCTGATCTGGCATGCCAAGATTAACTGACAAGATTTTGGAGGGGGGGGGGGGGGGACATCTACACAGATGTGCTTGTACGCTGTTCGTTTGGTTTCTGTACCATGTATTTCGTTCAGAAACTGGTTTAAAATTGAAGTTGGCCTTTAGTTGTTAACCAAAAAGAGTAATTTTTAGGTTTGGAGAGTGTCAGTCAGAACTGTGGATTCATTCTGAAAACAGCAGTATTTTGTAAAATCTGTCCAGGCATGTTCATGACTCATAAAAGGCCACCAGATGGCATTGTGCTGTTCATTTTGTGGGTGAAATACAACTAACGCAGAGGCCCACTGTCTGATAGCACCTGGCAGCTTATGATGCTGCAGGGGCAATGTTGGAAATTGAACTTCAAAATCTTGTGTACGATCTCAGTGTGTGCCAAATCATGTTGCCAATACTGGACATTTGAACCCGTAAGTAAGTCGGCTACAGTAGTCATGGGTCCAAATGTCAAAGAGCATCCGTCATGTGAGACAACCTGTCTATTAGGGCCACAAATCAGGTTGCTGTAGGTTTGGTCTCCGGTGAGAGGTACCACTGTGGTAATTTTGTTGGTTCATATCAATTTTTGGCAGACTTCACCATTTTTTGATGTCCATCACAGTCCAAAATTTCTTGGGACATTTGGAGCAGCAAGTGAACATGATTATTTTCCTTCATGGCAACTGTCACCAGCTGATGTCATCTGATTACCTACTGTGGTATAAACTGTTGTGGTATGCTAATCCATCAGTTTGAAGACTTGCCAAGAAAGTCACTGAATAGCATATACAGTGAGACCTCATTATAATGACACCATCTGTTCCCTCCAAAATGTGTCAGATATCTGAATAAGTCAGATTAACGAGTTGCATAACAAAGTAATCTAACTTTAAGTCGTTCAAAACCTGTGTCGTTACGTGAATGTCTGATATATGAGTGTCCTATAATGAGGTCTCACTGTATATTTCTCTGTAAATAATTTATTTTGCTTGCCTTTATGTGTCAAAATACAGTACAGATAGGACAGATTTCAAAGCAGAGATGCCACTTTTCTGGATTTCTGCTTAATTCAGGTAATTTGTCTTTTTCTGGAACTAAAATAAAATCACCTCAATTTTGTCAGAACTGCTCAAATGTGATGCAAAAGAGAGGGGTTACATAGGTTTCAGGTAATTTTGATCACATTTCAGGTAAAATCTGTGTAAATGAGTGGCATCTCTGTTAAACAAAAGGTCAGTTTACCCAACAACATGCATATAAATCCAGTTTTTGAAAAATACGGCACAAGAATGGATGAAAAGTCCATGTAATTGTTGTCGAGTCTGGCCCCTATCCTAATAATGATATAATCTTTACATGGGGGGGGGGGGGGCAGGGAGGGAGGGTGTTGCATTTGAAATCAGTTCAGCGAGGCTTGGTTTGCTTTGTATTTGTATGAAAAAGAAATAGTGGCACGTAATAAATACTTTCACAAGACCAGATTCTGTTTTACAGCTGTCAGTTGTCTGCATGGATTTGGCTTGCCTTGACAGTTGTTTATTGTTGCCCATCTACCTGTAGGATACCTGTCTGGGCAGAAATATGGTGCCTAAGGTATGAAAGTCGTCAATCAGACTATCAGCCTGGTATCAACATGTCTGGTTTGTTGATAGGGAGTGTCCTTTCTGTTTGTGACCAAAAAATAAGGAAATGGGAAGCAGAAACAGTAAGCCAATAACCAGGAAATGACCAAGAAAAAAAAAACAAGCGGCAGTGCTTGGAAATAGTTCACTGCCGCTGCAGTCATTTAAGCTTGATGAGATGGCACAGAAGATGATTTTAACCTTCTGTATGGCGACTCCTATTGATTACAGCTGCAGTATTTCTCTGCATCAGAGACCATCCATAAAAGGTTTTCCTTCTTAACCCTTTTGTGATAGCTCTAGAAATGAGAAAAATCGAAGCAAGGTTGGTTTTGTACTAGTGCATCACATTGACCCACATGTCAGGGCTGTTGCGCACACACACTAAGATAGGATTCTCCCTGTGACATTGGCCTAGTTGTGCACCATGAGGTGTTTCACTATTTCTGCAGCTCACATTGGTTTGTTTAAAGGAGGGAGAGTCCACAAGCAGGGCTGAAGTGATTGCTGTAACAAGATTCTGACCGGCAAGCAGCCTGAGCCTTATTGACCTCCAATTTTCTCAGTGCAAAGGAGATCCTTCACAGCCCCCTTAGCCAGTGCTTGGCCTGGCTGTCTGGTAGTGGTTACCATGGTAACCATCATAATTTTGGACCAGAAATACAGGGTGGTGTTTAATAGGGGTCAAAGGGTGGGGACATGCTCTGATGTTTGTTGTTGGCACATAGCATCTTATTAGAAGCAGTGTGGTCTAAAGCCCACTTGAATAAACTGATAACACAGGGAGAGCCAGGGTTTTTTTTCCTGAAACTGCAGTCTTGTCTTTTAGCCATTTTATTCATAGACAAATGTACAGACAAGACTAAAATGATGTATTCAAACAGATTGCCAGTCTGTTTAGTCTGTTTCTTTGAACAGCAGAGGTAAATTTACAAATTGTCAGAGAACTGGACCTAATTCATGAAGCAAATGACAGGGAGGACTGAGCTGAAACATTTGCTGCACAAGTATCTAACATAGAGGTCTGAGTGGTTGACCTGGCTCAGAAGTACAAGTAATTAGGCCACCAATTACTGATTCCTCCTAGCCAATCTCATGGAATTTTCCAGATCTTTTGTTGAGATTGATCTTGACACAAGATTAGTGTAGCTTGGTAGGGAAGCAATAACAGGCAGGTTGTTCGTAAATTGTGATGTACGGATGAATGTAACCATATTTTGAAAAGAAACGGAAACCTGGTCAACAATGCATTATCAAAGACATGTAATGTAAAGTTACATAAGTATCCCGTATTTTTATTTTCACTTGTTTCACTTATGGCACAAAACCATGAAAATATAAACACAGTGAAACAGTATTTTAACATTGGTTTTCAACTAGATCCAAAGTAGTGGTATTAAAAGTAAATGTCTGAAATGTGAAAACCATGAAAATTCATACACTTGAAAATAAGTACATTAATTTGACAGTACTTGGCATGTGGCAGAGGAGTAGTTTTGCCACGATGTGTCCACCCAATCCTCCCAAAGTTCCTTTCTTGAGAGAGAAATGAAATATGATCCCAGTTTCTCAATTTTCAGGAGCATTAATATTGACGTATGGAAGCAGAAATATAAATGTGTTTAATAATGCAGTGCATGTGAATTCCGGTGAAGGGAAATATTTAGCTGATGGCGAGACAGATTATAGGGTGTACAGGATTATTTTTAAGGACTTCTTCAGTCTGTGTCAAAGCAAATGTTGTGCAGCACTTGGTGTTATAACTGAAAGCCTTACACGGTAGAATCTATTAAGACCACCCATGGAACTGAAGAAAATTTGGGATTGATTGGTCTGAATACAGAGTATGTGTTGAACATTAACCCAAATGGAACTGTAACAAGGTAGTTGTGCTAGTGGACTGTGCCTCTTTAAGGAGATGTCTTGATAGGGAGATAACACTGTATTAAGCATTGATTATGGGGCTACACTCGTAAAAAGAACAGGTTTGCTGGATGTATATTAGCCGTCTACACTTTCAAAATTATATTTGTTGGTCACAACATTTTGAATTTGGTTGAATACCTTCCAATTTTTGGCACTAGTTTCTTGTCAAACTTAAATGCATGGATGTAAGCCTGATAGCTGAGGGGGCCGGCCTGTCAAGATGGAGCTCGACAGTCCAAAGTGGAGCAGAGGTTATAGAACTGGGCCAGATTGTGATTATGATAATTTGTGACAGTCTGGCTGCGCATCCATTGCCACTCTGAGCAGCAGTGTACTTGTGACAGTAATGACATAAAACGATGAAGGTAGAGCTTGTCAGATCACAGGCACATGTCCTAAGTCTGTCTTTTCCTTTTTGTATTATTTTGCTAGCAGATTATAATTTTTTTTTTTTTTTTAAAAATGATAAATAAGTAAATTAAAAAGCAGAGCAAATTCATATCCATGATGTAAAGTTAAGCACAAAGCCATGTGAAGTGTTCTTTGCGGTGGGAGACCAACTGCTTTCCAGGATAACCTTTTGAATACTTTACTTGATGTTTTTCATGTTATATAGTAGTCTCTCCTTTGAGAGACCACCTGTCCTTTAAAACCACACTTTCGAGGTCTGTAGTGCTAACTTTTCTTTGTTTTTATTCAGCCTTTATTGGGAGGATAATGCTTTATGTGATGACTTTTCGACCTTGCCTATGGGTGGTCACTCAATTGAGGCCACATTTCCCAGGGCTGTGGTGTTATCTTTTCTGTTATTTGACTTAAGTTGCGAGACCACCAACCTTATGTGACCACTTTTAGACCTGCCTGAATGATGGTTTCTCCAAAGAGGCACTAGTAATTATTTACACCCAATGAAAGACCTACGGATTTTCCAAAACGGGGGTTTCTATATTTTCCAAAGTTCCTTACGTACCCTGTATTTCTGTAGGTTAACACAGAGTGTATCATACATTTTCAGAGCATGCCGTCTCCCAGCCAATCAGCATGGTGCATCGCCGTCCCTTCCATGGCAACGATCCTGCCAATGTGTTGTCACCAAGATCTTCAGAGACCGGCGCCTTGGGGGTCAACATGGCAGAATATGTCCTTGGGGGGTCACCAACAGGCAAAGAGCTGGACCCAAGACTTCACCACCGGATAAAAGTGTTTGTGAGTACAAGTCTGATTTTTGTTTGGAAATTGACTCGAGACAGAGGGCCAAGTTTATCAGTACTGCATTCAGGCGCATGTGATACCTGTCAGTGTTTCACTGTGCAGTAAAAGTATTTGATGTGCTGTTGGTCAAAACTTGAAGGTAGAAGTTAGGTTGCTCTGTGAGCAAGTGTATCAGTTTGTACTACAAGTGCCTCCGCAGCACTTGTCAAGTTTCCGTCAGGCTCTGGTCCTTGGGCTCTCTTCAAATTCGCTTGCCCACTGTTCTAGTTTACTTGTCCTTCCAATTTAACATCATGCTTTTATAACAAAATGCTTGCACAGGACAAGCTTTTCAAAACTATGTCTTGCCAGCGTTAGCTGTGGACCAGACTAAGTAGTGGCTTTCCAGTCAGCCACCTGTCAACTGAAAAATTTTGAGTGGCATTATTTCACTAACTACACTGGCTAGGGCTTCTACATTTGGGTGGATGATTTGTAGTCATCATCACTAGAGATATGAGCCATCACTGTCACACTTCAGTGATCATGTCATGCTTCTGTAAACCGTGACAAAAACTTCGAAGTGCCATTATTTTACAAAGCCCCCCCTCCCTCCCCCCCCCAAAAAAAAATTGTTTGTTTCCCCCTAATCCAACCGACCCATTTCTAAAAACCCCCAACCAACCCTCTGTTAACTTACTTCTGACAACGACAACATAATAATAATAATAATAATAATAATAATAATAATAATAATAATAATAATAATAATAAAAACATCTAACCACCCAAAATTTTAGAATGTTTAACAAAGAAAGCATACCGACACACCAAAATTGTTAGACTGAAAAAAAAACAAGCTGCAGTAAGCTCCTGCATGCTGTATACATCCAAAAAGAGGCTGGGAATGTGAGCCATGATGACTGGCATAAATGAATACCTCATTAAAAGGCCAAAGTGTCATCTGTACAAAATGCTGTACATGCAGGGAAACAAGATGACCATAGCTTTTCACAGTGAGCTACCCATAGTGCTTCATCTGGCATCCAAAGAAAGGGGCCATAATGCTTCTGGGGTGCTGTGGCTCCCTCTGGTGGTGCTGCCCAAAGATGTGTAAATTGCTTAAAATAGTCTTGACAACCAGTGATTAATCCCTTTTGTAGTAGAACCTGTTAACCTGATCAGTTTTTGGCGGTCCCAGTTGAAGGCATACCTTAATGCTGTTGCCTGCAAAATATTCACTTAAGATTCATATTGCGCCTAACCCCCCCCCCCCCCCCCCCCAAAAAAAAAGTAATTCCTAAACAATAATAATAATAATAATAAATACTGAGTTTCTCAGGTACTGCTCACATCAGTTTCAGAACCCCACCTCAAACATCCTCCCACGCCCCACTGCCCTCCTTCCATTTCAAAGGAGAAAATTTTTGTGTAAATAAGGTCACACCAATACTGGTAAAAATCTGAAGCAAAAGAAGAAGAAAAAAAAACCCCCGAAAAGTCCATCATCACCTATTTGATACACAGCATATAGACCTGAGAAATTCGGATCAACAAACTTTCAAAGGCTATCTGACATTTGCTTTCAAATGTGACAGTTGGTGAAGAGAAAGGATTGATGGTTTCTGTATTACCCTGCAGAGGGCATTTCAGTAGGGGCTAGAGTTGTGTATTTCTATTACTTCCCATTGTAATTTGCAACTTAACTCAAAACCACTGTTTGTAGAAACCAAATTTTTCATGTGAAATGTAGGTGTACAACTTCATGATACTTCATATTTTATTACATGTATATTTACCTCAAAGGTAAACATTTTGATAAAAATTATTTTATCGTGCAATCCAGTGGGTAACATAACTACAGCCCACAACCTTAAAGGTAAACATTTTATACAAGTTTCTTAACAAATCATTTGAGGGGTAACAACTAAGTCCGCAATAATTGTATGTATTCAGCTGAATACACATGAAATTGGCAGTTATGACCTGGCCTGTTGGGGAAGTCTTATGTGAATATCAAGAGTGGTGGACCACTGTATTTCATGGGAATTTTTAGCTGGTTCCTCTTATCTGTGAATGTTAAACAGTTCTGTGACAATTGCTGAAGATTTTGTAGGGATGTCAGTCCTTATTATGCAAGTGGGTGAGGAATACAACAAAAGATTTAATCAGGTCATGTTTGTGTAGTGTGTCATCCCTGATTAGTACTCAGGATAGAACCCATCAGCAAGGTTAAATGACCAGTGGTTTTTAAAGCAAACATTCTGCCAGGCACAAACTCCTGAGTTGACAACAAAGTGCAGTGATTTGAGGCATGGAAGAAAACTGAAAACTAAAAATAGTTTGCTGTTGCAACACCAGAGGTCAGCACGCTACACAAAATTTAGGTTTCCAGTGACTTCTTAAAAGAGGATAGACCATGTGTGCCAGTAATAATAAGGATATACCCTTAAAGACATTGAGCTGTCTGATTCAGTAGTATTGACCGCTACTTAAAACTGTCATATTACATTGAAATTGTGGTCTGGTCAGTCATAAGTGCACATAGTTTAAATCCAGCTGTGCAAGCAAAGAGAAACTACACAGAATCTGAGAATGAAGGATCATGGAAATTGGTGAAATATTCAACGATTGAAATATCAGTTTGCATTTGTGTGCAACTCTAGCAATGTGAAAAGATGTCAGAAGACAGAGAATATCCCTAGTACCACTGGATGTAGTGAAGAATATCAATTTCACATGAGTGTTTATAGCAAGTAATGAGTTTGCTATATATATGCTATTATCGACAACATTAGGGAGATTTTTGCAACATAAGTACACGCTGTCAGGGAATCATTAGTAGTTGGGGAAGTTGGGAGAAATTAATAGTTCAGATATAGGCCATAAAAAAGTAATGTGGATATATTTTTCAGGAACAGCAAGCCAGCTACAAAGGCAAATGATACAGCAGTTAGATCATGAAACACAAGAAACCAGGCCTCAGTGGATAATAATACATGTGCAGTTTCACGTGCCCATGCTCCTGTCTGACTAACAGCCCATATGTCATAAGCCCCCACCTCACCCCTCCCCCCAGCCACCAGTATGTTGCATTATTTTACCTGTCATAAAAGAGGACTTTTCCCAGGTACCAAGGGTGGTCCCTCTAGTCAGGTTTCACTCTGTATGTTCAGGTTGTAACAATGAAAATTGATTACCATAGCAACATGCTGGTGCGAAAAGCCTGCATATATTGTTAATGCATTGTGGGGCAACGAGACACGCATGCATGTTGCCAGCTTTTTTTTTATATGTGTTGTTGTCTGGTTTGAAATGTTAGATGCATACGCAAGAGCCCAAGGGCTTGTCAGAACAATGATGAGGTATCATTGAATGCCACGTGGGAGTTTTGTCAGTCCTATGTCAGTTAAAAAACGTACACGTGGTCATCTCCCAATTGGTCCACTTTAAACAGGAAACCAACCTAAGTGTTGTGGCTGGTACTGCTGTGATGTAAGGGAAATGAAAAGCTAGACCTTCTCTTCATTATTGTTATAGCATCCCTCTCGCATGTGTTTGCCCATTGTACATGCAGAAAAGTAGATACTGAATCCCTGGGTAAAGATCCGTGCAGAATGTGTGCGAACCTGCGCATGCATTCTTGAAGAACGTTCTGGAAGCTATGATTTTACCCGGCAAGCCAACACAGAACAGCAAAATGGATCTTAAATTACAAAAAAATACACACAAACACCACACATATGTGTTTATGCCGGTTGAAGATGTTTCCTTCCAGAATGGACAGGATTTGTTTCAGAGATTCTCAGTGATAAATTTGTTGTACAGGGCAACTTTGATTTCTTTGTTTTCACATTTTCAATAACAGTGTTCCAAATAAGAGAAAATTCCTGCTTCAAAAGGCAGGCATGTAATATATATATATATACATATTACATGCATGTATGGATTACTGTCAATGAAAAACGTAAATTTGGACAACTCCAGATTCAAAACACCATATCCACCAATAAATTAACTTGTCTGGGACAAGTGGATAAACCTTATTTGTAGCACAGACCTAACTACTGCTTGTGCCTGTCCTATCAAGTGTGAGATACTGGTATTCTTGTAACTCAACTCATACCAGTCCTCAAGTTTCCTCTTAGCACATTATAAATTAACCTAATTTTGCTGTAATTTTGTTTGTGATTAAATTTCCTGGTGTCACAAAACCATGAAAATTTAAAAAAAAAAACAAAAAAACAATGAAATAGTATATGTACATGTATTTTGACACAGTTTTAATAGGGAAGTTCAAAGGAATGTAATGGAAACCTCAGTTAAATGTGTGAAATATAAAAAGGGGAAAATTTATATGCTTGAAAATAAGTACATGCACAAACTTAGATTAGCCACGAACACAACTCGCTTTCAAGTAGCAATATGGCTGGCATAGAGGCAGTGGTTTTTGCATTGCCTGAAAAGGCACTGTCAGCTGCTGCTGGGGCACTGACCCCTCATGACCTCATTAGAAGGGGGTGGAAGAGAGTATTCCATACTTTGGTATGTTATTTTCAGTACGTTGTACTGGGGCAAAATTATTTCCACCACCAATGTACTGGACTCTTCCCCCCCCCCCCCCCCCCCTTTACAATACAGGATGAGTAACAGACAATCTACAGGTGAAGAGAGTATTTGATTTGGCAGATTGGTGCCACTAAGCTGGCTGTGTTACATTACATGCACAGCAGTGCAGCACTGTCTGAATGTGCTCAGGATCTGGGTCTTGGCTGGTTGCTTTGTTCTGGGAGATGAAGCCCCTAACCCAGTATGCCACCATGCAAAAATAAGTGGCCATCAGTCATGTTCAGGAGCTTGATGGGAAGGACATTCCAAGGTGTCTGTGTGGCCATTCTTTTAACCACACTGGGTTATCTATCAAGATAAGTTTTAAAAGGTGAAATAAAGAGATTCTCGCTTTACTTTCCATGCCAGACTTTTGACATATTGTTTTATGTCCTTGCATGATTTATGAAAAAACATTTTCGTTTGTTCTTCGTGGCACCTTTATTATTTTAAAATATCAATTACTTACAATACGCAAAATATCAGTAAATTTTGTTGCTACATCGTTCGTTCCAATGTTACTGTTTTTGTGAGGACAGACTGAATGCATGTTTCTTTTTCTAAAGATTCCACGAGGAAAGAATACACATGATGTATTCTGGACAGCAAGCAAGGACACACTGATTCCCTGGTATGTCCGTATGCTAATTGTACTCTGCCCATGAAAGGAGGGGGGGGGGGGTATATAGTTATGGGCACCATCGGTGTGTCGTTCAGCACGAAACAAATTTTCTCTGGGCCATATCTTCTAAAGTGTAAATTCTAGCCCTTTGAAATTTTCAGGGTTGGTTGATCTCAGTTAGGAAGTGTGCATAGGATTAACTTTATTCAGCTCATTACTTTCTTTTACTAACAAATTAATTAACAAAGATCGTTAAGCACCTCAAAATCACCTTCAAGCAAAACAAATTTTGTAAAGGCCGTATCTTCCAAACTATAAATGCTAGCCCTTTGAAATTTATGGATTTGATAGATCATAGATACTAGGTGTGCAAAGGCATTGTTTTGTATGCCTAATTGCTTACAGTAATTAACAAAATTTCCATAGACAACCTCCAGATCAGAAGGGATTTTGTCCAGGTCATATCTTTGGAACTATAAATGCTAGCCTTTCCAAATTTCAGTTTTGGTAGATCTTAGGCAGGAGATGTGCTTAAGATTAAATTTATTTGGTCTTACTTTCTTTTATTGATTAATTAACAAAGATCGTTAAGCACCTCAAAATCAGCTGCATAATTTTGTCTGGGCAATATCTGCTAAACTGTAAATGCTAGCCCTTTTAAATTTATAGAGATGGTACATTTAAGGTAGTGTGCATTGGCATTGTTTTGTGTGTCAAATTACTTTCACTAGTTAATTAATCAACAAAGTTCATTAAGCAACCTCCAGATCAGATACCATTTCATCTGTGTCATATCTTTGGAACTATAAATGTTAGCCCTTTGAAATTTTCATCATTGGTAGATTTCAGCTAGGAGATGTGCAGAAGCATGAATTTGTGTGACTGGTTACTTTCTTGTACTAATTAATTAACACTGATCGTTAAGTAGATCAAAATCACCTGCATAGTTTGTCCAAGCATTTTCTTGCAAAGCATAATAAATGATCCTTTAAAATTTGCAATGTGGGTGCTTCTTACATTGAAGAAGTGCATTAGCATATTCTTACATGGCTAATTATCCTCCATCATTGATTGATTGGTTGATTAATTAATTAATCAAGATCAATAAGTTACAAGATCACAAGGGCTTTCCAATAGAATTCTGTTCTCTGCAATATCTACAGAAGGATTTGATGGGAGCTTATTAAAAGGGTCACAACATGTTTCAAGGTAGATCATGTGCATTTACTGCCATGTTTATTATGGCTAGCATCAGCAGCTACTTGGTAAACAGTACAGTGGTATCACAAAGGTAAAAAAAAAATGAGTATGTGGTACTTTGCTAGTAGGTGCTCAGATTAACTCATTCCATACCAGTCCCTGATTTTTCCGTATATTTACCTAGATTTGAGACAACAATTGCATATTTTAATTCTTCATGAAAAGAGCTTTCATTCAAATAAAATAGCAATGGAATGGTGTAATTAAGTGTAGAAGAAAAAAGGGGAAAGGTGGATATCGCGCGACAATATGGAAAACAAAATCAATAAATTACAGTCCTGTTTGACAGTTTGTAAAGGAGACAAACTGGCACAACTGTCATAGGAACTTAAGAAAAGGAAAGAAAACCAAGGGATATTTCAAAAGTAAGAAAATTTACGAATTCTTGCAGATAATTGCAGTCTAAAATTGTATTCAATTATGGCCCCTCCTTTAAGGATATATATCAGGTTACAATGGGTTAAACCATCATTTTGCTATTTTCACACGTTATGCACTTTTCCTTTAAGTTTTGTATGCCGGAATCAGATTTCAGGTTGTGTAAAGGAAAATTGTGAATTTTGGCAAAAGTATTGGGCCTGGTTCTCACTGTTTGGTGTGGCTTCGGCTGGGGACTAGCTAAGCTTCTAAGCTCCACCCTGCAGGAATCCAACAGGAGCCTCATTTACATACAGCAGGTATGAGCGCTTCTGCGCACGCTCCGCACAAGCAGACTACGATCAGCTGGGCAGGCAAACCGCATTATCGCTTTGTGTACAACTCTCGTTTGAATATATCCATATAAACTCAGACTTCCATCCTCTTGTTGCTCCAATACTTGTTCTTTCGCTCAGTTTCAGAGTTCCAACTTTACAAGTTGCACACACAGCAGCGGCATCAATACAAGCCTGCAACTGAGAACAGTCCCATAATCGGTATCCCTCTGGCTGTTCATTCACATCTCCTTGTTCACAACAATCTGTAGATCTAGCCTCGTGGACCACAAAGTCTCCGAGTTTCTGGGCACTAGCACTCATAAGCGTTTGTCCAGACCGGCTTGGCTTGTGGATGTTGTGGTGTTCACCGAATCAGTATCCGTGACCTTGGCCGCGACTTCGTTCGACCCTGACCATGCAATGCCAGACTCGCCCGGGGTCTCCGTGAGGCTCGACGTCGGGTTGCAGGGTCGTCTCCACTGGAGGGAACTGATTGTAGTATGATCCTAGATCAGACGCTTTGAGTTCACTTGCAACTGACGCGGGCATCGGTCTGCCCCTAGGTTTTTTCTTTCTCGGCATCTTTGCAATAGCACTTTCTAATCACACAAATGTAAGCAACGATCCTGTGAACTTGATAGAAACTTTCTGAACTGAGACTGAAGTTCCGATTTACTGACACCTATACTGGGCCCCACGCAAGACGGCAAACATCGTAGAACCCGGTTGCCCCGTAACCACCTGTCAGTCATTTGTCGGCCAATCAGGTTAAACTTGAGAAACCCCAACATGGAATCCAAAGTGACAGATGAGCATGATTATAACATTTTTGGATGTAAAACCTCTAAAATAAAGCATTCTTTGAAGTTTGATGCTCCAAACTTGTCCATTTACTCAACAGGTAGGAGTGCGTAACGGAATACCAAGGTGTCATTGCGATCAAAGGCCCAAATAATAGCGTAAGTCCTATTGAAGTCGGCATTTGCTTTGAAAGCGTTTTTCTCGGCATCATTCCTGGCCTTTGTTTCTCAACTTCTTGTGAAATCAACTTCGTCAGTTTTGCTCATAAAGACCTGGGGTTTGTGGCAAACTGTTCACAAGAATGTAATCTTTAAAAACGTGTCTCAGATTTTTTCTATGTTGAGTGGTTTTCCCTCCACAGCGAGCCAAAAGTCAAAACCTTTGATGTAAGAATGGAATGTCATCTTTTCAACTTTGAACGGGAGTATCTCCACAATAGCGCAAACAATGACAAAAATGAGACACGTTTGTGTAGAAAATCATGTCTGCTAGCTTTTGCAACAGAAATGCACATGCTCAAGCTCAAAATAAAAAAGTAGATTTAATAATTGTGTGATTTTTTTATGATCACTTTACCTGATTGTTGTGTCAACACAGAAGAACTTGTAAAAATGAAAATGCTATCAACTTATTCCCAGATTTATTAGCTTTCAGGAAATATATAGTTTATGGTACTTTTAACGTATTTTCAGACTTTTATTAAGTCATTTGTAAGACTCACGCGTAACCTGATATATACCCTTAAGAGACTGTAGACCGGGCAGATCCAAGTGGTCATATGAAATAGGTGGTCTTTCAACTGAGGTCATATATCATAGAAGATTCACTAGGAGGCTGAGAAATGACAGTAAAGACAGATGGTCTTTCACAGGAAAGACCACTATGTGTTAAAAAAAATGTTGAGGGCTTTGGGAAATCATTCAAAATTGTGGCAGAGGATTTCTCCTCTAATTTGTGAAAACTTGTTATGGGAAAAAGATGCAAAATTGTTGATTCTGTCTTATTCAAATATTGTCATTTGATGATGAAAATTATATCAGGTTAGGTTTTGAGATTTACAACAGTCGGTGATTCCTATTATCCACATCTGTGGATTAATTGGTGAGTTGTGAGCAGAAGCCAATAAGGAGTCAAGCAGAGTTGCTCAGTGTCATTTTAACTCATTCCACACTATGGTGATAGGCCTTGGTCAGTGGTTCTGGCACTACCTGGCAAGTCATGCTGTAGCAGCCCTTGTGACAGCTGCAGCACGACTTGCCAGGCAGTGCCAGAACCACTGACTATAGGCATGTTGGTACTTGAATGAAAGCTCTTTTCATGAAGAATTATGTCTCCTGGTGGAAGCCGGGGGACATTGTTTTAGTGCCCGTTTCTTCCGCTTGTTATCTCCCGCCCACGAAGTGGGGGGGGGGGGGGAGATATAGTGATGACGACCGTCCGTCGGTCCCACATTTCTTGCGCGCGATATCTCAAGAACAGATTAAGCTAGGATCATGAATTTTTTACGGTTGGTCACCCTTATAAGTGTGCACGTCGAATTCGAAGGAGAGTGACCTTGACCCCATTTCAAGGTCACCAGGGTCATTTATCTCTAAACTTCTTGCGCGCGATATCTTAAGAACCGGAGATGATAGGATGATGAAATTTTCACAGTTGATCACTCTTGTTAGGGTCTACATCGAGTTCGAAGTTGTGTGACCTTGACCTAATTCCAAGGTCACTAGCGGCAATTCAATTTTCTTTGAATTTGTTGTATGCAATATCTGAAGAAACAAGTGAGCTAGGATCACTTAACGTTTACAGTTGATCAACCTTGTAAGGTTCTATGTCATGCTTGAAGGACCTTGACCTTGACCTTGACCCAATTTCAAGGTCACCAGAGGCAGTTCATCCATCCCACATTTCTTGCGTGCGATATCTCAAGAACCAGTAAAGCTAGGATTATGAATTTTTTACAGTAGGTCACCCTTATAAGTAGTCACATCGAGTTCAAAGGAAAGTGACCTTGACCCCATTCAAGGTCACCCAGGGTCACTTCTCTGTGAATTCAAATATACAGTTATCTTTGTTTTAAAATTATGTGGGCGGGAGATATGGACAGCGTCAGCGTCAACTTGTTGTTGTTGTTGTTGTTGTTCAGGTTCTTCAACACTTGGTTTCCGTGCGATAAGTCTTGAAGGACTTGACAGAATATATATGTAGTGTGTATATATATATATATATATATATATATATATATATTGCAGTTTTAGAAATATTTTTACGTGCTTTTACACAAATGCTGTTTTTGATAATTTTGAAAATTTTTGCATATTTAGAAGCAGCGCAAAATTAAAATTTGCAAGTGGAATGGGAATCATGAGAAATGCTTGAACTTGCTGAACGTGGCATGTTAACCACTCAGAAAATCTGTGGTCTACTACTGAGACTGTGCTTTCATATGTTTATAATGTAATCATACTGTATGTGCAGTGGCAGTGTGACCAGCTGCCAGTGTCTGCACATGATTAAATAGCATTTTGCAGAGATGTTTTTGATGCACATGGATTGCAGGTGCTATGAGACAAACTGAATAATGAAAATATAAGCCCCTAACGGCAAAAGTTTCAACTTGCGAAGGATGCATTTCGTAACCGTATAGGATGACCCGAACAAGTAACACTAGGATTGCCATGTGTCTAATTTTATCCATGAAAAGCTACATTTTTCACTTGATGCATGATATTGGCTAGGCTAGGTTGTATATGGGAGTCGGCAGGTTAACGTGTTACTTCAGTATTTTATGTATCTCACTTAGAATTTGCTATAATTTTTCTAAGGAGGTACTAGGATGCCTGATATCATCTTAAAAGCAAACAACAAATCAAAGATTGCCAATATCAGCATAATAATGTACTTGACAGGTAACTTAATCCCATCAGAACACATGTTAATCATGTTGATTGGGATTTGTAATACTGTCAGGTCGTTCCTCATTGCCAGGAGGGACAATTGAAGTAGTGACATTACATTTTGTTTGCTACCAAAGACAAATGGTTCACTCTGAACCTGGAAAATCAGTTCTGTATTGATCTTGGACCCAATCATAATGTTCCTTGCAATATCAGAAGACTACCAGGCAGTCGAGTAGCAAACTAGATGCATACGTGTCAAGTGTATGTACTCTCTGGAGGCTGCGTGACACCAGAAGGACTGCCAGCGAGAGTCTTCTGTGGGCACAAGAGATTTATTCGCCAGCAAACTCACTCACCCAATCTCACCTGTATATACAAACAAACATGACAGGACCCAGCACACAGGGAAGGTGTGTTTGACCTTTCTGTTCAGAAGTGTGCACAGGCATGATTTTATAAATCAATTTGCAAAGGCCCTAAATTACTTGGCTGTAAAATATTCATATTACATAATTTAATTCTCAGCATGGCCATTTTGAACCTTTGCCAGATCAAAGGGACATACTGAGAGGGAAAGGCAGCATCAATTACATTGAATTCACCTAACTTCACTTTGTTCTACTTTTCATTTACGATTAAATGGCAACAGTTGGATGGAAGAAAATTAATCAGTGCATGAATAATCTAATTCCTGTACACTGGCATTTACCTGACAGTTTTGAAAATGTGAAAAGATTTGTGGTGAGAATGCCTGTGTAGTGTCTGAAATAAGGATTTTTTGGTTTTTTAAATAGAAAATAAGTTACTGGAAGCTGGTTTATTCTCATACAGACCAGCATGTTACAACAATTTTTTGTGTTTTTTATTTTTGTTTTGTTTGTTTTTTGCTTGGATGGACACCAAAATTTAGCCCCTTAAATATGAAGTATGTCAGGGACAAATTTAGATTTCTAGAATCTGTTGCCAAAATTGAGGATAGAGGCATAATTTACAAAAATTAGTCTTGGCTCAGCAATGATTCAGTTGCAAAATATTGTGGCCTTTTTGGCATTCTTTGTAGCCAAATGCAAGAAACATTAGCATTTGGCTAATGGTCAGAGTGATCCCTGAATGATCAGAAGACCTTGATTTTGATATCATATGTTAAAAAAAAATCCACTGTGAATTTCCAGGTGTTTGTTCAATGTGTTGTAAATTTTACTCATAGTATGTGGACATGAGCTGATAAAACTGGTGATAACTACCAAATTTTTAAAATTGTTGAGTTTGACAACAAGTAAGACCAGATACAGGGCCCCCAGACAGCTACAGTCCACATTCCATGTGTGTTTCCTTTGCGGTGAACGTTTCCTGATCCATGGGAAGGTCAGAGATCTAAAGTCCAAGATCTTTTGTGATGGGTGTAGCTTTTTCTGCAGGACACAAAGGGGATCCAAATCTGTGCACTATTTCTGTCAACTCCACTCACTTTCAGTTGATCTATTTTTTCATGTGCACTCCGATGAAAGTCCTGTCTGAAATCATCATAAGATCTCAGCTAAAAAAAGACACCATCCAAATTCAGAACAAAAAATCAGCTAGCTTGAATGATATGCACAGAGTTTCCCTGTTGTAGCCTATACTTAATTTTACATTAATGACAAAAGATAATGGTGCGAGACCAGCTGAATATATACAGGTGCTGACCAGGGGGCAGAAACCGGCATGCATTTCCCCGTCTGGGCATGCCCTGTGATCACATGATCACATTTATGGCATAAATATGGTGTCCATTACAGACGCAGCCCTGCTGGGACATACTCAGTAAAAGATTTGTAGATTTAGATTGTAATCTAAAGTGAAAATGGAAGGTAGCAAGACTGAACACATTTGTGAAATAAATGGTATTTTGACCTAATGTGCACCTGAACTGAACCAATAAGATTGGAATGGGTCAGAGCAATTTGGATCACACTGCAACACGTTACAATCTTGTTGACTTTTGCCCAACTTGGATAAGAAAGTTCCAAAGTGCATGTGTACACAAAACAGCATAGAGTGTGCTGGCTTTAGATATATGACTGTGGAACGCACAGCGTGCATTGACATTTCTCGGCTATGGAGGTATCAACCTGTTAAGTTGTGTCAAGTGGCTGGGAGTGGGACCTTGATGATTTTTGGCTGACAAGTTTAAATATGACGGGTGTTGACAGAGCATTGAGGACAGTGAAATGACGACCAAGGCAAGATACTGAGGTGCTCATTTACATCAGGGGAACCACATGTCTGCGTTGCATCAACGGGTGCCAGTCCTGTGGACAAGATTGGACAAGCTCAGTGCTGTATAAATACCTGGCACCCCTACAATGTAGTTATGCTTGAAAAATGAATTGTTTACTCTCTAGCTGATCTCTATTCAAAATCACAGGGGCATGCCAGAGTGCTGGCCCTTGTTTCAAACACTGATCGCTGTGGAAGTACCGCTTGGTCAGGCATAGTTAGGACCTGCTTAAGCTTGAGCGGCATTAGGGAGATTCAAGCTACCTCAGGACTGGCCACAGAAATAATGCTGCACGCCATTTGTGGGATCTAGATTAGGGCTTGTGTGTGCGCGAGTTGTTAGTGAACTTCAGTGCAACAAGTGTTCGGCATGTGGAGTTGGCCGAGCATGAGACAGGGGACCTGAGCTATCCATGGATTTCACATTCTATGTGCAACAGGACGGACACTCGGGACTCGCCACAGTGACCCACGCTGAAGTAATTAGTTGCCAGGACACGGAGGTAACTACCTAGCAACAACAAAACTTTTCTGCCCGTTCCATTGACGACAGAAATCTGGGTCTGTTTTATTACCGTGTGTGTGGAAGTAGGGTTTCCAAGTCAATCTGGCAAAGTTCCAAAAAACTGGGGCATGTTTAACAGCAGTTGCATTGATTTCATATTGAGATACAGTTCTTAGGGTAGGAGTCAACATGTTAAAACTGGCCCCACGTTGGACTGCGTGGTGAGCTGTGCTGGGGCATATTGGCTTACAATAGACACATGGCTGGACACACCTCACCCTGCCCCGAGCACAAACTTACCCCCGACAGGAAGAGAAGGAAAATTCAGGTACTGATCCAAACTTTTACCTTATAAAAGTTATAAATTCAAAGTTTGGGAAAGAAGAAAAAGGGAGGAAAGTGAGTTATCAGTTACTTCAGGTTGACCTGTGTAGTTATTTTTGACATACGCATGTATGTATATATATATATATGTATAGAACATGAAGTGATCTAATTAAATTCAACATGTTGCAACCAGCACAACATTGCAAGGTGTTGGACTTTGTACCTAAGAATGTAATTTGTGTAAGCCGCTTATGGTCAACATATGCCTAATTCTGGGGGTTTAATCTGATGAGAGAGTATTGAAACTAGGATATTTGAGTCTCCCGAGTTTTCATATTGACCAGAAAAATTTCAGGCTGAAAGACTTTCAGCTAAAACCTTTTAGCCATTTACACCTCTGACTTAAAAAGAAAAAAAGCGGCAGAACAAAACTGGTGAATATGGTGGGGAACTTAAATGCATGTGGACAGGATAAAAGGCAAACTATCAATTTGATCGGATGAGCAAGGAAAAGGTGCATTTAAATGTCTCTTTCTTTATTGTGTTTCACTTCATTTTATCTAATTTTGTGGTCTGTGTTTTTGTTCTTTTTTTACAGTTCAATTTGGTTCACTGATTATAAATGTGATAATTAACTTGGGTACAGTGTTGTCATATAAAAAGGAGTTTGATCAGATCAGTTTCTGTGGTAGGCAAATGAAGATTTCTCCCTTTCATATGGAAGTGTTGACAAGTGGCTTGTGAGTTCTGACAGCAAAAGACGATTGACTTGTAAATGTGTGTTCACCAACAATATGGCCTCCATTTTGTTTGAGGTCATCTTGCAGGTTTAAATTTGTGACTCACAACTTTGACAGCATTGACTTCTAAAAAAAATGGCCAAAGTCTAAACTCGCACTGGATTGCGACAGCCCCTTCGCTCAGGTTTTACAGCAAGAAGGGGGATATGGTGGAATTGTATTAGTGTCATATTGTCCTCATTTTGATAATGAAAGATTTGACAAACCCAAGCACTTGACTTGTCACAGTGGGTAATATTTGCATGTGATATGATATGGTTCTGTGGCTAATGCAAGAAGCTTTTGTTTGCTAATCAAGTGTCGCACATATTGTTAATACAGAGCTTAGTACTCTTGATAAATTACTGGTGAGGGCATAATCTCTGTGGGATTAAATGATATCAAACTATCTTTGTTTGAAAAGTCTTGAAAATTTTCAAGTGCTGAGTAGTTCTGAAATATGGGGTCTGGCTATATGATTTAAAGGGAACTTGCTGTGTATTGGTGCAAAATTTAAATAATTACAAGTGAAAGGAAGGTTATGTATTAGAGTGTGGAACATGAAGTGCAAAGTATGCAGTCCACACATTACTGCTACAGGATAGACATGCATGTACCCGTGAGACAAGACTGGTGGCAGGGGAGTGATGTGTAATGACATGCTCATGTTCTTGTAGACCTCTTGATCTGGGTCGAGGGGTAAGCCTGCACATTTAAGCATACTGCCCTGAGCAGAGGATTAACCCTCTCTGACCATGTCAGGTACAGTAAGACAGTTCTTCCCAGCAAATTACTCTTCATGTGCTCAGTTGCCATTGTCAAAGAAAAGCTTGCATTTTGTTGCTTGATACTCAGTAAGCCTTGAACAAAGGCCGTTCATAATTGTCTGTGGCCACAGTGTGGGTGTAACTTTGCACATATGTGTAAGTTTTCAAAGTGCACTTTTTTCATAGCAAGGCCAAGTAATATCAGAGAACAGCCATGTTGACTTTTTTTCTTTTGTTATAAACAGAAAAGTAGGCCAAGAACAAAAAATTAGATTGGCTGCCAATGCATAGATTTTTTTCAAAGGTTTTGACTGTTCCAGACATTGAAAGAAGTTGACAGTTTTGCTACAACTTACTTTTTCAACCATGCTGACACAGAAATGCTATGATTTATATGATCGTTCAAAATGTTTTTATGTGGAGAACTGCAGGGAAGATGTGGCACTGTTGCTTCTGTTTGTATAATTAACTAACAAAGACATGCACTAAATGACTGCAAGATTGACACCTGCTGCTGCTGCAGGAAATATGTTTCGAAGGCGTCATACTTTAGATCTCCTTTTGTTTGTTTGTTATGTTTTGGTTCATCACCGAACAATGGATTACATATAGGTTACTATGTTGCCTTATTGAGTACCTACTCTTTAGGTGCAGACATTTTGCAGTGTTTCAACTTCTGTGGTACTGCACCAGTTCACTAAGAGACTCCACCCTTTTCTGCATTCATACTGATGTTAACCATGCTCTCTCTTCTGCACGTGTTATCGACTAAACTCATTTTACTTATTGCTGAGTTTGGCAGTATTTTATGTCATCCCTCACTCAACTTCCATGTTGTTCCCAGTATGAGGCACAAATGGTCTTGTAATCTGAATGATGAAAAATCAGACCAAAATACTCTCACATGGGCTCGCTAGTACCAAATAGGCGGGTAAGGTAACTCTCTGGTGCTAGACAAAGGAAAACCACGAAAAATATTCACTTCTGGGAACAAAGAACAATAAGTTTGCACATATAAATGTGTCACAATGTACATCAAAATAAACATGTCTTGTCACTGAAGAGGTGATAAATAACTGATAATTGATAAATTGATAGATATCAAGGTTAGAAACAGGTTTATAGAAAATACCAACATGCACCTCTAACACTAGAGAGTACTGGACAATTTAGCATGAGGGGGTGCATGTATCTACATTTAAACAATTTTTGTCAGTGTTTTGCCTGTTATTTTAAGAGCAGAGTTCTCAATTGAAGGCTTGTAACCTTGTCATTTTGCAAGGACCCAGGCACTTACTGGGAAGAATAGAGTAACCTAGTTTAAAATGTGCCTTGTGGATATTTTTCTTAACCTAGTACAGACATAGAAGTTCATGGTATGCAATATAATGGTCTTTTGTCTAGGTTATTACTCCACATGTGAAACATATGAGGTTGTGGGTGATCCACTTGCATTGTGCCGACTGCTGGCTGATGCAGTGTCCTGGTCTGGTCGTCAAATGAACTGGAGAACCAGTAGGCTTTGAAAATCCCATCACAGTGTGCCAGTGACATTTTTTGTTTTTTTTTTTTTTTTTTTATTTGATTTGCCCAATGTGGAGCTTAATAAACCATGCTGATGTGCATAAGACACTTAGTTCTTTAGTAGAAATACAGTGCTCCCTCAGTATAATGCTGATGATGGTGTGGACTGTATTATACCAAAACCAGTTTATAATGGGGGAAGCTTGTAAAGGAATGTAGTCCCTCTTTTGAGAGACCATGCTTGATGCCATTTCAAAAGTGGTCACTTAAAGCAGGTGGTCTGCCAAAGAAGGTTTAACTTGCAAAACCTGCCCAACAAAAAATACCACTTTAAATTTCCACCCTTAATTTTGATTCAAACATGATTGATGTACACTTTTTATTAGATCCCATTCCATCTTGCAGTCATGTGTTTACTCATTAACTCTTACAGAGCCAATTTAGAGACTGAGTCAACAGCTTTCCTTGGGGCACTTTCCACGCAACACGCGGAAAGTGCCCCAAGGAAAGCTGTTGACCTGGACCAAATTTTTCACTGGGAACATAGGCATGCTGGTACTTGAATGAAAGGTCTTTTACTGAGGAATATGAATCTGGAATCATTACAGTAATCCAGCTTCATCAGCACAGCTTAAGCCGTGACTGGCACTCAAAGGGTTAATATTGCTAGCATATTTTTGATTTGTAAACTGGTTTTGACAAATTATTTTACCAGTCTTGTACTAAATAGGTTTTACTTGTCAAAAATGCAGAATTTTGGGTGGATAGGTGTCTTTTGGGTCACTGTGGTTGGGCACTGGTCAGGATCTGCAGAGGTGGTCTACTAAGAGAGGCAAATTATCAGAAAGTGCTTTTTTACACTGAACATATTCACAAAAGCATGGACCGCTGTGACCACTAGCCAATCAGCCAAATGCTAATGTTTCTTGAATTTTGGCTTAAGAAATGTGAAAATGGCCAAAATGTTTTAAAATGAATTATAAATGGGCTAAGACTGAATTTACATAAATTATGCCTGTATTTCCTATTTTGGCAACATGCTTTTGAAGGCCAGATCTGTCCCGGAAAAGGCAGGTGATCTACCTAAAGAGGGACAACTGTAATAGGAAAAGTGCCTCAGTGGAGCCAAAGGATTGACCCTTTGATAACAGAACCTTGTGATAAAGGGTCTTATAAATATTAAGCACTGTAGCTTTAATCGAACTACAGTGGCCCCTCTCTTACAAGGCCACTCCTAAATACCACCTGACAGTGGCCTATAAAGAAAAGTGGTCTCTGTAGAGGGGGTAATTCAATGAAAATATCACAGTTTGTCCTCAGGAAAAGACAAGGCCTACATCATGTGTGAGATAACTTCCAGGTGGCTTGTTGTTTGTGCTAGTTCCAGGGACAGAGACCCCAATTATACTGTTTTATTGTGGTCATTTACATAAAGTGTAGCTCAGGCTATCATTCCAGTGAATGGTGGTTAAGGGGTTGTATTTTGTGATTAACATCTCATCTAGTCAGAGACTTCCAGTCGTGTACAGTGCCTGAATTTTGTAAAATTTTGCGAGAATCTATTTGGGTTTTTGTCAATTAGTTTTCTTTTTAAAGAAAGACAAGCTTAGGAGAATCTTTATGAGAATGGATTCTTGGATTCTCAATGAAATTCTGGCACAGGTGTAAGTGTTGCAATTTCTGCTGTTGATGAGACGTCAGTGAATGGTGGTTAAGGGGTTGTATTTTGTGATTAACATCTCATCTAGTCAGAGACTTCCAGTCGTGTACAGTGCCTGAATTTTGTAAAATTTTGCGAGAATCTATTTGGGTTTTTGTCAATTAGTTTTCTTTTTAAAGAAAGACAAGCTTAGGAGAATCTTTATGAGAATGGATTCTTGGATTCTCAATGAAATTCTGGCACAGGTGTAAGTGTTGCAATTTCTGCTGTTGATGAGACGTTTAGAAAATAGTGCTGACATTGCAGATTAGAGCAAACACGTTTTGAGGCTGCTGTCTGAGAAGAATTGATTGGGGTAACAGGGAAGTTTTTTGTTGTTTTTTAAGGGTCTTTTATGTTTTCGGGTTGCCCGGATGTGCACATTCCCATTACTGTGATATCTACAGAATGCCTCCATGTATTTTGCTGAAATTTGGCAATATGCTTATCTTCCCTGGTAAGATGAACTGATAAGATTTTGGTGTCACCATGACCTAATTTGAGCAAATGGCAGCCTAATTACATGGCTACCCCTTTAGTCAACGATTTTCGTTGAAGGTATGTCTAGTTTTTGGTTTTTGTTTTAAACAGCTTGGCTACTTTGTCTCACATATATGTATCTGTGTCCACACACAGTTGTATTTTCAGCTGGTTTGAAAGTGTTGGCCCAATCATGCCATCTAATATATTCCAGTGGTAGCAGGCCATGGCAGATTGCAACACTGTGTAACTTAGAATCTTATCAGTTTAAAGTAACAAATCTTTGCAGTGCAAATAAAGCTTTGAAAGCTAAAAGTGATGTCACTGCTGTCTATCTTTTCAACAGAGATCAATATTTGTAGGGGGGAGGGGGTTATATATTATCAAGAGGCCTGGGTGTGAAGGGACAGTAAACATGTACCTTGCAGCTGTAGCTATATGTGTTCCACTGTCATGTTTATAAACAGAGTAATTTACAGCCCTCAAGCTTTGATGGGCAACAGAGACACTGACACAGTGCAGCTTCTTGCCCATCTTTCATAGACAATACCAGGTAGTGATTATTTGTAAACATTTTCTCAGTGTAAGTTGTTTACCACGCAGCAATAACATGAGTAAGAAGAGTGGAACACCTAAAATGTATGGCAGTGGAAAAAGAAGCAGTTCAAAACAGGTTTTCCGCCATGCAGACATGAAAGTCACGATGTACGTCATTTGGCTCATTATAAAATTCATAGCTATGTTAATTATCTTCATGTCCACATTTGCTGAAGGTTTGAAAAAATTGCACTTTGTTGTTAGAATAAAATTTGCATCATTTACTTCAATAGTAAATCATCCTGACCAGAAGAACATATTCCTTGTTAAAACATTCCATATCCCTTATTCTCCAGCCATAAACTAAATATCAGACCTGTTCACAGTCTCTTATGTCATACTCAAACGAAGTACTCTCATCTAAATCTTGACTCCTTGATTATATGTCCACAAGATCACAAGTTGGGATTGTGCTTCTATTTATGCATGGGCTGCAACTGCAATGAATTTGGTAATTTGTGGTGGACCTTACAATGTCTTCCCCAAAACCATGTGGGTGAATGAACTTTTTCAGTGCCAATCACATCTAAAGTCGATCTACTAAAGTCAAACCAGTCTGAATTGTCATTTGGATCTCAGATTCGTATTCCCCGTAAAAAAGACCCTTCATTCAATCACCAGCATGTCTATTGTTCCAGACAGAATACCCCAGGATGCACCCAATGTGTGCCGAGAAAAGCTGTGGACTCAGTCCAGACTTTGGCACTTAAAGAGTTAATTTGAAAAGTCCTAGGGACATGTAGGGCCAGACATTGATTGTGAGTTTTCACAGGGGCAAGTCAGACTGAACTCGTCAGGTCATGAGGCAACTTGACTGAATTTTATTGCCAGATAACACAAAGTTCATGAATTATTTGCTTAAGGATTGCATTATGGTGACCTTGACCTATTTACCAAGGTCACTTAGGTGCAATGTGGTGTGCAGATGATTAGTTGAGAACTATTACAGCTTGGTCTTCTTTGTTAGGGATGTGACTATGCAGTTTTAAAAGAGATGCAGTTTTTTGGCCCACAAATTTCTCACACATTTTTCGTTAGGTCATTGACATATCAGTTATTTTAGGCAGTTTGAGTTTGTGTGTGTGGGTGGCCTTATCACTCACTTTTCTTCCATATTGCAACTGGTGACTGGGTTATGGAGATTGGGCATAATGATGGTTGTCTCTGAACACAAGGTCTTGACATGTGTGACATTGATGTAATTTGGCTGATTTCACAAGGCATGCTCCGCTCCAAATAGATCTGCATGTTAGCCATATATTAAAGATAAAATCATCGGGTCCCTCAAAAGTTTTCCACAAGTGAGTTCGAAGTTACTCTGGACAAGCGGTTATAATTTTCAAAACTCCAAATGCTTTAAACTTGACTCTCAAGATTACTAGCAATGAATATTAATGAACAGATATGTAAAAACTAGGCTTATACTATGTATTTCTTTTTCATTATTCCTTTGTGTTTGTATTTTGCTTATGGCAAGCGATTTTGACACTTTGTAAAAGCAAATTTTCAAATTTTGTGTTTGCAACCAGGCTGAAGGCCTTGAAATTTTTACTTCCCCTTATTGAGATTTCACTTGCCCCATGCTAGAGGAAGTGCTAGTTGGTGAGCCCTGGTTACACTCTGGCAGGCAGGCACACACACACAAAGTCCACACTGTCAAAGCCACAAAGCCCACTATGAGGATCACATATACTTTATGCAGGGATGGGAATTGTCAGCTGATCAGTGGATTTTGAGAGAGAGAGAGAGGGAGGGAGGGAGGGAGGGAGAGAGAGAGAGAGAGAGAGAGAGAGAGAGAGAGAGAGAGAGAGAGAGACGTTTCTGGCTCATTTCATTTTTCCATGAAGAATATTCTCATCCCTGTTAATGTTCATTTGATAGCCATGTATACTAAACAAATCCATCATGCTTTCAACACACATAGTGGCCATTGCACTGTGCTGCTGCAAAAATTGGCATGTGAAAAGAAGTTGTGGTAGTTGACCTGTCATATATAGAAATTGATAGTTAACTATGGCCACTACTCGTATAAAGGAAGCACAGAGAAGTCTGGTACTCAGTATAGTGGGGAATGTATTGGAAATTTGAGACAGCAGTCACATCAAAAGTATTTTCTGTTTATATATATAGTAAGTGCAAAACAGTAAAAATTGGTTTTTGTTTTATTGAGTAGAAGTTCAGTGATATTGGTGTCAAGTCAGTGTGGGATTTTCCACTCAAGAAGACAAGATGTGAACTGAAAGATATGCTTCAAATCAAATTTGTGTGTCTGTGTCTGTGTCTGTACATGAAATTTGTTGCCTTGTACATTCAAATTGAAATTGTAAAAAAAAAAATACCTGACAGAAAGCATGGAATCTTGGGCCTGACAAACAAAAAAGGCTCTTGGCATAAAAAAAAAAAAATCTGTAGACAAAGAAGGAAAATAAGATTTTCTTGAAATGAAACAAATTCCTTAGTACTGAGACCTCACTTCAAGTCACACTGTGGATTATTTAACAGCAACAGAGACTCCACCCTCCCAACTTCGGCAGGAAATTTGTGGAATTCTTATCAAAATCAGTCAAATTTTATAGCCTCTGCCTTCCTGCTTGCTGGATTCTGCAGGTTGGAGTCTGGAATATGTTAACAAACAGTCTGATAAAGAATTATGAACTGCTGCCAGACTTTACGAAGTTACGAAATGTATACTCTTTTTCAAGTAGCTGTGACAGACCTAAGGCCAATGTTTTGGTACACGTTTTCCACCCATTGAAAATGTAGAGCGAATGCCCACTGTTGTAAAGGTTGTTTCCTGTGTTTTGGTTATGAATGAGATGTGCCATTAGGTCTTGGACCAGTAACCCCTCAAGGTCGGGTCAACTGATCCACAA
The DNA here is from genome assembly GCA_964020975.1 of Hermodice carunculata. Classification (NCBI taxonomy): domain Eukaryota; kingdom Metazoa; phylum Annelida; class Polychaeta; order Eunicida; family Amphinomidae; genus Hermodice; species Hermodice carunculata. The sequence continues at coordinate 53,159,199 of OZ026623.1, read as the reverse complement.
CTTTTGATCGAGTACTGAATACTGTTGCTGTGTCTATTGGATGTTAATATCACAGGAGCAGAGCATCCCAAATTAAGTCCCATCATCATTTTGGATAGGAAAATACTTATCAACTGTGAGTTTTAGAAAGGCACTGCTGCTCTAGAAATATTTTAAATCATGCGATAACTTTGTGTATTTTTGGAGACATATTTGGCGCGGAACGGTCAATCATGGAGGTAAGGTACGCAAATGCAGCTGTAAAAAAAAATCTAATCACATGACCCCCAATTTTCTTGGTTTTAAATTGTTGCTACCGGTATAAACTTGAAGCAGAATGCCAAGGAAGTTGCAGTTTTACGTTTCAAATAGGAGAAATAAGCCAGCGAATGTCACTATTTTAACATGTAAATGCATTAGGCCTAGGTTACTGGTCCAAGACCATTAGTCAACGGCTTAGGGTGTGAATGTTGTGGCCAGCTGTGTACTGAGTCCACAGAGGATCAAGTTTCATCATATACCACCAGGTGCAGGAATAGTTTGAGAGCAAGAGTCGTAAGTCCAGATAGTTAGCATTCAGTATCAATAGAGGATGTGACCAGTAGGTGGCACCACAGGTATCTTCCCCCTGGTATCCACCTGGTGGATAAACAAAACCTGGCTCATGCAATGGTTGAAAATGTCATATGGTACAGAAACCACGTGCCGCCACTGTTCACAATAATATATATCTGACATTCCATATTGATATTAACAGAAACAGCTAGGCAATCAAATACCCAAGTTTAAGCCTTATTTTTACAAACCTAATGAACGACAAATTTGTCTTGAGTGCCAGCAAAGGATTACCTGATGACAGACTCAGAGGGTACCTCTTACAGAGTCTTGACATAAATGTACCAGCTGTTGGACTTGGCGCTCCAATTGCATGATTTGTGCATACAAATCTTTGTTCAAAATCTCATGTTGCTCTGCCATCTAGCTCTAGGGAGCAAAAACTATATCATCAACAGATTTGTAGCACGCCATCTGGCATCAAATTGGTACACCGGCAATCATATTGCATGAACGGATTGGTTTCAGGAAAAAAGACGCTACAGGCGGGTGATTCGAATGATGCATTTGTGTCAGACTCTGTAAGTGGTAGCAATGGGTCTGTCATCAGGGAAACAAAGGAAGAGAAAATCAAGCTTTGTATACAAGGCCAGCTTGACCAATGTGGAACATCCTCAAATATTGCCCAGCATTCAACAGACTACGTGGAAAATGTGGACCATGCCACATGTACATCACTGTCCCATCTGTTTGTTGAGCTCAAAGAAAGATAAATAATGCCACATTTTCTCAAATTTTACCATTGTTGTAATGATACAACAGCTACAACACTCACTGATGCAGCTCTTTGGTCTTTCCAAACACCCAAGGCATTGCATAGAAATAAAATATTTCTGGTTGGAATTGCTTAACCCTTTCCCCCATTGAAATTAGATGCGGAGTTTTGGACTTGAGTCAACAGCCTTGCTGGCGTAAATGTGGGAAGCTAAGCATCTTGCCACACCAAGAAAAGCTGCTCTCTTTTGCATGGTATCTTGACAGTCTCGTCTGCAACTCTCTTTCAAGTTGTTTGTCATAACTGTTGAAAAAAGTAAAAAACATAGAAGCAGAGGACATTTGACCAGCAGCCAGTTTGGTATAAAGGGGGAAATGGTTGAAGTGTGCAAAAACGTAGATCCGGATCTTGATAGTTTAATTTCATTTTCTTGCCAACGTAGAGGCACTTGTGCTCTTTGTGACTGGTTTGGTATACATGTAATGGTACATGTATGATGTCATGCTGTAGCTGTCTGCTGGCAGATGCCTGATGTACCAGAAAGTGAATCCTGTCCTGATCAGGTTACCCAAAAGGGGGCCAAGTGTAAATAGTTAGCTGCTTCAATGTTAATAGAACCATTTTTACAGAAAATTGTTAGGTGAGGACTCCTCCTGATTCTGACCAGGAGAGGGTTAAAACAACTTTGGTTTATACTAGGAGTGAAGGCATCGAACCCATTCCTTGTCAGAGGACGAAGGAGTCAATAGGTTTCCTTGGCACAGCACCCAACCTGTGCCAAGGAAACCTATTGATCTAGGGTGTGCCATTATGAATGGTCTTACATATAAATTTCGGCAAAAACATTTTCTACTAAAGAGAAACTTTAGTTGAAAATGTTGAAGAAATGACAATTTACATCTGGGTGCTTTTTGGTGATTTGAGTGGGAAAGGGTTAATTAAATACACTCCTTTTTTTAGAGAAATTTGAATATATCGTATCAGTGGTTCTTAATTCAATTCAATTCATAAGTATATTGTATCAGTAGGAATTAACAATCAATCTGATAATTTATTTCTTTAAAAACATGAACGTGGTCAGGAGACTCATATTAAGATTGTTCAACAATCGCTAGCACAAAGGTGGAAACTATTATCGTGAATAACTTAATTTGCAGCAGATGTACCATATTATTCCCAGAGTGTCTACTCTGTAGGAATATGCTACTTTAGTAGGATTCTCTCTCTTCCCCTACCCCGAGAGAGAGAGAGAGAGAGAGAGAGAGAGAGAGAGAGAGAGAGAGAGAGAGAGAGAGAGAGAGAGAGAGAGAGAGAGAGAGAGAGAGACCTAAGCATTGCAGCTGTACCCAACTATGAAAGGTGTCAACTTTGTATATCCATGTTCATTTATTTCTTTCATAATTCCAGTTGCATTTTTTTTTTCCAAAGTCCTTGTACAAACACTGCAAACAGTTCCTATGAAGCACTCGTTCAAATCCATGATTTGAATGCATACTATAACATGATTTTTCAAGATGATCTACGGACAAATTAGAATATCCACATAATGTTCGAATTTTTGTCAAAAAATGGGAAGGGAGAGAGGAGGTTATGGCATATATACAGGTAAAGTTGCATATCTGATGTGAGCTCAGATCTGTAGTTCCTGCGAGCTACATATGGTCACATGGTATAAACATGCACTCGTTTAGAACCCTGGCCACCCTCCAGCTGAATTTGTAGTATACAGAAATATATTGTTTGACATTTGTTGTTCAGCAGTAAAGTGGCTATGGTTAAGTGCCTGCTTATTGTCAGGAATGCATTTGGAAGTATGCCAGATGTAAAAAAAAAAAAAAAAAACATATATATATATATATATATATATATATATATAACCCTCCCTGTCTTATGGCTTAGATCAAACGTCCTCGGAAAGCTGTGATCAAGATTTCACCACTGAATTAAGTACACAGTGAAAATATATAATGTTGCTCCCGCCAAAGTTGATTTTGATTATACTTCTTGCTTGTTCAGTTTAAATAAAGTTGCACAAGCACTTGTTTTGTTTTTTGGTTTTTTTTTGGGGGGGGGGGGGAGGAGGGGGTTGGTTTTTGTTTTTGTTAGTTTTTTTTTTTTTTTTTTTTTTAGCCATGGCATAAATGACAATTTAACCTCGTCCCAGTCAAAAGTCACCCAAAAGTACCTAGATTAATATTGTCGTCTTCGGTAATGTTTCCGCTTAAATTTCATGTTAATAGAAAACATTTCATGAAAATTGTAGATAAAACCTAATACAATGGCATGGCACATGTTAGTAGCTTTGCTTGGCACAGGTTGGGTGTATTGTGCCTGGCCGTCACCAAGAAAAGTTACTGACTCAGTCTATGCTGACCAGCAAAGCGTGAACATCAAATGAAAACTGACACCAAGGCAAGCTATTCACTCAATCTTATTCTGACCACGAAAGGGAAAACTACAAATGAAATGACTTCCTTCACAGCTGTGCTAAATGTAAAGTTCATACCATGATTTAATGATTCGTTGATGTCATTGATTATATGTTCACAAGGATTTTTTCAGTCTGTTTTGTGTTGTAAGCTTGGGATAGGAGCGAAAATACATACTTTTTGCCTTAAAATTTTTAGGAAATAAAAAATTGCAAATTTTTTTTTTTTGACCACTGCCTCCCTCACTCCACGGAATATGTGTATGATTTACAGAACTGAAGTGATTCTTCGAATCTGTCAAACCTTTAATCTTGATTTCTTGTTTTGGAAGGACACAGAAAACTGTGCTGAATTCAGTTTCACGAAAAGAGAAAGAAAGATGCTCCCTGAGTGGACTGGGTGGTCATGGACAAAGCTAAGAAACAAGTCCCAAAATCTGCCAGAGCATGAACTGGCAGATCATAAAGTGTTGAGAGTTTATTTGTTAGGTAGATGCCTGCAGATGAGGTAGATTAGGAAGGTTATGTAAACATGTTTCTGCAAATTGTATAAAAAACATTAAGTGACGTAAAGCCGCATTTACCAACATCAAAAATGGCCACTTCCATCCTGGTCTACAGGAACAGAAGGTCATGCAAACATTCTGCAGAACAAAGGATTTTTTTTGGCGTGTATTCTTTCAGAGTAATTTAGCCATGCACTTGTTGGCTGGTCCTGTACCATTAGCATGTAGGACCATTTAATCAAGTCTGGGCATGTTGTATTTCTCTGTGCATTAATCTTGCGTCAAGCTTGAGGGGTTAAATTTGTGATATGTCTGACCTATATTATAATCTTTGATACAAATGTTGTGCTTGGTTTCAATTATTGTTGACTTGAACATGTTTAAAAAAAAAAAATTGTGTATTTAAACAACTTTGTGGCATCAAATCAGTTTGTACAATTTTTTGATTGTCAAGAATGTATTTGGAAGTGGAAATGGGTTTACATAATACATTTCATTATGGTATCACAAGAAAACTGTTCTGACATGATTGTTTTATGAGGCTATGTGAGGTAGATTTCATGATACTTCATGTATATATCGTGAGAAAAAAATACGATCCCAAAGACATGTAGCTTGGCAAAAGGGGGGTACACCCGGACAGCTATCAGTTGTGTGCCTTTATGACAAGTCATTCATCAACGGTAGTGTTTCATTTTTCTTCCATAGTTAATTTGTGACGCTTGGGATCTGTTTGTCATCAAAAAAAACAAACAAACAAAAACAAAACAAAACAAACTAGGATCTGTTAGTGTTTAAACTTGCAGACCATCTGCAGTTGTGGAGGTATTTTTCATTACAGGAGATAGTGCTGCTTATTATTGACATTTCCAAGCAGTCAGCTCTGATTGCATCTGCACATCAGCACAAAGAATAAATAAGGTACAAGATAAGGACACAGACAACTTATCAGATTGCTTAACTTGTTGAGCAGCTCTCATCAATGGGTTCATCTGTTTTGCATTTTTGTTTGATTTCTGATTTTCAGGAATGGGTGGACCAGTAACTGTTAAGGATTTTCCAGTTAATTTACAGTGTTGGAGCTGGATGGGCCTTGGTATTTTACATTACCACCTGTAGAAAATACAGTGCTGCCTCCTTATAACGCTGGTGTTGGGATCCACAGAACAGACCTTGTTATAGCAAAACCGCCTTGTATCAGAGGGACTTTTAACATAGAAGTAATGGGAAAGCTGTTTCAGTGGGAACCATGGTACACACCGTGTTATATCAGAAAGTGCCTTGTAATGAGGAGTGTTATAAAGAAGGAGCACTGTAACAGAAAGAGTCATTCACCCCATGTTTTTAATCCCAAGTAAACATAGCAGTAACTGGAGAAACCCTTGGTCCAAGAGTGACTCTTGTCAGACTTAAAAAAATTAATGTCGACACATATTGATCCGATCAATTTCATAGTGATCATCCCCGAAATGTTTTCATAGGGAGATCCCTGTAAAAGATGCATGCTAACAAAGAAAATGGACCATTTTCCACCAAAATTCTCTCATTTTTACAATTTTTGGAGTCACTAAATTGGGAAGCTCTTGCCAAAATGGGGAGAGTTGAGAGGTACAGATTAAGTCATGACCCTTCTTGTGGGGAAAGAGCATATGTATGAGGTGCGTTTTTTCCCTGCATTTGTGAATTTTGTTCATAAATGTTTCAAGTTTAAAATACTAAGTGTGGAGGTGAGTTGCCATTGGTGATGGCCCTGTGCAAGGACTTTGTTACACTGTCATGTGGTTGGACTTGACCTTACTACCATTGGGCACACTTTGAGAGACCCCCCCCCCCCCCCCAAAAAAAATCCCGGTTCTTTGTTACAGGCTTACTTTTGTGATTTTCTGGTGTTTCAGTTGATATTAGAAATGCTAATGATGATGGATTATTTTCTGTACTTACAGCATCCAAGTTCAGAGGGCAGTAAACCAGTAGACAAGACCAACAAAACCTCTTCCCCTTACGAAACTATTCATGAGAAAGATCGTGAACAGGAAAACAAGGAAGTAGTGCAGAGTAACGGGATCGTACAAAATGGGCTGGACGAAGACAAGGCATTCAGGTTAGAACATCCTTTAACAGTCGGTTTACAAACATGCACAGTATACTTTTTCCAGGAAATATTGCATGGACTTCACTTTTTATCATTGGATCCAGAGTAAAAAGTAGTACAGCTTTAGATTGCATGTTTATCTAGGCAGGCTTGTGTATAAACCAACGAAAACTGGGTGGTATGAAATTTGAATGGCCTGACCGGCTTCATTTATATATTTATATCTTTTACTTTGTACCACAAATATAGTACACAGTTGGTTAATCAAATAGCATACAGTGTAAGTGCTGTTGGGAAACAAAAGCTGGTACATTGTTTGACGGAAAAAATGGAACAAAAGTGAATTGAAACTCTTCAGAGGCAGACTATGCAAAACTTGCTGGCACTTCCGTCACATGTAGCAGAACAAGCAAAGAATTTCTGTAAAATTTGACCCATAACATTATTAAATGTTTATCCGGATCCCACAAGAGGCAACCAGTCTATTGTAAACACTGGACATATTTAAAGTTAAAACTTCTTACAAGTAGCAAAGTTTTTCAAGACTGAATTGTTGCACAAAATACATGGTCTCAAGTCTCTCAAGTGCATAATTATATTCAAATTTTTGTATAGTCGCACTCCGGGTAGCCGGCAAAACTCGCCAACAGAAGAAGAACAGCGCCACATGCAGCATATGCAGTCTCAGCTGAACGCCGAGTCACAGAAGTTTGTGTCTGCCAAACCGGACGACCTGTTAGAAGGCCCTCCCCACCACCCACTGCCGCAGCCCGGCTTGCACCTGGACGCCCCCCAGTTTGAGCCTGTGGGCATAGAGCCCATTCAGTTTGATTACTCTAGTCACCTAGTGCCTTCCATGGACTCCCCCAACTTTAATATGGAATATGGGCAACAGGTGAGTGCTGAAACCCATTTATCTGGTTTGTGTCTATGCCTTCAAAGGAGCAGAGCAGTTTGTTCTGAATGGCCATGAACCAATATGCTGATCTGAACACTAGTTGTCTCCATGTTATTTGCAGAATACCACCACCAGTTATGTTCAGAAATTGTTGCCAAACAGGGTCACCTAGATGAACAGATCAGATTTTCTGGGTCGCTGTGACTTGATGGATGATATGGAGAGCTTATTAACAATTGGTTTATTTTTTCACATGAAGTGTTCTATATTTGGTCATAATTCTCAGGAAATATTTTCATTTCAGGATAAGTTAACAATGTGTGCATTGTTGCAAAAGTAGGGAGATCTGCATGCTGGTCACTCAGTCTGATACCATTCTCTCGTGCTACAAGTAGGTGCTGTAATATCCGTAGCACTCAATCCCAACAAGGTTCCAAAACCTGTCTGGCTTGCAAGTAATGCAGAAGTCGAAAGCAGGTGAAACTTGCGATGCCTCACGCGGGGCTGGGTATCTTTGCAGGTTCTCCAGCGGCCTCAACAACAGCAGCAGCCTATTGCAGTTCTCACCCAGCAGCAATATGCCCTTGCCGCACAGCAACAACAGCTAGGTGAGTGCCCTGCCCCGCCCTGGGGTCACAGTCCCTCCTACCCCTTCTCATACCCCAATGCAGGGACATTTTAATGTAGGACCCTGGTAAAGATAACGTTCAATCAGAATTTCCTGCAGACGGTAAGTGGCCCGAACCATATTTGAAATACAAGACCTTGTTTGTTGGAATGCCTCTGAATTACATTTTCCTTGTGTCTATGAAACCAACTCACCCAGGTATGTCCATATGTGTTCTGTTTGAGATTTTGTTCACCGTGGTTTACCTTGTCCATCTCCAACGTCAATACTGCATTTAATGGGAGTTGGGAAGTGTGTGTTTGAAGCCTTGTGTTGTGTTGTGATGTGATGTGATGTGGGTAGTGGAATTTGTAGTGAGTAGTTTGGTGTAGAAGGGAATTTGAAAACAAATGAATGGTCAGATGTTGTAGAACAGTTCATGGATGCCATGGGATGTAGATTGGCTGAGTGTGGAAGGTAACATGGTAACAGACTAATCAGCTGGGCACAGGAGGTGACTCGTGGATTACCTGGATGCCCAGGTCCATAGCTGGGTATTGGAAGTAGCTCATAGGTAGCACAAGAGTTGGGAAGTTTTTGTAGTCACTAATTGTGATACTCGGCTAAAATCAACGTGATAACTGAATACGGGGAATTTCTCTGGCAATTATGGATTTTGTCTTTCTTTCACCTGGCCTCTAATCATATAGAATATGATCTGACAGAGAGTAGAGGGTTGGCTGTGGCCTTAGGATATATTAACATTTACATTAAAAATGTACACAAGAGTGGAGGTAAATTGGTTGCTTTAACCCTTTCCCTCTTAAGTCAACCAGCCAAAACCGGCTGGTGGTCAAATGTCGTCTGCTTCAGTGTTTTCAACTAATTTCAACATTAATGAAAAACAATTTGGACTGAGAATTGTAGATGAGCCCTATCAAGATCACAGGCCCCAGGTCAACAGCTTTCCTTGGCATGGGTTGGGCACTTAATGCCCAACCCATGCCAAGGAAAGCTGTTGACTCAGTCTCAATTCAAGGGGGGAAAGGGTTAATATGTTTGTTTAACAAGGGTTGCTTGTTATGAGCTATGTGCTTTTTAGTTGTACAAGTCAAACGTATGTCCCACTAATGTAATGATGGAAGCTTTTTGAAAACAAATCTGGTCTGCTGCTGCAAACTGAGTGCCATGGGAAAGTAGGCAGCCTCGCTAAGAACTGTTCTAAGTTATCAATTTCTCTTGGCTGCTTTTCTATGACAAAGATGTAACAAGAGAATAGAAATGTACACATTCTGTTAACAACAGTAGCCAAAAAGTTGTCTGCATGACAATTTCATGAATTCTCTTCTGCATACAACTTTGTATGTGAAAATTTTTTCTTTCATCCATTTATATTTCATATGGATATACCATTGCTCTCCAGAGATAGCTTATTCCCAGAGTGTTCTGAAGAGAAAAAAAATTCTCCTACTCCCTGACACTTTTTCATTCCCGCACTGAACCCAGACATTCCATTTGCATGCAACCAGAACGAGGACGCTGATCAGTCGTGTTGAAGACCAGTTGTGACAAACGTAAACTGACTTTACGTTAAACACCTGACATAACAGAACTTTACCGGGACGATTTAATGCAGCATTACTGGCTATTGTACAGTACCTGATGAGCCTCCCTCGAGGCAAAACGCATCAGACTGTTTCAAGCTTGCTTTTCATATGAAAAGTTTTGCTGCTGTCCTGCCATCAGGCACTTCCCTGACGTCACTTTATTGCTGCTGCAAACTCTGTATGTCATACAGTGAAATGCTACACAAAAATTGTAACTGTAAAGATATTTGTGGGTGGCACAAGTCTTTGTACAGGGATGCCAACTGTTATGATTTAGGTGAAATTTGTACAGCTTTAGTAACAAAATATATAATACTCAACAAAACAGGACACATGCTCAGCTGCACAGCACAGAATATTACATTTCCAGCATAAATTACTTAATATTAGCGACAAATGTGCCATTACAGTGAACAGAGTAGAATTATCTGTGGACGACATTGGCCCACATCAGCTGGGATTCCTGGAGATTCACTCGGGGGAATCTCCTTTTGTGCCAAAGGTAGCAAGTCTGTGCACCTCTGAGTCCTGTGATATTTATCATGTGATCAGTACACTCCGGCAACACTAATGGTTAGTCGAAGTAACGTATAAGCCTCGTTTTGGTATGTGAAAAACCTGAGCTAACATGCGTTCAGGAACGTTACCATTAAGTTTATAAGGAGCTATGAGCTGCCAGTACACAGTTCCTGATGAGCCCAGGCTGAGTGAAACCTGTCAGACTCCTTCTCTGAACAAATTTGATTCAGAAACTCTGACTTCTTAGCCATCTGGCACTAGCCTAATGTTATTGTTGTGAGAATTACATGCTCATATTGCTCAGAGAAATCGACTAATTTGTTCTTGAAAAGTTAGCTGAGGGTATTGGCACATTTAAAAAATGCACGTGCAGTGCTTGTCTAGCGCTCACCAAATAAGACTATTGTGTCTTCTGTTTGACCATTTTTTTGGACATACTTGTGAGACATTGGGCTTCAGGCAATGAGATTTCAAGTCTCCAGATTGTACCGGCTCCTGATGTCAACACTGTTGACAGTGTTGAGTCAAAGTGAACAGCCATTAAAACACCCAAATAAGTGAGTGGCTGCCTTGATTGTCACAGTGTTCAGTCATGTCCTTCCTGGACACTAGTGTATTTTTGTATGACTTGGCAGCCGAGTTGAGTGTAAAACTTGTTTCCTGCCCCGTTGTCATTAACGACTAACTGGAAATTACAAGGAGCAGAGGTTTAGTTCTAGGGAAGCTAACAAAATGGCTAGTTGGGTGACGTGACTCAAGGTTCTGGATTTCAGTTACACAAGGTGTTAAAATTGTGTGAAGTGCCTATTGGGAGTTGTATTAAACACAAGCCGTCATGTATTAGCTGCACATGTGACAAGTCACATTGCTGTATGTCCCATGTGTACTGAATAATAATAATAATAATAATAATAATAATAATAATAATAATAATAATATCACAATATAACTGTAATTGTAATTTCAAAATATACACGTATATGTATTTATTGATGTGTGTGTGTAAACACGGAAAGCTTGAGTCTTTATTTTACTGCATCATTTGCATTGACCAGTATTAACGACAGACCGATTCTCTCATTCCTTGAGAGTGATGTACAATGTGCAAGTGAACTAGCGGTCAAAAACACTGTATTACTAAGTTGCTAATTTGAATGACATCCAGTCACTTTGTTGGTATTCCATGTTAGAGGAATGTTTATTGCATGGCAGTTTTTTAATTTTAATTTTTTATTTATTTATATATATATTTTTTTTTACACAGAAGATTTATTTTTGATTTAACAGTTTATATAGCAAGCATGTTTTATGATTCAAGTAAAACAAAAATGACAAAACTGATGATGTTTTATGATTTCCATGTGCCACAATGTATATCTGTTCTAGCCATGTTTTGGGGAGCTTGCTGGGATACTGGGCAGGTTTTGGCTTCAGCTTATGAGTTTTCATCCGGTCTAGCCTGTCCTGGATTTGTGAGGAGGCGGTGGTCTGGTGGGGGAAGAATGCTTAGTGGAACAGCCCAACTATTAATGGTTTTGCGCCATGGCTCTGCGATTTCTTCGGCCGAGAAAAGATGCATACCTAAGCACAAGAAGGGTAGCATTTTGGGTCGCACAACTTTGGCCTTCAAGAAAGCAGCGTACATTTTCTGGGTTGTGAGAGGCACTACAACCAGATTTGTTACTTTTTGACTGTGCAACAGGAAAAATAAAGGGAAGGTGGTTTCATTAAAATAATATGGAAAATACCAAACTGTAGGGGAATCATAATACAATTTTTAAAAGGTCCCCAAATATTTCAAGGTGCAGAAAGTGTTTATGCGTAGCTCAAAATGCACGCATAACAGTGAAATGGATTTCAAAGAGCAACATTAAGTGTGAAATAACCCCCCCCCCAAAAAAAAAGAAAAAACAAACAAACAAAATAAAAAATGAAACAAAGCAGTTTCATCTGGTATAATGGGGAAAAAATTGAGGATAAAGTGTAATAGGAGAACAGATATGCATAGTTGGGACACATATAATTTGCATGTTGCGTGGTGGACATTTGCATGCCAGGCTTCAATTGAATGGTGTTGTTTGCTGTTCAATCTCTATGTAGGCTTGGCCCCTACCACATTTGCGCCTGCTCCCTACGTAATCAACGCGCAGGACCCCTATGCCGTGGGGATACCCATTGCAGGTTAGACCATCCTCTCGTATGTTTTCCTTCACTTTCTCCATTTTCCCTCTTCCCCTGTGCAGGCTTTCCCAGGTGAAAGGATATGTTCATCGTTCATGGCGGATTGGATACACATCCAAAACATTTCCATAAGGGGGAATCGGGTTAGAAGAAAATTTCTTGGTCTCTCTCTTACTTAGGTATTTGATGATCTCTCCACACATGTATCTGAATGATCTTAATGGTACTTGTGTATCTGGATGATTATTAATGGTACATATGTATCTGCATGGCCTTTCTGGTACAGATGTATCAGATGATTTTTAATGGTACATATGTTTGTGGATGATCTTTCTGGTACAGATGTATCTAGATATGGATGATCTTACTGATACATGTGTAAGCGTATGAAACTACATTTTAAAATTTTCGTCTTTCAGAACTTTTGAGAGCCCGGGTAAAAAAATATAGGGCGACTAAAGCTTGCACTTTGACAAGATTTTGGAATTTTGCACCAAAACATTAATGGTACTGTGATTTGGACAACCATACTGTATTTGTATTTGTTTTACTGAGGCTGAGGAAGAGAGAAAAAATACCAAGAAATTAGAAATACTTTGGGCAAAAGTTCCTCTCTTAAAGCTGAAAAGGCTCACCATTGAAGCAATTCCCATCAGTAACTAAAGCAAATAAATGTTTTGATTTAAACCTATAAAATTACACTTGTTCTCAAAGATGATCACATGGGGTGTTCATGTTACAAATGGGACAGTTTAACACAAAAGCAGTTCAAATGCTGAAAAAGTTGCCTTTCTGTCATGTCCTCCTGATGAACAGCATTTGTCTTGGTGGGAAAGTCTGCATCAGGATCTTAACTAACTGTGCTCAAGTCGTATTTGGTATTTCTTAATTTTACTATAATATTCATTTTACTTATTCAAATGTTGGTTAAATTAGTGATCTGTGTGTAATATGCCTGTAGTCGTATCACTAACGATGTTTTCCTGTTTTTCGTAATAATTTTTCTGTCTGGATGATGCTTTTTCATTTTTCATTTTTTGGCTTGGTTACTTTTGATATGCAATCACTTGCAAAGAGAAATGTGAGGTAAGTATTTGGGTTAGGGAATTATGCATTATCTTGCGTGTGCGGGTAGCACTTTGTTGTTGTCCACTGTACAGGAACTGCTCATGGGAAAAGTGTTCCAAATTTCTGAAACTATTGTTTGTAGTTGAAAAGCAAGAAAGTAACATGGGATAACATGTGTTGACGTTTTGGCCCTTAATTGTGTCAGATGATCTGTTCATTTTCGATTTGAAGCTGAGCGTAATTGCCTTCCTCGGCACGCATTGGTGTGGTGCGTGGTGTCCAGGAAACAGTTATTCTCACTGTCCTGAGTGAACAGCGGGCATTGGAGAAATATCATTAGATCCATGACAGTTTTTGTGCTGAATTTCTTGGTGTCAATTGTATCTGACCAAAGTGCTCGATAGCCTTTGATGACATATTTTAAAGCCAGCAGGTTAAGAATTCAGTCTTTCCTTGCACTGCCTGCTGACAATGTGTGAAAAGTCTAAACAGCTCAGTAAATGAAAATGAACGCAGTGTCAGTGGATCCAAACCTTGTGTTTGTGGGGGGGGGGGGGGGGGGGAGACAAATGTCTATTAATCAAGGAAGAGAGCCTTTGTATTTCAATGATTCTGACACATCCCCAGGTGCTTATTTGTGGCAAACTTTTTGTGCAGCCAAGACTTGCATTAAACAGATCATAAGCTGTGCTTACAAAGGCTGTAAAAGTACTTGGTTAACAAAATTGACACCAGGGGTCACTTCTTATATCAGTAGCATGGAAAGGAATCCAGTAAACATTGAGTTCCTTTGCTGCCAACTTTTTTTTTTTCACATTTTCACACCTTTTGAAGTCCACATCAAATTACTTGAACATTGATGTGCTAACTGTATCCTGTTTTGACAGGCCCCACTGCAGTGGTGCATCCCCAGTACTACGGCGTTCAGACACCATGGGGGATCTACCCAGCCAGTTTAGTACAACAGCAGCAAGGTGGCGCTGGCCAGCAGACACCACAAGGAGGGGTACCACCACAACAACAACAGTTACTGCGAGGTCAAACTGGGCGACCTTTGACCCCATCCCAGCAAAGCCAGGATGGCATGGCAACACCTTCCGGTCAACAGCAGGCGACAGCTCTCCAGGCACCAGGTTAGCGCTGCCTCATGATCCTTGTAAAAATTGTAGACCACACAAAGTTAACAAGAGAATAGCCTTGTTCAGTCAGTGTGCTGAAACTCCATCCTTCCAAGATACGCATGCCTCAAAAGCCACTTCAGGGCTTCAGTGGCCGTATTCACAAAGAGCTTGATCTGATCCTTACTTTAATCCCAAAATTAAAATCAATGTGATTTGGGCCTTAAACTACTTAATCCTTGGCTCAATGTTTGATTAAAACTTCAAGGATAAGCTAATACAAGCTTTTGGCTACAATATGAACGTAAGGATTTAAATTATCATTTTATTAAATCAATCTTAGTTTCATCCAGTATTCAATCTTGATCCAGGATTAAAATCTGGATTAAATTAAGATTGATTTATTAAAATGGAAACTTTAATTCCAAAGTTCATATTACAGTGGAGAACATAGATTAATTAATCCTGTAAATTTAGGTCAAACATAAGGCCAACGATTCCATAGCTCAAGGCCCAAAGGCACATTGACTTTCATTTTAGGATTAAATTCAGGATCAGATTAAACTCTTTGTGACTACGGCCCCAAAATATTTTGTTAAGTGAACGCACTATTTGGCATGATGGCTGGTTCTGGAAGGTGTGGGCTCATGTTCAGCTATTCTCATTGTGAAAAAAAAAATAATAATAACATACAGTTCAGGGGAAAATACAAATATTATTGGTGGTATTAGTATTATGATGGATTTGTTATAAAATAATCCCCAGCCATGACTTCTTCCATTGTATGTGTAAGGTAGATATTCAATTTTCTTAACCTTCTGCCCCCACCCCCTTTTGATGTCCATTGAATATATGTTGTGCATGGCAAATGCAGTAGGGCAAGGCAGCTGTATAACTATGGTTGTAGATGTGTATGTTGTAGGTGGCGCCCCAGGCTACCAGATCCTGGCACCAGCGTACTATGATCAAAACGGCCAGTTGGTCATGGGAGGTGGTGCCAGAGGAATTGGAACCCCAGTGCGATTGGTTTCTCCCGCACCTGTCCTGGTCAATGCGGCAGCTGCAGGTCAAGGTAAGACGAGACCTTTTAAGACGGGCTGAAATACTGTAAAAGTTAAACTATGGACTGAAGAAAGCATACCAAAGATATTTGCGTGTCGTTGTGGCTGGCTGTGAGACATCATGCTGTGGCCTTATTTATGCATAGTACAAAATAGTACCAGAATAAAGAAAGTAAAAGAGGAAATCTTGTATTCTGCAGCTAAGAAAGTCTTCTTCACATACTCTGGAAACAAAAACTGAAAAATATCATTTGGTGGAATGACCCCCCATCCACATGATGTGTGATCAGTTCATCTTAAACTCTTTGTGGACTGTTGTTACATATGGTGGCCTTGGTGTATTGCCTGTTTATTCCAGGTCAAGCATGTTAATAATACTTAATTAACCCTTTCCCCCTTGAATTAAGAGTGAGTCGACAGCTTTCCTCGGCATGGGTTGGGCACAAAAAGTGCCCAACCTATGCCGAGGAAAGCTGTTGACCTGGGTCATGTTGTCTTGACAAGTCTCATCAGTTCTCAATCAAATTGTTTTTCATCACTGTTGAAATTAGTTGAAAACGCTGAAGCAGACGACATTTGACCACCCGCCGGTTTTGGCCAGTTTTAAGGGTGAAAGGGTTAAAGGCCCTTTGTAAATTTGAGTTTGAATTTATGGCAGTTTTGCTAAATATACTGGTGACTTATTTATTTAGCTTAGTTTGAAGGACGTGCAGGGTCACGTGTGAAAGAAGAACTAACCTGGCCCAGATGGTGATGTCTCTTGCAAAAGTCTGCTTGTTTGTATTGTGTTACAAATTTGTGAGATCTTAAGTGAACAGGAAATGTAAATTAACGGATGAATCGAAGAGTATAAATCAGTTTCTTGGATGCAGTTCTGAGTGCAAATTGTAAGCACACCATTCGTAAACTTTGCGGCACAGATACAAGTACAGGTGTTGATGACAGGACAGTCTTTGCAGCCAGTTTGACTTTGAACTTGTGAAATTGAATGGAGAGCGATGTGTCATGGCTTGCACGTTGACCTTTTCAGGGACAGCCAATGGACTGGGAAACAGTGCCCTGCGTCTGTTAACAACACAACAGCAACAGGTTCAAAACACGCCTGTCTACAGCAACAACACCAGCAATACGCCTCAGAGTAATGCCGTCGAAGGTAGGTACCTGTAACCACGGTACTTTGTGTCTTCCTGTAATTAATGCAGGCCTTTCTCTTGTAATCTCGTGGACATTGGTTCTTGCATTTTGCAATGCTGTGGCAAAAAATGACTGTCTTTTGTTTCGATTTGAAGTGAAATCTGTCGTAGTTAATCACTGATGAGATGTACAAAATAAAGCTATGTCCTGTGCGTTGAAGTGGAAAGTATCCCAACTAATCAACGATGAAACACTTGATTTTCTAATCCTGGAGGTGTTTGGTTATCACAGCACTTAACCCTTTCTCCATTGAATGAAGACTGAGTCAACAGCATTCCTTGGCATGGGTTGGCTTAATGCCCAACTCATGCCAAGGAAAGCAGTTTACCTGGGGTCATGTTATCTTGGGCCAGTCTACAATTTTCAAATTGTTTTTCATGACTGTTGAAAAAAGTAAAAAACACTGAAGCAGATGCCCTTGTAGCACCTGGCGGTTTTAGCCATTTTGAGGGGAAAGGGTCAAATGCCCCATCTTCATGTGCAAACAATAATGTTCAGATACTGGTTTTGCTGTTCAATATGGGACATTCATATGAGCTTCGATACTCCTGTGGCACACATCACTCAGCAAGTAGGAATCCCCATGTACAGTCAGAGTCCTATATCAAACATGGCAAAAATCAGTTGCTCTTGTTAAACAAGCAACTTGGATCAAAGTAACTGTTTGAAATTCATAGACTTGTTTACCAAATACTCTCAGAGCTTGATACAAGGACTCGCTGTATGTTTGGAATCAGTATAATTCATTACCACAAATGTTTGTACTAAACTAGCTTTTCCATCAGCATGTCCATATCATGGCCGCTGATTGTCGCCATTTCTGAGTGATGATGGGAAATATTGGTGAGAAGTTCATATGCATGTCTCATATTGGCCTTACTGGTCATATTCATTGTAATAACAAACTTCACTGCTTCACACCCTGTAGATTCTTCAGAATTTTAATGTTGATAAATAAACGACTGGAAGCAATGTGTCTAAGAATAGCATGCCACATTGAAAACATCAAAATGTTTCATTTTTCACCTGTTTTAAAATAGCGTATTGTAGTTCACATGTACATATTGTATATAATTCAAATATTACCAGGGACAGGAACCACAAGCTTGCTCCTGCAGGAAAGTGACTCTCTTTCATAATACAGTATACACATAGGCCTCTTTGACACGAAATATTGGGGACTTTGTATGAAAGCTCAGATGTGGTGGGATGTAGAGAAGGTCCAGGATATTTTCTCTTTCCCTATTGTATTATAGGGCTGTCATCATCCCTGTGAAAATACTTGATGATCTGCTGTCACAACTAGGCACAGATTATATCCTTTATGCTATCTCCCATAGGCACTGATCAGAACACAGTGCAGTCATGTCCATGTTGTGGTCCAGGCGTAGAGCAAATGTCACAAGTGAGCTGCTGACAGCTCCCCTAAATATTGTCTCCAGTGAGCTGCTGACAGCTCCCCTGAGTATTGTCTCCAGTGAGCTGCTGACAGCTCCTCTGAATATTGTCTCCTGTGAGCACTTGGGAGCTTCATGGTTGAAGTTGCTGCAAAATCTTGTGCGCAGGTGATCAAGAGGGCCCTGAGCATACGTCAGGCGTGCATGAATTGTTCATTTCAAATGTAACTGCAGATATTCCAAATACAGTTGTTGAGACTCACTGACATCCATGCGCCTGTAGTTGCCTGTGATACCTGTCCTGCAGTCTGAAACCCTCAATACCACCAACTCTGGTGGAATTTTCTGTATTAAGATTGTGTCCTCTCTTTCTCTCTTGGACAGAGGGAGAAAGTAAATGGCTTTGTACCCTACAACAGTCCTGTAGCGGTGTCAATCAACTTTTGGCTGCCAAGTGTCTGCCAGAGTTTCCAGTTGCCCCCTCGAAATGGTTGCACTGTGAAGGAAAGGTGAACAAGGAGAAACTGTTGGACATGTTAAATTTATTCAGACCTGTACATGTTGAACTTTGAAATACACTGTCTGATGGGGTTGTGTCATCCTGGTCAGTTCTATTTAAGTTCAGCCAACCACCTTGCAGTAGCAAAAAAGGGACATTTCCAAGCATGTGGATGTGATATCAAAACAGGTACCCAGTCAATGAAACATGTCACCTGTCGGTAAATTGCCCCTGGTATCGAGCTGTTGCAGGTGGAGACACCTGGGGGATAAACCAATCCAGCTTCACCCAATTGATCAGAGATGTTATGACACAGGAAGTAACTACTGCCACTATGCAGATTGGTACATCTGATGTGCCCTGTTTGGTTCAAAATCATCCAGCTACCCAGCTTAAACCCAGAGACATATCAAAGGTTGTGGATGTGGAGTACAATTGATTGTGGAAGGTGGTCTCACAAACCAGTGTTTAACGCTTCATTCCAGGTTACACCCCCAGCAGTAGTCTTGGGTACACCCCAGTCAGCAACAGTTTGTTCACGCCGGCCAGTAGCAGTTTAGGCCTGACCCCTCAGCAGACTCAAGGCTACAGCAGTAGCAACCTTGGTAGCCTTGGCTCCTCGGGAAACATTAATCCTGGTGCCATCGGCTCGGGTAAGACAGCATGTTCTATATTGTACTTCATACACCACACACGAGCATTCTATGTGCATGCCTCCCATTCACCCCCTCTGGACACCAGCTGTCGGGGACTCTGTGCTCCTTGTTACAACTGAACCCAGGGCTACAGCTATCTGTTCTGTTCTTTGGATGTTAAGTTCCCAAAGTGATAAAAAAAAATGTGGCGGTCTTTCTCAGTTCACTTCTTAATTAAACAGCATGAGGGCCCCAAAAGCATGCAGGAAGGACTGGAAAATAAGTTCTTTCCCTTCTTCTCTGTTGTTTGCTGTTGTCGCTCATAGTGCAACAATTTGGTATAAACTTTTCCAGATTTATCATCTCAACATCGGGACTCTTTCATTGATTCTTTCATCCCTCGAGTGGGTCGTAGAGATTCATTGACCGGGTCACTGGACTATAAGCAACGACAACTGCCACCACTGAACCAATATTATGGGGCTTTGGGCACCACCAGCGCCTCACCTGCTGGCCCCATGGGTCTGGTGCAGCCTGGCCAGTCACTAACACCACCGCCTTCCCTCACCGGATCCACTGGCAATCTCAGTCTTGGAGGTAAGCATGCATTTTATGGCATTTCTGTTGTGAAAATAAGTTTGTCATCACTGTATGGTTTGAGTAGGAATGATGCATGAGGTATAGAAAAGACCAAACAGGACACAGACTATGATCTGAGCTATAAAGCCAGAAAAATGGAAAGTTTTGACATAAATGTATGCTGTATTCTTCATGAACTAAAAAGTCTGAAAAATGGGAAATTATAAGATAAATGTTTATGAACTGAAGTTATGAAAATAGTTTAATCTGAAGAGTTGCCATTATGGACAGCTTAACTTGTATGGTCATGGCACTCCACATATGTTGGAAAAGCTTATTTTAAACCTGTTCAAGAAATTAGCTGGACGGAAGTCTAAATTGGTTCTGTATATCGTCATTATGTGACAAATGCAGTTGTTGTAGCGTGTTCTTCCTAATGGAGGCCCTGGGCAGTTACAGAATCACAGTAAAAATTATCCATTTTGAAACTGTGACCAGTGTACCGTGACAAATTAGTTAAATATAGAATATAATACTTTTGCAGCACAGGTACAAGATGCAGCATGTCAAACATGTACCACTTAAGTCAAGTGACATTAGTCACATGTACCACTTAAGTCAAGTGACATTAGTCACATGTATGTTATGCAGACCTATGTAAGCATGCACAAATGGCTGTTACTTCAGTCTCTAATGAGTGATGAGATACAGCTGCAAGTCAAAACAGGTGAAGCCTGTTGTTGTTCACTGGAGGCCTGACAGCCTTCATTGGCTTGACATTGTTCATATGATATTGATATGTTGTATGCTAGGTCTGGGAGCAAACAGTCGTCTGTACTCTGCAGCGCCAGGAGCGGAGGCCAGACACCGCAATGGGATGCTGTCCTCGTCAAATGGCCTCTTTGGTAGTGCCCTCTTTCCAAATTCACGTATCTTGGCCAAAAAGTGAGTATTAGCAAGTTGAAATGTGGTAGAATCAGTTGTATCAGTATGCTAGTGTCGTGAATCTATTTGAAAATGGAAGCAGTTTGAATGTCTTATACTGAGATGACAATTTATTGTCCTTTACTGTTCCTCACAGCTGTTCAGTGACGACTAGAAAGTTTTCAGTTTCCAGATGTAAAGAGGAAGCAAATGACAAAATATGTTCTTTTCAGTGATTCATTTTGATAAGCATTTTCACAACTTGTGCTGAGTCCTCAAAGAGAAGAGCTGTTCGCTTGTTAGTATCTTCCAAACAAAAAGTATATGCCAGGTCTCCCAAGGTACATGTTAGTCAATTACACCCACTTCATACCATAACTAGATACCACAAGAGGACTTTAACCCTTTAATGTTTCTTACAGCGCAAGTTTGTCTAAGGAAGTGACAGGACGCAGTCGTCTACTGGAGGACTTCCGCAACAGCCGGATTCCAAACTTGCAACTGAAGGACCTGGTGAACCATGTGGTGGAGTTCTCCCAGGATCAGCACGGATCCAGGTACATTGTTATGGTTCATTCACGTGCCAGTCACAACAAAAGCTGCGTTCCTCTCAATTACTGTGATTATTACAAGTTCAAACTGTATAAAAACAAAAACAAAACAAAAACAAAAAAGAAAAAAAAAAAAACCCAGAATTTTCAAGTAGCATTATGCCTGTATTTCCAAAGAAAAGGGAAAAACGTTGATTAAGTGGAGAAAAGGTTAATGCTTCTATGGAAACACCTTTTTTGATCCTAGACTTAAGCTGAAAATAGCGTGATTTATGTCGTAAACATTTGAAATTAGGAGATAAAAGGGGCTAGCTGCCCAGCAGATTATAGTGGCGTGATAACATTTAAGGAGAAGAGAATTTGGAATATTACTTGTGTTTGAAAGTACATGTATCCATATAAACTTCTAGGAGTGTCACCCCACTTCGCTTTGTCGTTATAAGGAAACTTCTTGTTTGAATGCAATTGTGCTTCTGTCTGTAATGAGGTCACAGAAAAAAAGTTGTTTCCAGATACAGCTATAATTTCTGTGTACATGGGTCAGAAATGAATTAGTGCCAGGTCTCGTAAATGCATTGCAGACTTTGTATGACATTCTTCACATAGTCATTAAAGTTTCATTTTTCATGATAGGTTCATCCAGCAGAAACTGGAGCGTGCCACGGCGGCTGAGAAAGCAATGGTGTTCGGGGAGATCCTGACTGCCGCATACAGTTTGATGACCGATGTATTTGGAAACTATGTCATCCAGAAATTTTTTGAATTTGGCACCACTGACCAAAAGCAGACCTTGGCCCAGCGCGTGAGGGGACACGTCCTGCCATTGGCTCTACAGATGTATGGGTGCCGTGTCATACAGAAGGCGCTGGAGAGCATACCCCCAGACATGCAGGTACGTGCCTCTGCTAAGCTGTTTTAGTCAGTCCAGTACAGTGATGTTGTCTTTTCATGTTTGTCTAGTGGGATGTGCACAGGTGTGTAGAAATTCCTCTTGAAAAGAGTTCCCTTCAAAAGCAGCCACATGGTTTGTCTGAAGTACCAGATTTATGCATTGCTTTATATGTCCTGCTCCAGCCGTGAAAAGCAACTAGAGCATGGCTTGTATGGAATAATGCAAGGTTCACTCCCATTTCCCATGTTTGGAAGCCCTGTTGATCCGTTTGTGACAAATCAAGTCAAGAATTTTATCTTGGTTTGCTTACACAGATAGCAAGATACTACTTTAACCCTTTCCCCCTTGAATTAAGACTGAGTCAACAGCTTTCCTTGGCATGGGTTGGGCACTAAGTGCCCAACCCATGCCAAGGAAAGCTGTTGACCTAGGGCATGTGATCTTGATAAGTCTCATGTACATTTCTCAGTCAAATTGTTTTTCATAACTGTTGAAATTAGTTAAAAAACACTGAAGCAGACGACATTTGACCACCAGCCGGTTTTGGCCAGTTTGAAGGGGAAAGGGTTAAGTGAGCAAACCATTCCTACTGCACACCTACATGTCAGTACAGTGGTCCCTCTCTATGAGGCCATCCCATGTGTACTAGAAATGTAGCCCTATAAGAGGGATGGCCTTTCTTCAGGGTCGAAGTGGAATGAATAGCAGTACATGCTGCATGAAGAAATGGCCTCTGGTGAGAGGGGCCTTACAAGAGGGGGACCACTACGCACATCAGAAAAACAATTAAGATACATGTACATATAGATATTAATCAAAAATATGCAAGACTCTATACATGTATATGTGTGTGTGTATATATATATATGTATATATATATATGTATATATATATATATATATATATATATACACACACACACAAAATAGTATGTAAAAGCATAAAAAGTTCAGGCATAGATAATGAAACTTTCATGAGCCATTCAGGTTGTGCCCTAAAAACAACTAAACCTCCAGATTTGCATTATAGAATTGAAATACATTTGATTTTAAAGAACTGATTGTAAGACTGCTTTTTGCTTGGTGGGAGGTTTTTCTGGCAGGGTTTCAGTTCCCGATACAAAGGCTGAGTACACTGCAACCATAAGCAATTAAAGAGTGTTTGAAAATAATGAGATAATCCATTGCACTTCCTGGTACAACCAGCAGTGGATTCTCTTCCTGATTGTGAGTGCCATGTTTTATGGGTTTTGTACCATGGTCTTTGATAGAAGTAAGAAGCTGGAATTTCACCTGTTTACCTTGATGGCCAGAGGGGAAACTGGAGGTTCATACACCCACATATCTCCAAGAAAAAAAATTGCACCGTTCATTTGTATGTAATGTGGAGTACTGAAAGTTCGATTTGTTGCCACAGGTTGAGATCGTGATGGAGCTGGATGGACATGTACTCAAATGTGTGAAGGACCAGAATGGGAACCATGTGGTACAGAAGTGTATCGAGTGTGTGGAACCACAACATCTACAGTTCATCATTGATGCATTTAAAGGACAGGTAGGGTCAAGAAGACTAGGATGATGTTACAGTGTGATCAGAAGATTACCTATCAAAACCAGCACTGTTCATTGTTTTCACTCTTTCAGTGCCAAGTTTTAGACTGAGTCAACAGCTTTCCTGGATTCGCTTTGGGCCCAATGCACCCAGAGCACATTGAGGAGAGCTGTTGACCAAGACCATTATATTCTTTGGAAAATATGGCATGCTAGTACTGAAGTGAAAAGTATTTTCACAAGGACTATGAATCTAGCACCTATATTATAATTGAGAGCAGTTCATCTTAACTAGTTACACTTGAATCAAAGTTGGCATTGAAAGAGTTAAAGTAACCTTTCATAAAGACCATAGAATTTTTATTTTTTTTTTTTAAATTTTTTTTTTAATATGTATGTGTTTTCCCTTGAATATCAAACAGTTTGTTCCATTATCTAGAGAGTATTCCATGGCTGATAGTGAGTTACTTTTGCGCGCGTGTGTGAGTGTGTGGTTTTTTTCGGAGAAATTTCAACTAAAAGAGCACTACCAGAGAGGCTGTTTGCCTTGACTCAAAGTAATAGGTCGTCACTATTGGCTGGTGAGATCAGCTTAACATCACAATTGGCAGCTCGTAAGGTTTGAAAAATGCATCTTTTCATAAAATGTAGCTCCAGCAATTATCTGGGGAAAAATGTGAGGAATTGAATATTGTTAGTTTTTGCCAAGGTGTAGAAAAGTAACCATAACAGACTATGCCCAGACAAACTTTTTAATGTCAGGTTTTTACAACACAAGTTGGCTAAAATGATGGCGTAAAATTTGATGTTTCCATGAGGATGACTTTGAGACTGATTTTGTGACTTGACTTGCAGGTGTTCACCTTGTCCACACACCCCTACGGTTGTCGTGTCATCCAAAGGATCCTAGAGCATTGTACAGCAGAACAAACATCTCCCATCCTTGAGGAGTTACACCAGCACACAGAGCGCTTGGTGCAAGATCAGTATGGAAACTACGTGGTGCAGCATGTCCTGGAGCATGGCCGCTCAGAGGACAAGAGCAAAATTGTTGCGGAAATCCGGGGCAAGGTACTGGTCCTCAGTCAGCACAAGTTTGCCAGGTGAGTGACAAAAGCATTGTGTTGCCAGCTGCTTCTGGGTTGATGTTGGAAGGAAAAGTGTGAGAGACAGCTGACTTGAACAGCAGAATGCCGACAGATGCTGGCCCTAGTGGAAGACTCTTGACCAAAAGCAAAGAAGTGTAGCAGGATTTTGTTCGTATGAGGGACAACATGTTTCATGTCTCATAACTTATGCTTCATTTACATGGACTATCATAGTCACTATTGCTGCTAAATGTCCCATATACACTGATTAGACGTTGGAAGAAAAAGTAGAAAGTAAAGGAAAGAAAAAAAATAGAAAGCCTTCCTCACCAAAATTATTTCAAAAGTGCCTGAGAAACTAAAAATTATCTTTATATTGCCTAATCAGCTTGGATATTTTATGTCTTGTAGCAATGTTGTGGAGAAGTGTGTCTCTCACTCGTCCCGAGCAGAGAGAGCCATGCTGATTGACGAGGTCTGCTCCATGAATGACGGGTATGTACACAGGTTTCTCTACCAAAAGTGCCTTTCTTCAATTGTGAAAACATTTACGTGTATGACTTGCGAGTAAATACAGTTTTTCAGCTTGACAGAACTGGTTGCATTTGGAAATTTTTCTAAGGTATAAGAATGGATAATGGGTGGGCTAACCTCATGGCATGGGGAGAAGTAAGGTAATCAAACAGTACCCTAAGTATCATAGAGGTTGTGGCAGAGATTATGTTTGTATGTTTAGGTGTACACTGTGAACTTAATTTTATGATCAGTGGCCAGATACTGTTGGTCTGCATAATTTGCATCTTCTGCCGTGTGATTGTTAAAAGATCTCCACTAAAAAAGGGGCTACATATGTTTCTGTACATAGTAAATCTAGAATACAGTTCAGTGATAGGGCGTGGATAATGAAAATCAAAAACACCATATGTATAGACATTGTAAATTTGTAAAATAAGTGAGCGATAGGGCGGAAAATGTAAGCATGCATGAAATTTTTAGAAGCAGGTTTTGAGACTATCAAAAGACCTTGCCTGTGGAATGAGAGCATTCTGATTTTGACACTTTAGTGTAATGGAAGAATAAATGCATATGACAATGTATCACTGCTACCAAAGAATAACCATTAGCTTCAGTGAGCTTTCATCTTCATTTTATGATTTTTTCGGCAGCTGACATTTACAACGTTCCTTCATATGAAAATTCTTGTAACAGGACAGCAGACCGTGTAACTTGGTTTAAACTTTTTTTATTTCTTGAAAGAAAAAAAGGACAGTGTAACTTGTGTAGTTATTGTTTTTAATACAATGTTGTTTATTAAGAGAAACTAATTCATTAAACTGAAAGAATTTAAGTTGTTTTGAACTGCTATAAGTATGTGGTGAGAACTTTTGTTTTCCAAGAAGACGCTATCCTTTAAAAAAAATCATCATTGAAACAAATTAAGGGTCACTCAGATCTTCTTGTAACCTTGTGGTGAAAACTGTTCTTTTATAAGAAACAAACAGCAATATTTATGCAGAAATTATATATCTCTCTTGCAGATTGTCAGCTGTCGCCTCCTTGT
Organism: Hermodice carunculata; assembly: GCA_964020975.1. NCBI lineage: Eukaryota > Metazoa > Annelida > Polychaeta > Eunicida > Amphinomidae > Hermodice > Hermodice carunculata. Next base: position 53,132,935 of record OZ026623.1, on the reverse strand, counting down.
TTATTGCCAATAACCTGTGCTGCATGTATGTTGTGAGCTTCAAAATAATTAGGGAGCCGTCTCAGAAGTAAACATTGTCCCAAAAAGCGATGTGCCAAGCTGTTGCCTGTCAATCAGGCTGCAATATGGGTGATTCAAAAAATCAGTCAAAATCTTTTGTGCATAGATGTTGTGAGTCTGTGAAGTTAATGTTTATGTGTTGTAATTTTTGTTGGTTTGCTTTTGCTTATGTGGTCTCTGAAGTAGCACTATTGTAGAATGGTATTCTCATTCTGTTTATAGATCAGCAAAAATTCCATACACCCAGTCAAAGCTTGTTGATTTTTGGGACATTGTGCGTTTCTGAGACGCTCCCTAAGGTGTGAACCGGGTGTCTTTACTTTTCAGACCTCACAGTGCCTTATACACAATGATGAAGGACCAGTTTGCCAACTATGTGGTACAGAAGATGATTGATGTGGCTGAGCCAGCGCAGCGCAAGATTCTCATGCATAAAATCCGTCCACATGTGGCGACGCTGCGGAAGTATACCTATGGCAAACACATCCTGGCCAAGCTGGAGAAGTTCTATATGAAGAACAATGCTGATCTGGGGCCCATTGGCATGCCTCCAAATGGCGCCTTGCCTTGAACGGAGGTTACGGCCCTTGGGAACCAACAGCTGCATCTGAATTGTGCTAAGTAACCATGGAAACCCAGAGCTTCTTGTAACCAGGGCCAAGGCCCGGTGAGTGGATGCTGAAAGCAGATGGGTATTTGACAAAATTTGGCCACTGTTGATCTCTTGTAGCCAGGCCTTGATTAGGGTAGACATGATAATGAGAAAAATGGGCCAAGCATTTTAATGGTGGAGGGTTGGTTATTCTTGGTATACAATTCATAAATATTGGCTTTATGAAATTTAGGAGGTGATTGTTGGTACTTGCTCCAAGTTGGAGTCTTTTAAGGGTTGACATAAGTGCGTTTTAGTGGCCAGATGAAAGTAAGAGGAAGGTGTACGTCCACGTGTTGAATGTGTATTTACCACAAGATGGAAAAAAGATTCTACTTAAAGGGCACAGACATTGATGTAATGGTGAAGACAATTTGCTTGTCACCCATGGAAAGGAAAGCTGACAAGCATTTCAAGTATCACTATTTATTCCACACCTTCATTGTAAACAAATTGCTTGTGTCATGGTGACAAGTGTTGTCATGGTAACGAGTGTTGTCATGGTGACATGTTGGCATGGTGACATCCTCTATCTATATTGTGGCAGTGTTGTAAAACAGGTGGGAACTTCTGAGCATTTAAGTGGGCAGATATTAGAAAACTTGAACACGCAAGATCCACAAGTGTTTCTGCTCGCAAGTGAGTAGTTTTGGTAGATGCCAAAGAGGGGTCACAATTCTATCATCTCAATTACAGATATGAGGGAAATACCAGTATATGTTGACTTGTACGACCATCTAAACAAAACAAGTGACATTTTGGAAAGCTAGCTCCCGGTAAAAGGCGCTGTCAGTTAGTAGATGGGCATGCTACAATATGCCCGTCAGTCTTTTATGGTCTATTTTCATAGTATGTGGCGATATGCAGTACATCCCAGCACCTGCTCCCTAAAATCATAGTTCAATGCTTGCTAATTGAGGCTTTATTGGGGTCGAGCTCAACAGAAGTTTTGGTTACATAATAGGGAACACCCAGAACCGTAAAAACCACAAGATTTGACACGACGGCTGTTGGTTCACTTCCTTGGACAACAAATAGTTTGCCTCAAGAAAAACTGCCACAGGACTCTGGTTTGTCTACATTTTTGTTCTTGTATGTAACGCGATTCCTATTTTTTGAGACAAGGTGTAGTTACTGTTGTCATAATTGTATCATAGTATGTATTTGTATAGTTATTGCCGTGTTGGCATTCCACAGATATGTTGTCTGATCAGTGACACTAAATCTACTTATTACCCTCACTGTGGTAACTAGGTTGCACGAATAAATCCTGTTTGTAACAGTCTGTCAAGTGAAAAATCGCGTGCCTCCACTCTCTGTTTCCTGGTATCAAGTGTCGTATTTAAGCTACATACCTGTGTAGAATTGCATGTGTCTCATCAAGTAGTTTGTGGGAAGGTGTTTGATCTGCAGAAGTGAGGGGATTACTGACCAGGGGGGGAGTCTGCCGTGCAACTTCAGTAGCTCAGTCATGTTGCCATTCAACACATGCCGAGCACCAACTTTGCCTTGTGACAAGTTTAGAAAGAGAAACTTGTATTTATTCTCCAAAATGAAAACGGATATTTTTTTCACTTTCTGTTATTAGCATGCTATAATGATTGTTGTTTCAAGATCATGTTATGATGATGTAGATCATTGTAGGAATGTTACTTATTAGAAAGAAATGAAATATTTATGTTACTTGACAGCTTTGAAACAAATGTAATATATATAATTGTAGGTGTATACTACATTGGTTTGTAGGTGTCTGCATGGTTTAACACTGTAGCACCCCCGTCATGATAGCTTCACTTCTGCCTAAGCTCCCAACACAAACCCAGGCTAGTCTTCTCGCAACCAATGCATTTGCAAATCAAGGTTACTTTGAATCATGATGAATGAATGAACACAAATCAGAAAATGATTAGGTTTGGTATGAATTTTATGTTGAATGAAAGTTGGACAGTCCACCATGGCACAGCCGAGGGGACTGCTCCAACCACCCGAGGACGCCGGTCATGTGACCAACCGCATTAGCTAGGGTCTAGTAGCAAGACCTAGCTTTACACGCGTAAACGGACTCATGTAAACTATTGTAAAGTGTAAATACTGTAAGCACACTGTACAGTATGTAAATTTCAAACTTGTATGATTTCTTACCATTTCTAAATTTTTTGACCCTCTTGTCATCAGGTGCTTTGTTATATTTTTCCTATGGTCTATCGAGTCTGCCAAAATTTGTATCATATAAATTATTGACATATCTCTAGATTTTGTACAATGGAAGATCGGGCATTTTTCTTGGGCCCTGGGGGGATATTTGTGTTGAAGCGAGCCTCGGTGATCTGTTTTTCTATCCATATGCTGTCTACTGTGTACTTTGTGTATAATAGGTGAATATATTCATCAGTATTGTACGAATCGGTGCTACATTTGTATTTTGAAGAGACAATAATTTTGATATCAAGAACGTGTACAGTTTTTTGGCCTTTTGTTAAAAGCCTCACCCCTGTAAGATAAAAATGTACAAAGGAGGATAAAACTTCACCTGCCTTCAAAAGGTGGTGATATGTACAGACACAACACAATAGTGGCAAAGTATGAGTGACCCATCTGTCAATCACCAGCATACACAACTGGTTTCCTCTGGGTGACCTTTGACCTTCACCTTTGACCCCACCGGGCTAGTAGGATGTGGTAGTGCCACCTGGTGAGCGGCAAAAGCCAGAATATCTAGGATGTGTTTGGTTGGTAAATGCTTTGTGCTTGTATCTAATGAACCTGATACTTTGGACGTGTAGGGAGCAGACATTTTGAATTTATGCTATAATATGGGAAGAAAGTAGACTATTTTTCAAAGCTTGGATTTTGTACACCTTGGTCAAGTTTTTGTACCATCAAAGTAATGCTTACATTAACCTTATTATGTTGTATTTTTCTTGGACTGGTATAAATATTCGATATGTGAGAAAAAAAGCTTATTTTGTTGTAACTTGAACATAGCCTTATACTTAATAATTCAGATTGAGACGACTAGCTTTATAGTCTTGTATGGATATAGACAGTAGTGATATTGTAAGCATGTGCACTGTAATATTGTACATTTGTACATTTGTAAATGTGAGAAGTGGTTTCCATGCCAACAAGCCCTTGTATAAACCTCCATTATTCAGTAGCACCACAGGTGTTCAGACCAGTATCCTGTATACGGCGCCCCGTCGTCACACCAACGTTTTAGGGATTTGTCGGGGCAAAGCCTGGAGAAAGGGAACAGCCTTATGAGTTCCCATTGTAATGGAACTTGAGTGGGCTTCACTGTGCCACCAATTTCTTGCGACGCCGACCAACTTTATGATGGCAGTTGTTCATATTATGGGATATTACTATATGGGAAGTAGAGTCTATTGTTGCGTAGCAGAACTAGATTGTAATAATGATAATGATTCCTATTTATCCCTCCCACAAGGCATCGGCTCGGCTAACAAGATTTGAGAGCTTTGTAGATTTAGAGCGCAATTGAATATGTTATTTTGAAGGCTTTGAGCGGCAAAGCTAGTGAAGGCAAACTCTTGCTCCCAGATATATATTGGGGATTGGCTATGCCCCACTTGTAGATGTTAAATTTGTAATATTTCTTTTGGTTCATAATTTGTATAATATGTAAGGAAGTAATCTTAGCCTATGTATATTTGTGGCATGACATTGTATATTGATAACTTTTTCCTGTATTTAAGTATTTGTGCATATTTTTTAAGAAAACATTGTATAAACAACTGGATTGTAAGGAGGAAAAAAAGAGTGCCAATAGGAGGCGATAGTGTACCCCGTATACGCTGCTAACCTACGGATTTTGTGCATGGTTCGAGCAGCTTCAAATTCTTCCAGTGAAATTATTTCAATTCTTTCCTTAATTTCACACCAGCACTTGAATAGCTGGAAAAGGGTTTCGAGTGAAGTGGATCGGGATTTTTTTTTGTATGTCGGGGTTTACAGTAGGACGGCTAGACTATGGTGTTGAAGTCTACTGCCGCTTGGTATCTTCGATTATGCATGTGGCATGAAGGATGCAATGGGTAGGTGGTAGGCCTCCATGTGGCTTTTTTCTATGGAGTGTAGTCTGACGTACATGTGTCTGTAGAGGGGGCTCAAAGATGGGCAGGAAACTGGGACCATTAACACAATTTATTGTCTAGAAGTTGAAACAAGAGGCTTAAAGTAGGAACAACCCAGTTGATTTTTCAAAGCAACAAATGTGAAACCTAGTTTTACAGTAAATTCATGTGAAAGTAGTACAGTTTAGATTCATCTGGAAGTCTTTGTGAAAGCTATTTTTTCGCTTGGTTCAAGCATTGAACATTTCAGTGGCAGGTTATTCACTGTTTTCTAATGGAGTGCATTTTTCATGTATGTCTTGGAATAGATCAAAGCAGTTGTAAGTTTTGTATGTCACAGTTCCAAGTGCAGAAGCTGCATGAATTGAATCACACATGTCATCTTGCAGACAAAATGCATTTAACTGTCTTCATTAGAGCATATATCACAGACTAAGTTTAAAGCCCTTTGTTCATGAGTACTGCCAATATAACTTATGCCAAGTTTGAAATATAGGAACAAGACAGTAAGGCTTCTTTTTAAGAAACAGCAGCGGACTTGGACGCAGCTTGCATGCTGCGACTTGGTCTGTGATTGGCGTGTCTTTTCCCCATATGAGGTCAAATCCAATATGGCATCCTGTCTTAAGCCCCTAATAGATGACAGAGAGTATCTGTCTTATCGTGGTACATCAGAGTAAGGTGGCGGGTCTGCGAATGTAGTCTATATTTGTATCTATATTGTCATAACATTGGAAAAAGATGTAGATTTTGTGTAGACATTTTTGACATAATTTGTGAAGTAACACGTAGTATTTGTTTTTATTTGTACATTGCTGTATAAAGAATACATTTAATCAATTGTCTGTAAGCTACTGTATCAAAGATTGTGTTTTGCTAGTAAATAAAGGTCAATTTCAGCATGGACTACTTCTGTGACTTGCTTTGTTTAACCTTCTGGGTGCAGAATCAAAGCCCCTCTTCAATGCAAGAAGTCCACACAGTTTCCTCAGAACGCTCGAAATGCAGTGCATTGCTGGTGTTGTAAGGAAAGTTGTTCAACAAATGCCAATTTTGTTCTTCACGAAAAAAAAAAGGCACGACTGTACAAAATTAGACCATTTCTGGTAATTTTAATGGGAATAATTTGCATTTTCAAACCTCGCAGTTTGTATGATTGACAGTTTGACATAGAAACCTGGTCATAATCTGTATACTGCCTTGGTGTAATGTTCAAAGTAAAAATTGAAACAGATGCAGTACTAAACCCATTAAATATTGAGGTGATTATGTGGACATGATTGATCTATTTCAGCAAACCCATAAATACAAGAGTGAATATACTTCATGGAATAGGAGCATGTTCTAATTTGAAAATCTGTGCTGCTAAATTTTTGTGAACAAAATTCCATGCCAGTGGGTTGATGGGGTAGCATTGACAACAGTTTGGGCATTGGCTGGTGGGACTGACGAGGCACAAGTTGACCTTGACCCTTGAAAGTACTTTATTTGCTAAATTTTCCAGGCCTTGGATAATGGTTGGTTGCCCTCCCATGTAAAACTGGCTGGTTGTCAAGTGTCTGCTTCAGTGTTTTAAACTAACATGAACAGTAATGGGAAAAATTTGAGAATTGTTCAATCAAGATGAGGTGCCTCAGGTCAACAGCTTTCCTTGTCATTTAGTGCCCAACCCATGCCAAGGAAAGCTTTTGACTCAATCTTAATTCAATGGGGAAAGGGTTGGGAGTAAAGGTCTTTGAATTTTAAGTTTCCACCCCTTGTGAGTCCAAGCAACACTTCTGTTGCTCTATGCATTTGTGTGCTTAAAGTCTTGATTTCCTGACCATATTTTCTATGGAAAACTGATGACTGTCCATGTGTCAAATTGTAACCATGCAAGTTACCAAGTCTCTGTGGCTCCCATTTACCCAGGTGGGTTTTCTCGCCAAAGTAGGCCGGACTAATCCAGGTGCCAAATGCACCTGCCCCACCTACGTTTTCAACCGGAAACAATGCATCATTTACGCAGGTGAGTGAGTGCATGGTTGGGAACTGGACCAGTCCATTGTACAATACAGAACAAGGTGAGAGTCCTTTCCATCAAGAACATTGTTATTAAAATGTCTTCGATAAGTCCCAACCAACTTTAAGTTTTGCTTCGGACTCGAGAATGAAAAAGTAAAAAAAAAAAGCCGACCAATGTATATTTTGGGTGTTTCACTGAACAAATTAAAGGAGCATACATTGATTTATGAAGGGCCTTAAACACAATTCTGTTGCATCAGAGGATTCTACATTGATCAGGATACAGTGGTCCCCCTCTAATAAGCCCCCCTCAAAAAAAGCCCACCCTTCCTCTCTATTTGGCCACTTTCACCCTGCCACAGAAGTGGTATTTGCATTGTATTGTCCCTTTCAAGAAAGGTTACCTCTCTTATGTGGCCATTTGGGGTGGCCTTATTGGGGGGGGGGGGGGGGGAACCATTGTAATACAACTATTTTGCCATGCTACATCTATATATTTGACATCTGGTATTTTGGACAGTATTATAGCAGAAATGACAACAGTTCTTGTCCACGAACCTTTTTGTTTCGACCCACAGACCGCTGTTCTAATGTCTGGGCATGACCAGACAGGCAGTTTGATAAAGGTGCCCTAATAATATTTAGTTTGGCCAGCCTTTGAAGAAGGTGTTCATACAGTATGTAATAGCAACAACGTGTAGGCCCATAGAAATCTCACCTGCCGCAAGTAAGATTTTGATAGCTCTGGATTTCTCAGTGTCCTAATTTGATAAAATAGTTTTCAACAGATTGGGGATAAATTAGTGAGCAAAGTTGAGACCTAAGCAATAAACTAATGCTCTGACAGTATTCAGTGGGACCATCCAAGGCAGTCCTGGTGTCCAACTATGCAATGGCACTCTGTAACATCATAGATCCATATAAATAACCATTTCCCTGATACACTGGCCAAAATTGGCTGCCGGGCCCGTCTGCTGCAATGTTTTTGACAAATTTCAACAGTTATCAAAAACAATTTTGATGAATATTGTAGATGAGACCTGTAAAGGAAACATGCCCCAGGTCAACAGCTTTCTGTGGCATGAGTTTGGTGCTCAGGGCCCAACCCTACGCTAAGAAAAGCTGATGACTTGAATTCAATGGGAGAGAGAGCTAAATAAATACACAGACTTGTGTCAACTGCATACAGGATTACTGGCAGGTTGGAAGGCACGGTGTCCTGCTGCATTAAGCATACCTCTGCTTTGCACAGGAACTAAGTGTCCACAAAATAGGCCATAAAACACATTAAACTAAAAATAAGTCCAACAAAGTATATATTTTTGAAAAGTACATAAAGTGGAGAATTGTGTTTTGTCATTTGGGTCACTTGTCTTGTGTTGATACAGCTATTGTGCAAAGTGAATGTACACTTTTCCAAATTTTTCAGCTTGAAATGGATCTAACTTTTTATTTTTCATTCACACTTTGAAAATTCTTGTGGCAAAATAAACTATAAGAAGCGAATACAAAAGGCAGATCTCACTTTTTGCAAATTTTGCTTTGTTTGGTTTCTAGGACTGTTTGATGTTGGGAGGTTGACATCTCGCTTTATGATACCTGCTAATCAGAAATATGTCCTTAATTGGCAGTTCACTGTTTCATCAAAGGCTACCATCCTTCCGGGCAACTGTCATGGTTACAGACCACAGTTGTGATTGGCTGGTTGTGCATCCCAACGGATATAGTCCGTAATTGTGAAAATACTGTTTTCAGCATGCTGTAGCTTCTGTTTAAATAAAGTTAGCTAAGTCAGGTTTGCTGCATTGCAGAGTTGCTTCATTGGTGGTCATCTAGGTGCACTGTCTTCCAGGCCAGGTGGGAACTTTATGGTGGGGAAGGACAATGATGTGACCCTGGCAAGAGTACAGTTCATACACCTGTATAAAGCTGACATCCAGGTGTTGTTTCGTATTTCAATTATCACAAATTAACGAGCTGGGAATTATATAACAAAAATCCATTCATATTTTTCTGACATTTTTATCTGTTTCATGCCGTTCACGGAATTTCAAAATACCAAAATGCTGATTTTTTAGACTGAAAAATGCTAATATGAAAAATAGAAGGATATGTAACTTTGGTCTGTCGCCTATCATGCAATACACCAAGTTGCAGATACTGCCCCAAGATGGACACTGGAGGTACAGTAACCAGCAGACAGACAGGGTGTTCATGCACAACCCCAGGGCAGGTTCCTGTAAATACAACAATCTGGTTTACCTCCAAACATGCCAGGTGTAAGGAACAGTATGTTGCACATTTGAGACAGGCCCTTGTGGATACAATGCAAGAACATTTCCATTGAACAGACAGATGTAACATCCTAATTT